>JARHVA010000555.1:2425000-2665000 GCA_037957365.1 Torreya grandis
ACAATAGACACTTCACTAATGAGTAATAAAAGGCCTTTTAATAAATTTTCTATTATAGAATGAATTATTTTCAATAATTTATAGTTATCTAAATTTTGAATTGAATGGCATAGTTAGGTTGAATAGTATGCAATAATAGTAAAATTATGTAAATAAACTACATTTATCTAAAATTTATCGTAATTCTATACTTAAAAGTGTCATCATTGGTTTTATGTAATTAATTATGTAGCACAACAACATAATTAGGGTTTTAATGGAGGATTGAAGATATTTAGGGAAAACAACACAACATTATATAAGATGCTTGAGAGAACATACCTATTTTGGTTTGATTGGTTTAGCAGAGATGTTCTTCCTTTGAATTCCCAAAAGAATCAAAAATCAATGTATGGATGAAGTGACAAAACTTCAAAATTCCAAATACCAAATTCACTATGAAAAACACCTTAGCTAGAGTAATAGGAAAATCTGGTTGCAATGCAGTGTGTTTATACATATTTTTTGGAATATATATATATATATATATATATATATATATATATAAACAATGCATCCCTTTATTACATCTTTTCAAAATAACTATCAGTTGGTTATATATTTTTTTATAATTTATTTGTATATGCTAGTTCAAATAAAAATTAAAGTTATCCACTCACACCATTACACTCATGACTGCCACTATAGGTTACATCACTTTCTCCTTCTTGTCTAAATACCTTATCCAAAGCAACAACTATTTTGAATTCTTCCAATAATATTTTTCCATGTTTTTTACTATTATACGGTGCTTTATCACTCACAGGAGGTAGCTAGCCCAAATCTCTTACTAAAATGATTAATCTACCTCCAAAACTCATGTTTGCATTTTCTAGAAATTTTTGACAAGTCATACATCAATGTTCTTCAACATTTTTTCCCCAATGAAACTCATTTCATCAATCAATATGTATTTTATATGTCACATTTCTTCTTGAAAACTTGTGAGTCTTGTTCCTTCTAATTCAATAAAGTCTATGATTGGGATTCATAGTGTTGAGTGGATTATTGAAGCAATAAACAACTCTAGTTGGTGCAAGTGATATAAGTGGACAACACTACATAGTTGATGATTCATTTTGAAAAGCTTCATGAATGGCACCAATTCGATGTGATTTTCTTGTTCCTACTATTCCTTGAACTATCATGCATAGTGGTGCGACATTATGACTCTAAAGAAAATGTCTCATGATTATATCAAGTGCCTTTATTTTTTTGTCACCTAAGGTTCCATATTAAATATTACTTGTTATATGGGATGAGTAACCCATTATCTTTCATTATGCTTATGATTTTTATAGATGAAGTTGTGTATTCTTCTCCATTATATTTATGATTCCATGGTGCTTGTCTATCAATATATCTTATGCCCAACATATCTAATTCTAATACTTCCATAATTTACCCACAATGTAGCCTTGATATGACTTCCCACTCATGTTCCATTGTATTTTGATGAATGGCTTGAACATCATCATATTAAACTTTGCTTTGATTTTCATGTTCATATGGCATAGCCCTCCACTCCACATGCTATGGATTGTAAATAAATGACACCTAGTTTGATGCTATTATATCATCATCAAGTCTGATATCTCTTTCTATATTATTAAATGTCTTGTAAAGCAATAATTTTGACCAATAGAAATCAACCCATTTTTCTTTTCCTACACTGGTACTATAATAAACCTTGGGAATACTCTCACAATAGTTTCCACACTTCTAACTTCCCATTTATTATCTTTCCTTCACTTGGGATTATATGAACATGATCTATCTGTCTCTATAAGTGAAAAACTATCCATTTCATAAGCTCTATTCATGTATCCATCAATGAAATATTTTAAGGTTTTATAATTTTCTGGTTTTATAGTATGTATCACAGGTTTGAACACTTTGCATGAAAAATTCAAAGTGATAAAAACTCTACTGATATCTACTAATGGAATCTCCAATAACATATGACATGTCTCTTGTGCCCTAACATCTCTTTCGAAAAGGGTTTTCACTAGGAGTCTTTTATATGCTCTAGCTACTAATTTTTCAAGGTTTTCAAATCGAATTAAAATTTGATGATAAGTTTTATAACTCTTTTCAGTATTTTTAAAAACATAAATGACAAACTTAAAAAAGGCAACTACAAAACAAAAAAACACCAAAACAATCAAAAATTTAGAATATTGAGCCAATAAAAATATAGAATGAATTTGCTAGAAGAGAGAGGGTCAATGCCAATAAACAAAGAAACAAAACTATATAATATATTGATTGATTCCTCAAGAACAAATAAATCAAGTCCAATGACCAACCACCTCAAACTAAAACAAAACCACACACACTAGAAGAGATAGTGAAAATCTGTAAAAGGATGAAATTGATATTGAAATCACATCAAGTACATTCACTATACAAAGAGAGAACCATAAGATTGAATGTAAACCCTAAAAAAACAATCAAAGCCCATAAAATATCTCCTTACCAATGAAATAATACTAGTGGTAAAACTTTGAATGCAAGGAGGAAAATGATTTTCACATTTATTTTTTGAAAGAGGGGTAGTGCAAAATTTGGCAATAACCATATTTTTCATCCCTATACACTAAAATATGTTTCATAATAATATTTTTCATCCCTATACACTAAAATATTTTCATAACCTTAATTTTCATCCCTATACACTATAATATTTACATGGCTGGCAAACTAGGGGCCATGGCAAGAGTTCTAACACTGATAAAAACACATAATAAAGAAAAAATGGAGTAAAAAATTAGTGAATCTCTTATTCTAGAGATTTTTAAGATAAATTACAAAGTGAAAAAGATTAATTATATTACAAAAAAAGTTTAAACGGTTAATAAAGGAGATCTAGATCAAATCAATCAAGGATAAAATAATATTTGATAGATATTTGATCAACTATTTTCCTAACAATATAATATGAAAATCTAGATTCAATAAAATAGTGCACATCCCAACCAAGGTGGATCTTCTACTTATCCCTTTCTAAATCCAAATAAATTACAACCCATACCCTTGACTATTTATAATTTGGGTACTCAAAACATGTTACTAAAATCAGACATGCATAAGTTTGATGGAAAATATAAGGTCACTCAGATCAACCAAATGTATAATTTTTTGATGTACATTAAATATTTTATGAACAAAATGTTGAAACAACATCATTGTATTTGGAACCTAATTATTTCATTTAGTATTGATGGTTGTGTGCTCAAAATAAGAATAAGACTCTCAGTGTCACCTAAATATGTTTTACTAAAGAATTGTAGATGGACTATTATATTAATGTGATGAAAAATTATTTTAGCCAATTAGCATTATTATGTCAAATAGAATTGGATAAGTCCTATATTCGATATTTATACCAAATCGATCCTTAAATGTGGAAAAAATCATAGATGAAAATTTAAACAAACTAATTCTTGGGGGGACTAAAGGATTATATCCAACACGAGGTACACATGTTTAGTCTACTTACTATATTTGATTCTATTATCATGGCTCGTAGGGAAAAGGAAAGAGTGTTGGAAAAAATGTAGGGATTCACAAACATTAGAAATTGGATCATTCTAACATTGTCATTCCCTTAACCTACCATATAGAATCCCCAACATATTAAGAATAAAAATTCAAAAGGGTTATGCTTTAATAGTGATTAAAAATATAGTCACAGGAATAAATATGTTGAAAATACATTATTATAAAATAAAGGTTCAAATGAAGAATACAATGATGATGAATTATAATTATAAGGGGATGATGACCCAGATGAAGAGACATCAAATACCCAACCAATTACGTATTTCCTTGTACTTTCATAAATTATCACCCCATAAATCCTCAAGGTATTAGGTTTTCTAATAAAATAGGTGACATAATAGATTGACTCAAGAATTACCTACAGCTTCATCAATAATAATTTGGCTACCCAAATTAATTGTTTCATATATCCATCTCCATAAGTTTAGGTTAAGATTACAAATGGCAGCATCGTTAAGTGTACAATGAAATTTCCTAGTATTAAACTCACCATGGGAGACTACCTACTATATGTCCCTATGTTTACCATTCTCATTTAAGGTGTAAATATTGTGTTATGAGTCTAATGCCTCACTACCTTAGGACCAATTGAGTTGAATTTCCAAGAGATATTCATGCACTTTCATTCAAATAGAAGGACATTAAACTATGTGGGATGAATGTAAAGTCAATAAATTTGGTTCTCTCATCAAAAGCAAAATATTATTTAAAATGGAGTGGATGGGTTTGTGGCATAAAATATTTCATTATATAAACACTATCAACAAAGGTACCTACAATTACAAATCTACACAAAATTTTATACAAGCACTAAATATTCTTTGGAGATTTTCCAAAAGGACTACCCCCTAAAGGGGATCATGATCATGCCTCCTAGCTAGTACCAAGGATCTGACCATTTAACATCTAACTTTATAAGCATGCATATGTTAAAAAAAGTGAGATTGAGAGTATGCTACATACATTATTGATTAAACAATTATCCTACAAAACCAAATTGCATATTCCATTCTAATGGTGATTGTGTGTAATAAATATGACACCTATTACATTTTTCTAGACTATAGGTAACTAAAAAAATAAACCATTAAACCTAATTTTTCAATCCCTATAATCAATGATTTTATAAATGAAATACATGTTGTATACTATATGAAAATTGATCTTCACTAAGGTTATATCATCAGATCATAACAAAAAATAAAGATATACATAAGACATATTTTAGAACATATCATGCCAAAAAAAATTGTCCCAAAACACATGTAATTTTTTTTTGTTATCTTATTTCAATGATACTTATTTATTCACTATAATTGTTTAATGTTTAATTGTTTTGATTTAGTTAATTCACAATTGGAGTGTGAAACACATGATTATTACAAGATTTATTTAATACATTTTATTGCCACCACAAGGCCTCTCTAATATTAGAATACAAGTGTAAGAGGTTAAGATCGATGCCATTCCAAAAATCAATAAGTAATATCCTAATTAGTGAAGTGGGATAAGTCACATTATTAATAAGTATTGTTATAATTTCTTGCTTTAATAGATCACAAATTTATTCACAATAACATGATCAACATTCTAAAGAACGACAAAATGAGATTAAACAAAAATCAATTAACACAGGGTTACCACCTTAAGGCTCACCAAGGGAGAGTCATCCAACCCTATACAACTATACTCTAAGGTGCTCAAGACAAGGAAACTAACCAATTTAAAGTGAAATGATTGACAACAACTACATGATGATCAATTTAAATATTAAACATATATATCTAACCACTATATGATGCCAACATGAAGGAAGATGACCAACACCCCTATCCTAGCATAAGAACCTAGACCTAATTATCAAACCTATTCCCTATGCAAATTGGATTCATAACATTGTTCAAATCAATAAGAAACCATTAAACATCTGAATATGCATATATTTTTAGATATCGAAACAAATCTTGTTCCAAATATGACTTTTCACTACCAAATATAGATATCATTATGGATTCCACAATAGGATACAAGATGCTATCACTTCTGGATGGGTTAGCTAGATATAATCAGATTAAGATCACTCTAGAAGCTCAAGTCAAAACATCATATACAACCCCTTGGTGTGCATTTTTTTATCAAGTCATGCCATTTGACTTGAAAAATGTAGGATCCACCCATCAATGAGTAATTAATATTATCTTTCATGATATCATGCATGATATTGTTGAAGACCATGTTGATAATATTTTGGGAAAATCCAAAACTCATGTAGAACATCCAATAGTGTTGTGAAGAATATTTTAATGACTTCATAAGTATAAAGTATGTCTAAATCCTAAATAGTGTGTTATTAGGGTTACATTTGGAAAATTATTAGGCTTCATTGTCTCTTGTATAGGCACTGAAGTTGATCCAACCAAAGTTCAAGATTTTACTGAGATGCCACCTCCTTCTAATCTAAAGTGACTTCACAATCTACATGGTAAGATATAGGCTATTAGATGTTTAATTTCTCAAATTATTAATTGTTGTCATTAATTTACACATATTTTAAAGAAGGTCATAAATTTTTTATCTAATGTTGAATGCCAAGAGGCTTTTGAGAAACTTAAGCAATATCTTCCCATACTTGTTCCATCAATGTTGAGGAAGCCTTTATTACTATACATTTTTGCTACTACCAGTCCCTTGGGGGAACTCCTAGCCTAGCATGATGATCAAGGAAAAGAAAGAGTTATTTATTATCTAAGTCATACATTAGTATCTTATGATCAATTTTATACTCCAATAGAAAAATCATGTCTTGCATTAGTTTTCACTTCCCAGAGCTTAGACATTACATGTTGAATTAAAAGACACTATTGATTACCAAAGTGGATCCCTTGAAATATTTATTGGAAAAAGCAGTTCTAATATGTTGATTGGACAAATGGGTCATGTTGCTTAGTGAGTTTGATATCAAATACACACATCAAAAAGCAATCAAAGGAAAAGTATTAACTGATCAACTAGCTAAAGCACCTCTCCAAGATTTTGTTCCTATCATAGTACAATTTCCCAATGAGTCTATTATGACTCTAATTGAACACAAAGAATAGAAGCTCTATTTTTATGGTTATTTCCCATCACATGGTTCAAGATAGGACTCTTATTCATCATTTCATATATTTATATTATTCCTAAATCTTTTCACATTGGATTTATATGAATGAATAATATAACTACATGTGAGGCTTTTCTTTCTAGACTATATCTTGTAGTGTAATGGAATATTCAACATTTATAAGTATATGTTGATTTGTAACTCATTGTCAATCAAGTCACTAATTAGTACCAAACAAAATATGAAAATATGGTTGCTTACAAAGCTATGGTGAATTCTCTCAAACTCAAATTTGAAGCCATTCGGTTTGAACAAATTCTTAGAGCCAACAACAAGTCAATTGATGTTATGGCTACCATTGGCTTTATGATTTCAGTTTATTCTTCTGTCAAAGAGTATCAATTTCTCATTGAACATATTCTTGTTCCAACATAAAACTATTCACATTCTAAGATGATATGTGTCATTTTTGGTCCTAATTCCCCTTGGTACACTGACATCTTTTCCTATACTCATAATGATATCTTTCCACTTGATCTATCTTGTAACTAAACAAAATGTTTTATCTAAAAAACTTCCCATTACGCCATAATTGGAAACTCACTCTCTTTTAGGGGCTATGATGGAACTCTGGTTTGTTTTTTAAATATAGGATAACTAAATTAGTACTCAGGGAAGTCCACGAATAGATTTGAGGGGAACACACTAGCGGTATGGTCCTAGCTAAGAAGTTCCTCTATACTAGTTATTATTGGCCTACCATTAAAGCATATGTGTGTTATTATGTAAATAAATGTAAGAGTATTTCTAAGTTCATCCTAAACACAACATTTATTATTATGGCATCCCTTCCACCATCATTTCAAATAATGATACATTCTTTAACAATAAGGATGTCACCACCCTCTATTCCAAGTTCTATATCAAGCACAAGTTTTCCACTCCTTATTACCCTTAAGGTAATGGATAGGTAAAATCATCCAAAAAAACCCTTATATAAATCCTCAAAAAAGGTGGTTAATATATATGGCCATGATTGGCATCTAAAAATATTCTTAGCCTTATGGATGTACCATACCAATGTCCACACTCCTATTGGTACAACTCCCTATTCCTTGGTTTATGGCTATGAATCCATTTTTCCTATTGATATTGGAGTCCCATCCTTTCATATTTCATTATAGGATGTCCTTGATGAATAAGACTACTGAGTAGCTAGATTAGCAGAGTTAGAGATTTTAGATGAGAAAAAGCTAGTCACCCTAAATTGATTAAGTCTTGAATTAAAAATTTCCACTCAAAGGTTATATTCAAACTTTTTAATTCTAAGTAGGTCTTTTAATGAAATGAAGAGTTGTATTATTTGGTCTATGGGTTCTCTATACCCAACAGGGTCATGATGGCTCACAATAAATGTCAATTAGAAGTTGTAATGTCAATTAGAAATTACATGGGTAAACAAGTGGTCTTCGATGAAGCTTGCAGTGGTTTTAAACCTTTAACAAACTTTTATTATAGTTCTCTATGGAGAATTGAGCCTCACTAAGTCCTTGGTGACTCATTTTTGATGGGCAGTGGTATTCGATAAAGGAAAGCCTAAAATGGTCTTTGAACTAAGATAAATATCCATATAGTGGAATTTAACATACACTAGAATGGGATAAGATTAACAAAGTGATTTATAAATCCCAACAGGGTCTTGACTAAAGTGTAAATCGTCAATGAAAAATCACCTAGGTCACATACTAAAAAATTAGATTTTGAAAATGTAAACACTTGTTTCTTTAGGTTTGATTTGGTTTACCTATAGATATACATTATTTATTTGTGTCTCTTTGCATTCTTTAAAGCCGTGGGTGGATGAAAATGACTAACATGTGGATGTAATGCTTAGGGAAGTTAGAGAGTCACTTGGCGAAAGACCTGAGGTCATTCCATTCCTACCTATAAGGAAAAATGACATTCATTTTCAAGAGGTTGTTGGTGAATGGAACAAAAAAAGAGAATTGTATTTTTTTATTCTTTCTTGGTCTATAAGAGAGTTTATCTTTCTAAATGGAAGGCATAAGTTCTGTGTAAAACTAAATGGTGTCTATGTATTGTTTCTTTCATATTCTATTGTTCAATAAGCCCAATTGTGGCATAACCAAATATTGTATTCTATTGTGTTAATGCAATGGTTTGATATTTATTGTGTGTATGTCAACTATTTGACAAAATATGTTGTGTATCCATGGAAGTGATGAACCCCTCCAACACAGGAGTTAAAAGTAGGCCATAATTGGTCTCCCCACTCTTCATACTAACACCACAACCTCCATGGACCATAAACAATAATAACATTGGTCTTATGTGTAGATTGAAAAGGTAATTTTAAAATTTGAAACATGCTTCTTGAGTTTGGTATGGAAAGATTATCATGTTCTTAATAAACTTTGAATTTACATGGAGTCCCTCTGACCCCATAGTGTACAGTAAGAAAGTAGATGGAAAACCTCTAAATTTGGTCCTCTTTGTTGATGACTTAATCATCACATGCAGTTTCACCAAGTAGATTCATGATTTGAAAGCTCAGATTATGAAGTCTTTTGAGATTACTATCTTAAGCTTGTTAAATTTTTTGCTTGGTCTTTGAATTTCATAGTCTGAGAAAGGAATATTTGTTAATCAATATGATTATGCTTAAGACATACTCAATCTCTTGAACATGAAAGACTACAAGTCTGCACTGACTCCTTATCAATCTAGAATCAAGCTTTCTTCCAAGTGTTTTTCTCCTTCAGTTCATGGTACACTCTATAATTAAATGGTGGGAAGTCTTCTATACTTGACTCATACTCATCTTGATATTTTATTTATTGTGAACTGGCATCATGCTACTGTCATAATCTCCATGAAAGCCATTGGAAAGTTTCAAAATGCATTTGAAGATATCTTGATGGTACTAATAACTATGGGATTCAGTACAAGTTATGAGGAAAAGCCTCAAATACTAGTTATACTTCTAGGGGGAACACAACATTTGTTAGATACATAGACAATGCTTGGGTAGGAGATCTAGATGATCGTAAGTCAACTAAAATATACATCTATCATCTTGGGGTAGGTCTCGTGACTTCGTATTGCAAGAAACAAACTATTATTGCTTTGCTTAACATAAAATTTGAGTATAGTGGAGTCGTCATTGCTAGTCATGAGTCAGTTTAGATTCATCACTTACTTTTTGAATTTGGATTTCCACACACCCAACCCACTCCACTTTGGTGCAATAATCAAACTGATATCCATATTTATCACATCCTTATGAAGAACAAACATATGAAACACATTGAGATTCGCATGCATTATAGTTGACAATTGATACAAAATAAGGTCAATGATTTTAAGCTTTATTGAACAGATGATCAGGTTGCAAACATCTCCACAAAACCCTTGTTTGAAACCCAATTTGTTTAGTTCATCCAACTTTTGGGAATGCAGAAAGGTGTCATCAAAGAGGATAATTTAGTGATTCCTTCATCATTCCCTTCATTGAAATACACATCATAAGGGGGATGTTAGTGTATTTAATTACTCGTACACTATTGTATGATTTTAAGATGCACTTGTGATATTCATTGTAATATAGTTCATAGACAATCACTAATTGGTACACAATTAGGAACAAACTATTATTTGAAAAAAGTATCAATCAAGTTATTAACTTGATTCACTTCCACTATTAATAATAAATTCTTATTTTAAGAAGACTTATTCTACAAGTTAAATACTCTCCAAACCCAATCTCTAGCCTCTTTCTTATCTATATAAAAACATAAAGATCTAGTGATAGATGCAATTTATTATGGAAGAAAGTTATTATTATTCTAAAAATTTATGCTAGAGCTTTTTATATCCACGTCAGATGTTTATCAATTTAAAAAAATATTATATATATACAATGTATATATCACAGACTTAATCCAGTTGTGCCTGGTTCGATTTCCTTAATGGGCAACCACATTTCCACATCTTTTTCCAATACCCAACTTGTGCAAACAATCAAAGTAATATTTTTTGACGGTGTTTTGAAGGAATTCAGCAAATCCATTAAGGCAGAAAAAATTATTGTACAGAGGGATGGGAGATGGTATCGCGTGTTTCAGGAGGATCGGAGGAAATGTTTATTTCTAGGAATGTATGGAGGACTAAGCTTGAAACCATCGGAGAGGGAACATTTTTATGAATTGATTGAAAAACTCTAATCACACCCTTTTCAAATTTCAAAGTCTAGTCTTAGATTTTGTATGATAATGGTAATGCTATTAATGATATTTATAATTATTATAAAATTTAATTTTTAATTTTTAAATCAATTTTTTAATTTCAATACATTATTATAAATAAGTTAATATTTTATATTAATTAAGATTAAATACATAATGTTTAGTTATAATATTTATAAAGTAAAAATTAAGTTATAATTTTTTATTTTATTTTAAAAAAAAAGCTATTTTAATCTTTATTGTCCTTCACAATAAATTTAAGCTAAGAAAAGTTAAAGATGATAAAAAAAAACATGTATAGTTTTAGACTCTTAAATATAATCATGCAGAATTTATTTCACATTATTATATTTATGTTTCTACACTTTTATGTATATATAAATAAATAGTTTGAATTTAAAATGATTGAATTGCTTTTAGTGAAATTCAATGTTTGAATTAATGTTTGTGTATTTTCGCATTCATTTTGTACACATCTTGATTTATGATTGAGATTGTTTATGTAGTCTTAAAATTGGATAGGATTATTTGTAAAACCTTGACACAATTTCTTAGCGAGTATTAAAACTAGGTTGACCCATTTTCCCTTTTTCACCTTTTTTGTTCTTAACCATTGGAGGTCAATTATTCACACCAATTTCATAAATGTTTAAATGTTTACATATATAAATAAATAAGAAATTGAGATCATCTAATTTTAGACACATATCAAGCAATGATTTGGTACCTCAAGTGAGATTTATCATTAGTGTTACTGTTATAAGTTTTATTTCTAGTGATTTGTAATTTCTCTATACACATTTAAGCGTTTGAAAATCATAAGAGAAATTATGAATTATATCCCTACAAAACAACATGCAAAACCTTCTACAATTTTGGCTTCATAAGAATTTCACAAGGTGAGCCTACTTTCAGAGATTCATAAGTGAAAGTGCTTAAACTCAGGAAATTAAATGACATGTTGTAAAGAAACAAGATACAAATTATTTTCAAAGATTTCAATCCTTGAAAAAGACATTTTGTATGATATTGATACTAATTAGGATGGTATCACATGGAACTACTTCATTTTAGGTCATGATCTAGTTGGTGACAAGTTTGTGAAATTGTATATTCACTTTACAAGTTCCAAATTATGATAATATGCTCGAAAACAAATCCGATTAACTTACTCATTAGAACAATAATTTTCATTTAAATTAAGAGATTTTTATCTCCTCTATTTAATTACACAATTAGTTATGTATTATTTTATTTATTTTATTGATTTTGTAATGTTTAATTTAAAGTATACATATTTTTTATACATACATTTTGGTGAATCTAAACTATATTACACCTCACTATATGGTTTCATCTTTTAGTGAAGCAAATTTGTCTATGCTCCTACATATAAATTTATAAAATCACTTGAAGAATTTAGTATGTAAAAGTAAAAATGTACAAAATAATTCAATAAGACTCAAGATAAATTGATATTCAATTTCTTTTTTAAAATTATTTTTATGAATCTTTATTATTTATATTTATATATATATATATATATATATATATATATATATATATATATATATATATATATATATATATATATATATATATATATATATATATCGTTTATTATATGTTACCCTTATATCCAAATACAATGAACAATTGGTTATGTGTTATTATTTTTTGCATCGAATAACCTCCATGTATATCACAATACCATAGGCATTCAAGAATAACACTTTATCACCTTATTTATATAATATTCTATTTAATTAATGTTTTTCAAGAGGTGAATTTGGAGGTAATGCCACCCTCTTAAATTTGAGAATTTAGCATTCCAAAATATTTGTATAATCATTTTTATTGAAAATCTTGTAACAATGAAAAAATAATCATATCGTTTGATACATGTAACATAATTAAATATAGGTTTTTTTTATTGTATAGTCAATGATGGTAGGAAGAAAGATCAATTGAATAATTTTTTTATTGAAACACTAGTGTTTATATAGATTATGAAACATGCAAAAGTAATTTAGCTACTTGAAAAATCTTGTCTAAATAATATTTGTAGCAAAATAAAATACATATAAAATGTATATGACATTGTCTATCACAAAAGATGATTTTGACAAACTATGCTACACTTCAACTCTACATCAATGGTGTATAGTTAATGATAGTAGAAAGAGAAATCAATTGAATACCAAATTTATTGAAACACTAATGTTTATATAGATTATGAATCATATGATAGTACTTTGCCTACTTGAAAAATCTTATCTAAACAAGATTTGTATCAGAATATAAAATTACATGTAACATTGTCCATCACAAAAGATGATTTTAAAAAATTATGCTACACTTTAACCCTACATCAATGGTCACTATAATGCATAAAATGCATATGACATTGTCCATCACAAAAGATGGTTTTGAAAAACTATGTTATACTTCAACTCTACATCAATGGTCTAAGTGAGATGATTAAACATAATAATATTAAATGATGAAATGCTTTTATAGTTAAGTATGATACGAGTAAATTTTTAAATATAAAAATATATATAATTTGAAGATTAAAAAAAATTGAAAAAGAAAGATGAATAGATTTATGAAATGTAGGGTAATATTTAAAATTTTGTAAAACCAATAAGGAAACCTTACTCTTGAATTTTAAAAAATTACAAAAATTAATCCAAGATAGTATAACTTCATAAAATATTATACTCTAACTTTATCAATAATGTTTTCAAAATAAGGTAAGTAATATCAAGGTGATACTTAAGAATCTTAAGTCAAATTTCTTAATAGAATTTTTATATTTATAATATGTTATTCTATTTGAACTTTACTTTAATTGATATATTCAAATACTTTAATAATTTATAATTATTATAGTATGTTATTAGAAACTTAAAATGATATTTTAACACTAAAATATGAATGTAAATATATGGGGACAACTTAAAGAAAAAATAATAAGACTGGACATTGAGACTTTTAATCATGAAACCTAAGTGTAAGTAAACTAGTTAGAAGTGGTAATAGATTAAATTTATAATCTTTTTATGATCAAATGTAATAATAAAAATAGGTTAATTACAACAAAGACTATGTTGTTTCACCATTCAACTCATCTGTATGCTTTCTTTCTCTTCCTATAATTAACTGAATATAACTCTATCTCTCACATACTCATTTTTATAATTAAACTTGTCACTTATTTATTATTCTCTAAAATAATCCTTCTGTACACTAAAAGTTTCCTAAATAGCTCAATTTTGGAAAGACTTTGCCATTATATAGTTACTCTAACTATTCAACTCACTCATGTATGAAACTATTGTTTGAAGTGCATGCTAGTGGTTATGAAATTATCACCTTTAGAGAATGGAAGTTATGTAACTTCTCTTTTGCATGTATTAATAGTTTCATTACCATTTAATAAAAACTCAAATTGAGCTTTCATTATCATATTGAATATAATTTGTATTATTATTTGGGATGGTTTTTTTTTTTAGAATTAATTTTTGTAAATATTTGGAGTAAAAATTATAAATATTTTATGTTAAATTTTATGACACAAAGTTGACTAGTAATTTTTAGTCATGCCATTTTTATATTAAATATGCACCTAGTTTTTGTCACAAAAAAATTGATGAAAAATTCCTACCTATCATGCAACAATTAAAATTTAAAATAGACAAAAACTTTATGTTACTTTTGATATCATTTTTACACACACACACACACACACACATACACACACACACATACACACATATATATACTTTCTAGAGATGGTTATAATTTTCATATCATTATAAATTTGAATTTATAATAAAACCTCACTTCCCTACTCTTTTATGAGATATTATTTTTAAATATTTAAAAAATAAAATAAAATCATTCTCTAAAATATTTATGAAATATATAAAAAATAATAATTAAAAAAATATGAAGACATTTTCAACATCCTTCCAACAATTGTTAAATTATGCATCTTCAATATTATAAACTTACATAAAATGATATTTGTAGTAAGGAGTCCATTAAACTTTGACAGAAATGATATATTTTATTTTAAAAAATACATCTAAAACACCCTTCTAAATATGAAAGCTCATCCACTCCTATCCTAATCAAGCCATGAACTTCTCCTCCCTACCTTGCCATACTACAAATAATTTTATTAGATGTTAAAAATATATAAAAAATAAAATAAAATAAAATAGATCTCGGAGTATATGCATAAATTGGGATTTTTGAAAATAAATTATAAACTTTGATACAAATAATAAAGATAATTATAAAGACAAGACCTGCAATTGTTTCTAGCTTGCTCTCATCTAATGCCTTTTAATATCACAATTTTCATTAGAGAAAGTCATTAATTTTTATTAGAGAAAGATATTTGAAGAAAGATCTTTCTATTTAGAATCTTCGAATAAATTAATTGAAAAAATAATTTTATTTTATAAATAACAATTTTATATTTATATATTGTTTTCAATGTTTTATTATGAATTGAGTTTAATAATTAGTTAAGGATTATTAAATTATAATTTATCAAAGATATATATATATATAATTTTGATATCAGTTAAATTGAATATTCTTTAGATTTGAATTGTTTTTGTTTGAATTTTAAAAAATCTATAAAAAAAAATTATTAAAAAATTTAATCAGTTCCAAATAATAATGCAAAATGTTTCATATAAAATAGTGCTTATTTTTAAATTGATCCAAATTATTATCTAATCGAATGAGAGTTTACTTTTTATAATCCCTATAAATCATAATTAAATGAGAAATTGATGAAAAAAATCATAATTATAAATATTTTAAAATTAATATAAATAATTATATGCTCCATTATATTGTATTGTATTTTAATTATAAATAGCTTGGATATTGTAATGGAATATTCTCAAATATATAAATTTATAACTATTCATATTGATGTGAAAAATAATTTTATAAAATTGTGACGATAAACAAAGATTATTATATTATAAAATATAACACATCCTACAAAGAAAGAAATAAAAGCACATAAAGAATCTAGATATATGGTATGCCTACTCGATCATCCCATCAATTTAGAGTTGAAGTCTCTTATATTATTTTAATGATCTATCTTGATGGAAAATATTATATTATTTACATTATATAGTACTACGGATCTTGTTTGCTTCATATTTGTAAACTATTCAAAAGTACTCTCCAATGATTCAAAATTTATAAAAACACTATGGATTTTAATAAAGTTTATATTGAATCCGATTTCACTTTTTACTATAATTTTAAGTGCAAAGAAAACACAGGAGAAATTATGTTAGGAGTAAATGGTAACTTATAGATTGAAAAAACAAAAACAAAAAACATAGTTTCTTTTAATGAGGGATAATAATAAGTATGTGAATAGCATTTTAATTAAAGAAATTTTAAAAGGATTAGAGATATATTTTGAATAGTGTAAGAATTGGTAATAATTATTAAAATTAAAATTTTAAAATTTGAGTTTATATGTGATAGTGATTTTATTTAAAAATATAAAAGTGATTGGTGATTAGTACATAAAGTATTGTGGGAGATCTAATAGGTATAATGTTTTGGGGGTGTTTAAGATTGTTGGAACAAAACACTTAAAAATAATATAATGATTATGATTTTTAGTTTAAATATTCAATTCTTTCACTCTAATATTTGTTTATCTACATTTGTACCTTAAAAAAAATAATCCAAGAGGCATGGAGCCAAGCTCAAGAAACTAATTTTCTACGCTACCATGTCAACCAACTTTTTTAATTTTTCATGTATGAATAAGATGGCGATTTCCCAGAGGCATGAAAGGTATGCATAGAACCAACAAGAACAAACATGACATCATGATTGGACTATTATATAAGATGGGATGCCATTTAGAACCATAGTTATGTATACACAAATGGTTAACACACAAGAAATTAGTTAAGGAGAAACACAGTAGGGGTCTTGTAGGAAATTTTGGTTGAGATAAAACCTTAGCATACTTGGTAGAAAGATATTTCTAACCAAGGATGGGCATAGACATGTGTGAATATGTGCAACAATGTCAACTTTTATAGATGGCTAAGGCAACAAGCTAGAACATATGGTCATATCAACCTCTACCTATTCTAGATAAACTGTGGAATGACATAAGCATGGATTTTATCTTAAGATTACCAAGGATGTAGAGGGGTAATGATTCTATCTTTGTAGTGGTGGATAGGTTCTCATATATGGCCTACCTTATCACATGCAATAAAATGAGTGATGCAATGAACATCAAAAACTTGTTCTTTAGAGAAGTAGTAAGGTTGCATGGTCTACCACACATAATAATATATTCTTAAGATATAAAATTTGTGGGCCATGTAGACACTAGAAAACTGCACATGATAGTTCTAATTATCTAAATGTCTTAGGACCCCTATCGGACCTTGAGTTTAGTTAACCAACTAGTTAGCTAACTCATCAACATACTAACTCAACATTTAACCAAACCTTTTAACCCCCACCTTGACCAATTTACCTTTGGCACTCGGTCACCAATGATCAACCCAATCGTCAATGGTTAGCCTGACTATCGATGGTCAGGGCCTCACTTATTCACCTTCTTAACACATCACCAGTTGTGTATGAGATAATGAGGCACCATTTAATATTTTCACCTTATACAGTGCTAACGAACTTCCAAGCATCATGATCAACAATCTTACCCTCTATGGACCCTTCCATCCTCCATCTCTCTTTGCCTATAAAATTAGCAATGGGAGGTGAAAAGGATCCATTTTCAAGATATCAAATCTTCTTGCACACAGGTATTCAAGTCTTCTAGCATCCAGTCTTCTTTCAGCAACTCAACATCAATAAAAGAGACCTAAACCTCTACCAAAAAGGCCAAAGTACTGTTACTTTGGCAAAATTGTTTCAACCTTCAACCATCAATCAAATAGAAAGTTACAAGTATATTAGTACTTTAGCATTATTATTTTAGATTTTTGACCTCCCTAACCTAATCAGACCTATCTACACCTTATTTTCTCTCCATTAAATATTTAACAAAACCTCTATCTGTCCATCTACCCATTCTATAATTCTTTTTTGATCATCTTCAGAAACCCATAGACAACCATTGATGGTTAGGAAAACCACCGATAGTCACCCCCAACTATTGACGATTACCCAACTACTGACGGTCATCCCAACTACCGACGATTTACCCAACCACCAACAGTTACTATGGTAGAAAATAAATGCAAGTTATTTTCAAACCCTTACCCCAACCAAACTTAACTTTTTGTGTTTTCACCTATTCAAAGACCCTTTTCTAATTTGTTGAATCAAATCCCACCCACTTTAGCATGAGTATTAACCAACTTTTGCTAGATTTAGTCATTTTATTTAACAAGCATTCTACTTTCTTCTTGTATTGCATTTCATTTACTTTATGCAAGTAATTTACTTTATCATTTCCAATTTGATTCTTATCAACAGTGGATTAATAACCTCCTAGCAAGCATATGCTTTTTAGATCTAGCTCATGCTAGGCAGTCCACTCAACTAGCTTGCTAACAATCTTCTTTGTTAGTACTTCTTTATTTGCAGGTTATTCCTTTCTAGCCAAAGAAGATTTTTTTATCATCATTTGGATTACGTGCACATCAACGACTAGGTATTTCTACCACACCCTCATTACTACTTTTTTTATTTTCTTCCAAAATTAAGAAATAAGCATAGATTAAGAGAAACATTTTGACACACCCAGTGGGACACTCGAATCATCTAGGTGCCCCTTTATTTTTTCCTTTATTCTATGCCCATCGAATGAAATCTGAAATTTATTTTGGCATAAAATAAACCCATTGCATTACATTGATTTCTTGCTTGCTTTAGTTAATCTAGTAACTTAAAGGCATAGTAATTAATCATAGTTTTCACTCTTGTTATCACACATGTATCCAAACCACATAATAAATCAACACATAAAAACATACTTGAGAAAAGTCCTGACTAGGATTTCATCACCTAGTGGTCAATCTTACCCTTTCCTGACAATCCTACTTAGAGGTCATTACCAAGGGAAGAACCAACTCAGCTCTTTGGTTACATATAAACTCTAAAATTTAGTATATCTTGGCTAAACCACCTGACACCCTTATTATTGTGGTTTGTGAAGTGAGGGGGTAGGTCTTGATACCAAGCCATATATTGAAGATCAATACAAATTTCTCTCTTGAGTACCTAAACACAACCTAAAACCAATATTAGATTTCCTCTTTTAGTAGATTATATAAAAGCCAACTTTCTTCTTCACACTTTATAAGGCATAAGCCAAAAGTGATCTAAAAAGAAGCCTATGTTTAAATGCATTATTAGTGTATGTTTGGATTGCCTTGAATTCTTTTATTTTACTTGCTTTTTGTTTGAGGTGTGAGTTTTCATCATTTCTTTATTATTTTCTCACATGATCTTTACTAGATAATAGTTGAGAAATCAAACCAACCAAGGGCCACCTTCCTCATTCTATTTTTCCTATATGGAGTATACTTTAGATGATGAGGTTTCTCCTCGTCATTCTCCTCCTCCTACCATGCCTTGGATAGTTGTTGAGGATGATGTATATTTTGCCACATTCCTTGATAACAACCTCATATCCCTTCGACACTACCTTAATACCTCATCTCACTGCACCCCTATTGATTTGATTCCTCCCATGGATCCACCTTTTGGTATGCCTCCTCCTCTTATGGTTGGTGTTACCTCCAACCAACCTTTGATTACCCAATCCTCTTCTTCTACCAATATCCCATCCACTACCACCACCAAAACTCAATCCAACATTTCAACCTATAACCAAACCCCACCTACACCAACCAACACCTCCAATGTAGGGGTAACCTTACCTCTTGTTACATATACCCCACCTAACATGGGGATATCTTCTCCCCTATTTCCACCATTCCTCTTATCACCACCACTCTACCAATTTCTACCCCTCTACGTAATTTTGTACTATCCATACCTCTTACCCTTCCACCTATTAGCATTAGAGTCATCACCCAACCTTAACCTACCACTTCAACCATACCTCCAAAAAAAACCTTGTCCATCCCTCAACAAGCACCTATGAACTCTTACCAATATGTACTTAATCCACAAGGATACATACCACCTTCTACCCAACCTCTTATGTCCACATACCAATATGGGGCATCATCCCAACCTTTCATGGCCACATACAAATATGTGTCATCTTCCCAACCTCCTACCTCCTATCCATACGTTGCAGCCACCCAAGCTCAATTGAACTTACTACCCAACTATAGAGCTCATTAACCTCAAACATATCTACTTAAGATGTTAACGAATAAAATGTCCAATCTTGAATCATTTATTTATGGGGTTCATAACCTTCTATCTTATGATCAAATTTTCAATGATCTCATTCATCCATCTATTCTTTTTTGACCCTATCCTCCTCAATAGGAACTACATAAGTTTTCCAAGTTCCAAGGTAAGGAAGACCCTCAAAAACATTTAAGAGCAGTCTACCATTCTTTTTATTTAATCACATATGACAATGCTCTTATTCTTCATACCTTCTCTATGTCCCTATCTAGACCAGCCTTGGATTGGTATAGTGCTCTTACCAATCACTCTATCTTCTCCTTCTCTCAACTAGCCCAAACCTTTTTAGATCACTTTTCAGTCAACATATCTAAAAAGGTCTTCATTACTGACCTTTACTCCATTAGGTAATTTGATGATGAATCGATTACCAACTTCATAACTAGATAGAGAGGTCTCATTAACCAAATTTCTTTTTCATTACCTCAACCTGAATTAATTGAACTCTTCTCTTGAGGTTGTGCCAAACATATTGCTCCAACTCTTCAAGATCAAACTTTTAGAACCTTTGATGAGGCATTCACCATGGCACATAAACTTGAAATTAGAGCCATTGATGAAGGGAAATTGAAACTAAGAAACAAAAATTCTAGATTTAAATCTAATGACCCTTCTTCTACTAAAATTAGCAATCCATCTAACCATCCCAACACCAAAATAAAGGAAATCGTGGACACGATTGTCTTAAAATATGCTCCACTTCCAATCATCAACCAACCAAATGAAACCAATTTTTCTAACCCATAAAACCAATAAAATCACAACCAAATCCAAACCACTCCAAGGCAATATACTCCCATAGGAGAATATATGCTTCGATTTTGGATAAAACTACTTAAATCTAAACTCATCCAACTTCCTCCTAACAAACCACCCCAATAATTTGATTTTTATCACCTTGCACCTAGATCATACAATTAAAATGATATATGTGCCTTCCATCACGTCATTGGACATGATGTGAGTAAGTGAAATACCTTTAAATCTATTATCCAAAACATGATTGATAAAGGTGAACTTGCATTAGATAATCCCAATGCACCTCCAAACTAGTCATTAGACACCTTATGAAAATCTTTTCCTAACCATGCACCTTTCACCAGCCATGACACTAGACAACTAGAATCATCTCATGTTCATGAGGTATATACAGTTAATGATGTTACCATTGAACTTGTAGACACTATAATTGTGCTAATCTCTTGCGTGATTACTTGGGTCGCATTACCCCTCAACCCCTTTCTTATTTAATTCCTTAACCTATGTCTTTACCATTTAGGCACATCTAGTTAATTTAATTATTTAGTTAAATTGGTTAAATCTCCTTTGGCCACCTCTCCTGGCCACCTTGCCCTATGACCAGTTCTCACCCTTTGACTCACCCTAGGCCTTGGTCATTCTATCCTAACCACTTAGGACCTATTCTTTTCCTGTCATAAATACTTAACTACCTAACCACTTATTGACCTCACGTTATGACCATTTTTAATGGGAAAACCCATTTATTGAAGTAAGAAGTGGGCTAAAAAGCTAAACATAGCATGTTTTACCTAGTCTTAGAAATATGACATCGATTAGACCTCAATTGACGCTGGTGGGCCCATCAACATCAATTACTTAGGCCTACTTAAAAATTGGCCATAGGGTCATAAAATCATTCATTAGCATAGAAATTTCATTATTAGAACATTCTAGCATCACTATCGACATGCAGGGTTATCATCATTCTATATTAATTGTTCTAGATTAGGAATTGACAACATACATAGTGTTTTGAGCACTATGGATCAAAAACATATGTTTTACCTCATCTATTCATACATCAGTTCATCAAGCCTCATCAGATCCATCTATCTGGCACAACTACTCACCTATCCAACCCAAATAAGTATATTTTGGTGTTTTCACATGTTTTAAACAATCATTTTATATTGGTTTTACAAATATACTATTTAACTATTCATGAAACCTAAGCTACCTCTATGGAGTTGTAACACTCCCCTACCTCCATCTCTCTACCAGCATATCAACCTCTGCCTTACCCTTCCTGAGTCTTACTCACCCCCTCATGACTCCTCATGACCCCTTTACAAGATTAAAACTCTATTTCCCTTCTTGGAAAAGCCTTCTATAACCCCACCAATATCATTTCCCCAACCGATATCAGTTATCTAGACTGATATCAGTGACCTAAATTGATACCGATCACTTAACTAACATCAGTCACTATATTTTTTACACCAACAACCCCAAAATCCTCCCCAATAACCTCACCAAAACATAATTCCCCTAACTAGCCTACATTATATTGTTCACTAACACATTCAGACCTGTAGCATGGTAAACAATATTCTAACTCTCACTCTCTCTCTTTTTATTTATGTTTATTTTAAATCTCGATTTCTAAATAGTAAACTATCATCCCATGGAAGTGTTACACTTCTTGGAACAAGCATGTAGCTTGGCAGCCCATACATATCTCTACTAACAATACTTTTGTTTAGTGCTTTATTATACATAGGCATCTTCCTCCACAACCAAAGAGGAGTTCTCACAATGTCTAGAATGGTGCACATCATTTTGGATACTTAATCATTTATCCCTAACCTTCATACTTCTATTTCTTCCTTTTAAAATAGATAGTAAAACTGATATAAACATTCTGGCATGCTTGGTGGGACCCTAGAGTTTATTTTGGTTCATTCTTTGCTTTTAAAATGACATTTATATAAGTGCATCAGTAGTTAAGTTTTCATTATTGCATTCTCTCCTTTTGTTTGCCATAAAATCAATATATCACACCTTTCATTTTCATCTTAAGGGAATGAACTAAACTTTATCTTCTCTCTCACCTCTTCTTCTATTGCTTCTAAATGAAATCATTATCTTGTGCAAAGCTAATATAACCTTCTTTTTACTTACCTCATTGCATGCACATCAAAGTAGCAAAATTCATACTCTTTCCCTTTCCTCATTTTTTTAGATCCAGAGAAAACACTTCAATTTTTGGGTTTAAAACTTACTAAATCAATGGTCAGCTTGTTGCATATTAGTCACACATAGAACTAATTAGTTTGTTAATGAATCATAGCACACTTTCTCACACACCTCCAAACCACATATCAAATTACACATTTCAAACTTTCCCTAAATCCTCAGGTGGGATTTACCTAGATTTCATCACAAGGTAAACAAAGCCTATTTGGTGTTTTAGCCAGATTAAATCACAAGTCACAGATTTGGGCCTCCCATACCTATAGGTATATAGAGGACTCCCTAGCCAAAACTCCTGAAACCATCTCTAGATGGATTCTAGGACCTTCATTATCCAACTTCCTCTTCACATAATCTAGTTAAGGCATAAGCCATTAAGAGACTAAAAGTAATTCTTAGGAATTAATGCTAGTTGGTTGTATGATTTTTTTTGCCTTTTTATTGTTTGTTATACTTTTGAGTTGGTAGGGATGATTTGTATCAAAACCAAGTCTTATCAACATCTGATACTTGTTAACCTCTGGCTTTAGTCCCCCTAAGTGTTCTCTATTAACACACAAGCTTGTTGCATTCACTGTTATATTTGGATCTCATGTCTAGGTTCATTAAATAGTGAATTTTTTGGCTTTTTAGGTTACATAGTAACTGACCTCAATAAAGCTACCCATGTCGGTGGCCTGAGTATACCACTAACCTTGGTCATAATACCAACATCAACATCCTTCTTACATACTGACCTTAGTTATGGAATTGATATCAATCTTTGTGTATTTTTCTAATTTTTAGTCTACTTCAAGCAACAAGCTAAAATCACCTACCTAATTTAATCAAACTTGGGTTTTTCTAATTTCTTGTCACAGATACAAGGTCTATTAAATTTTTTTACCCTTTTGCATGGTCTTAATGCAAAAGTAAGTAGAGCTTGTTACTAAGCACAAAATTCAACAACCTCTTCCACCTTTGCCTCCTCTTTCCAGTCCTTCCATGGAGCATGATCCTAGTGCTAAAGATTCCCCTAGCTATGTTAGTCCTAGTCAGTGACCCATCATACCTAAGGGTGATCAAGATTTCAGTCTATTCCTTGATCATAACACTAAATCCCTCTAGCATTACCTTATCATGAGTCAAACATGTAACTCTTCTAGTGATCCAATTTATGGTATGCCCACTTCCTTGATGGAGACAATGTCAGTTGTTTCCACCATTCCCCCTATGGTTACTCAAACCACTAATTTGATGAGTAACCTGGTCATATCCAAAAATTAGAGTTTAGTTTCTCCAATCAAGTAGTCAAACCCAACTTCCATTAGGGTTTCCTTAACCTCATAGCTGTAAGCCACTCAACCAAGTCAAACCCCATTTCATAACTTGGTTGTGTAAATTTTGACTACTCTTTCACTGATTAATACAAGAGTAAGCACCTATCCCTTAGTCAGTGTCATCATAACCCAACCCATGGTGGTAGTGCTTAGCCAAGGTTTTGTTTTGAATCTTATGAGACAAGCCCTTTTCTCTTTTATCCCTCAATCTATGATTCATTAACCATATGTTGCATATACCTAGCCACCACAGCCTATGTCATATGCTAATTCAAGCTTTCTGCAGGCACCCTATAACTTAGGGAGTGCCTCTCAAACAAATCCCCCTTCGATGTTGATGGACAAGATGTCCAGATTCGAGACATCTATTTTAGGTTTAAATAATGTTCTTTCATATGATGAAATATAAAATAAACCCATCCATCCTTATCTCAATTAGTGGGATCTTCCCAAGTTCACCCACTTTCAAAGCAAAGAAGACCCATAACATCACTTATGGGTATTCAGACATGCTTGTTACCTCATAGGACATGATGATGCATTATTGCTTCATAATTTTCCCATGTCCTTTGTAAGTGATGATCTATATTGGTATAGATTCATTACCTGCCAGTCCTTTTTTTCCTTCATCTAGCTTGATTAGATATTTTTAGATCATTTCTTGATGAATATCTCTAAAAAGGTCTCAATCACAAACCTTTATTATATTCGACAGTTTGAAGATGAGTCTATAGATGATTTCATTTCTCATTGGAGAGGTCTCATTAATCAACTCTCCCTCTTGTTACCCCAGCTTGAGCTCATCAAACTCTTTTCAAGAACATGCGATAAGCATATCTGTTCAACCCTTTGAGTTCAAACCTTTCACACATTTAATGAAGCCTTCACAATGAAACAAAAGCTTGAGATTCGGATAGTAGATGAAGACTGAGTCAAGTTACATAATAACACCACAAATTCTAATCCTAGTGACTCTTCTTCCTCTAAATCTTCCTCTTCTAACTAAAATTCTAAAGGCTTAGCCAATGCGATAATCATTAACTCGACATCTTTTGTAAAGGTAGATCAATCCAAGCCTTCAACTTCTCAAAACCCAACGAAGCAATTCCAACAATGGTATAAATGTAGAGAGTACACTTTGATTGGGGAGTCATACACCTTCGTTTTGGATAAACTACTAAGGCAAGGAGCTATTACCCTTCCTAAGGTCAATACCCCCATACAGTTTGATATGTCCTATCTTATACCCACCTAGTATAAGGAAGACCAATTTTTTGGTTATCATCGAGTGAAAGGCCATGATATTAACAACTATAAGCCCCTCAAAAACATTATTTAGGACATGTTTGATAAGGATGATATAGTTTTAGATAACCCCAATGCACTATCTAACCAAAACTTAGATGTCTTCGAGAAGCAATTTCTCGAGCACTCCTCTTCTCAGAACAATGTTCAGGAAATGATTGAGCATACACATGACCATAACATCCACACTATTGATGTGGTATTTTCCTTGATGTCGATCTAACTCACTCCACCTTCTCCTCTTCCCCAAGTAGAGGAGCCTACCATACTTTTCCCACTCCTTCCTATAAAGGAACCTATTTTGCCTTTTTTGCTTCCACAAGAAGTAGGTCTTCCTCTGCCTATCCTTCTTCTATGTGAGGAGCCTGTTGTGCCCATTCCCCTCATGCACATTTTTCCTATTCTTCTATAACCTAAATAACATGCATTACCCACTCTTCAACCACATGTTGAGGGGGGTACCATACATTTTCTCTTTCCCCTCAACGAGCCTTCTTCACCTGCTTCTCCTCTACTAATGGAAGGTAGTGCCCCATTAACTCCTCTTTCACATGTAAAAGATCCTATTTTGTTTGATCCCACATTAGTTGAAGGACTAATTACACCTGCTCATGTTGAGCTTGTTTTCATACTTCTCTTACCCATGAAAGAACACACTTTATTGATCCCTTAACCACACATTGAGGGGGAAATTATCTTAGTGCTATATTTACTTGAGGAGCCAGCTTTGCCAGTCCCTCTTCCATCAGTGGAGGATCATGTATCTTCTCCTACCTTGATTAAAGAGGATATTATTGTGACTCTTGCCCATCTTTAGCTTGAGGTGGCCACCACCAACAATTTCCCTCTTTCACAATCATCTGAGTCTTTTATGAAAGTGACAGTAAGGCCTACACCAATATTATTCAAACCCTTCTCATGGTTGGTATAAAATAATAGTTTCCTTAACTCTAAGAAGCTGGATCATGTAGCATTTTGGGATTGGCTCAAATTTATTTTCCCTATACAATAAAAGTTGTCCTTGACTGCTAACCCTATTGTAACCATTTACCCCAAGGTGTTTGACAAGGTTCAAGCTCCTTCTACCCTACCAAAGGAGGCTCAAACCCCAAGGTTAGAACCTTCTCCATCTCAAGCATCTATCACAATAAAGTAAATAATGTATTTAGGTGTTCACCTCGTGTCCCATATAACTCATTCACAAGTGAAGTTAGATTTGAACACTCTTATGCCTAGGAAGAATCCCAAGCTTCCTAAGCCTCATCGACCTGTTGTGCCATTAACATTGCCTTCAATCTTGGGGCCATACCCTTTGACTTTGGTTAAATCACCCTGTACTTTAGGGAACTAAAAGGTAAAGTTACATATGCTCTTGCCTTTACCTGATGGTAGTTCCTCAACCTCCAACATCTTGGCATCTATCACTAACAAGGTGTCAATAAAACCTATATTCGTGCCTTCACCTAAAAGGGCACCATGCAAAACCCCTCCTACACCTCCTAAATAAAAGAAGGTGTCAACCCTAGTTGAAACACCAAATGCAATCCTATTTGAAGGCTCTCACACCTCTATTTTTCACCAATTGTTGTAATCATCTTGTATAACCCTTCCCCTGATTAAACATTATCAGCCTCTTAGACCAAAACCTTCTTGGTTAGATGAAATGCAAGGTTGTTTATATCACCAATCACCTAGACATGATACAAAGAGCTACAAATCTATCATGATTGTCATCCAGCAACACTTTGGTATAGACCCTTTTTTTGAGGATCCCCTCGTATATTTATATATCACTTCAAAAGTTTCACCTATGACTGTTCATGCTTCCTCACCTAAACTTAAGCCTAAGGATGCATGCAAGAGTCCTTCCTCACCTTCACCACTAGTATTCTAGATTAACTCAATTCATGTGACCACTTGGTCATAAACTCAAAAGGATAAAGTCAAGGAGAAGGTTACAACACCTTGGGCTCATCCATTTTTGAAGGATGCTCCCCCTCAAAAACCCAAGATTTCTATCTTGGGTGCCATGCAACCAACATCTTCAAAGGTGGTTTAGGACTCCATGATCAAGAAAATTCATCAAACACCTATGAAGATGTCCTTGTATGACGTAATCCAAATCTCATCTTAACATTTCCAAGCCTTGATTAAGGTCTTTCACGCAATTGAAGTTTAGCCTGATGATCCTTAACTTAGTAGGCTCTCTCAATACTATGCCCTAGTTTCATTTAGTGATTCTAAGATTCCCACTCATCACCCTGATGACTAGGACCCCACTCTTTTTATCATAGCATATATCAACCAGACTCATGTCAAAAGAGTCATGGTTGATGGGGGTGCTAGTATTAACATCATCTCCATACATGCCTACAAGTAATTAGAGCTACCTGATCATGATATGTCACAATCAGATGTAGTTTTTTGCTCTTTCAATGATACCACGACCACCCCAGTAGGCATGGTTATGATTCATATTCATGTTGGTCCTCACACTATTCTAGATCTCTTATATGTTGTTAAGGGAAAGTTCCAATACAACATCTTTCTTGGATGCCCATGAATATGAGCCATGACTTGTGTGCCCTCGACTTTGCACGGTTATGTTAAATTTGAGTATGAGGGTCAAGTGCATGTCATCCCAGCTGATCCTCCTCCATTTAAGACATATAACATGACGTATAGGCCCAGTGACATCCTTATACAATTAATATTATCTCCTCATCCTCCTGCTTTTGAGGCTTCAAAAAATTTAGAGCTCCTCGTGACTCATATTCTTAAGAAAGATCTTATGGAGGATAGATTAAATCACCTCACTCTCAGTGAAATCATCTACTCACCATAGATATGTTCCTTATTAAAAAAGAGTATGGAAGATTAAATATGCATTCCTAGTATGATCCCCACATCAGGATGGTCATACCAAATGGTCCTCTCAGTCTTCACATGAATCTAACATATGGGGGAATTAATAGTACTCCTACTCAGGGAAATCCTCTCCCTTCTACCCAACTCTTCACATGTGACTTCTCCTTCCTAGGCAAACCTAGTTTTGCTAACACTTATCTATATAGGCGTGCTTGGAAAGGGTTTGGTCTAGGTTGGTATGAGTAAGGAGATCATACACCCATTAAGTAACCCACGAACAAAACCATTAAGAACACCAAGAAGTGGTATGGTGTAGGTTTTGAAGAACCATCCAATATTGCTAAGGTTCCCTATGTTCTAATCATTGAGGAGCCTTTGCCTCCTCTACCTTCACCTATTCTCTCACCTTCTCCCATGGATTCAAAGGTATTGATCCCTCAATTTTTTTTTCATGAATTTTGTTCACTTGGGACCCTTAAGCTATTAGTGTGATAGGGAAACATGGTCCCTTCTCCTCCATCTTGACATGATCGATGATGACTCTTCGACATTCAACATAGTTCAATGTCAGGATGATGACTCAATTCTTACCTACATGGGAACTAAAGGCTCATATATTAAAAAATCATTCCCTTTTGAGACATAAAATATGCTAAATGAATCAACCATTCATATCAATTTGTAATCTTCAGATAACCCTCACATTCTTAAAGTTGGCCAATCCTTAGATTCTATCAAATAATAGGATTATGTCACTTTCTTCAATAATCACAATAAAGCATTTGCTTGGTCATACAATGATATAATTGGCATAGAACCCATGATCATAACCCACAACATTATCACAAATCGTGAAGTTAAACCTGTTCATCATAAGCTTTGCAAGATGCATCCTCACATTGACCTTATCATCAAAGAAGAGCTTCAACACCTATTGTCCATCAACTTCATTCAACCCATTTATTACCATAATGGGTCTCTAACATCATCCCTATCACCAAACCTAAAAGGGGATTTTATATTTGCACTAATTTTTGTGATCTAAACCTTGTATGCCCACAAGATGATTTCCCTCTGCCTAACATCAACCAGCTGGTGGATGTCACAGCCAACCATGAGATGTTTTCTCTCATGGATAGATTATTTGATTATAATCAAATCTTGATTGATCCTAAAGACCAACATAAAACCAATTTCATTACCTTGTGGGGAATCTTTTATCATCATGTTATACCCTTCAGATTGAAAAATATTGGAGCTACTACCAACACTCGATGACCTACATTTTCCATGACCTCCTTCACACCATCATGTAAGACTACATGGATGATTTGACCAACAAATATAAGCATCACCAAGACCATTTGGTGATCCTCGAGATCAGCTTTGAGCATCTTCTATGCTACAACATTCATCTTAACCCAAAGAAGTGTGTCTTTGGGATCTTCTCCTTTAAGATACTAGGCTTTATCATTTTTATTCATGGCATTGAGGTTGATCTTGCTAAGGTTTGATCCATTCTAGAATTTCCTACACCCAAAAACCTCAAATAACTTCACAGTCTATAAGGAAAATTGTAGTCTATTTGGTGTTTTATCTCTCAATTATTAGATATATATCAACCATTCATCACCTTATTAAAAATAACGTCTTATTTGAGTGGAGTGAGGAGTGTCAAAAATCATTCGATGCCCTCAATGGTTATCTTCTTTCCCCGCCTATCCTCATTCCACCTAAGGAGGATCAACCATTCTATCTCTATATTTCAGCAATGGATCACTCCATCAGTACTATGATTGTGCATAGGGATGACAACCACAAGGAGCATGTTATCTAATATATAAGCTGAATGCTCATAGACTCTAAAACTTGGTACACTCACATCAATAAACTTTATCTCACTTTAGTCGTCATGGCTTATAAGCTTCAACACTATCTCCTTAATCATAAGACCTATGTCATCACCAATACCAATCCCCTTAGATATATGCACTCCAAGACCTATAAAAAATTAGGGCATGGCTCATTCACTTATGCTTCTCACTGAGTTTGATTTGGAGTTCATTAATCAAAAATCAATCAAGGGGAAAATGATTTTAGACTAGTTGGTTTATGCTCCTCTTCCCAACACGTAACCTTCTAATATCAAATTTCTTGATGAATTCATTGCCACACTCTCCACTAATGACACCACCTATAAAATGATGTTATTTTTTGATGGGTCCAAATGTCAAGCCAGAGGGGGTGTATGGGTTATCCTTGTTCATCTCAATGGTGAACCCATGCCTTTGTCCTTTAAACTAGATTTTGAGTACACTAATAACATGGTAGAATATGAGGCCTTGGTTCTCAGGCTTCAGACAACCCTTTTCTTAGGGGTCAAGTCAATTCACATCTATGGAAACTCCCAACTTGTGGTGAATCAAGTCAATGGCTCTTATCAGTGTAAGAATGATATCCTATAGTGGTATAAAGACCATGTAGACACACTATTGCCTCTTTTGACCAGTATCTCTTGTAAATTGTTCTTCATTTGATAAACAAGTTTGTTGATACCATGGCATCTCTTACCTCACATATTCCCTTTTCATCATCTTATTCAAAGGTTTACATTATCATCCATCATGTGACATTTCCCTCTTACATTTTAATAAACATCTTTTTTGGTAATGTAGACACCAATCCTCATGATGTTTAGTAGTGGACTATCTCTCTTATGGTGTTGTCCCCTTTAATATTTATAACAATGGGATGCATAATTTTTTCAAAAACACTATTCATTACACCATGCTAGGGGGTCTTATCTATAAAAGAGGCTTTGATGGCCTTCTTCTTCATTGTCTAACTAGAATTGAAGTCCCTTATGCCATCAAGGAAGTCTTTGATGGAATTTACGGTGGACACTTCAACATGAATGCAATTGCTAAATGCATTCTTTGACTTGGCTATTATTGGCCAACACTTAACCAAGATTATTGTGATTATGTTTGACATTATGTCAAATGCCAACAACATGTGAATCTTCTTCATGTACCAAGTCATGCTTTACAAGTATCTCAGGATTTTTGGCCCTTCTCTTAATGGGGTTTAGATCTTATCAGCAAGATTAACCCACATTCATCTCTTTGTCATCACTCTATGATCACTGTGATAGAATATTTAACTAAGTGGGTGGAGGCAATTCCCCTCATCTCCATAAAAGATGACAAAATTATCGACTTTATTAATCATCACATTATTTTCCGTTATGGTATTCCACACAAGATCATTACAGATAATGGTAAATCCTTCAAGAATAAATCTATCCAAAAGCTCTGTGATGCCTTTAGAATCAAGCTAAGCTTCTCATCTCCCTATCATCCATAATTAAATGGATAGGTAGAGGCTTATAACAAATATTTAACCAAACTTCTCATGAAAGTGGTTAGTGACTCTAGCAGGGATTGGTGCATGCATATTCCCTTTACTCTATGGTCCTATTGCACTACCATTCAAACCCCTATGAGTGATACACCTTTTTCTTTGGTTTATGGTACTGAGGCAGTCCTACCTCTTGAGGTCTAGATTCCTTCTCTTTGCATATCCTTATAGGATATCCTCTCTAATGATAATTTTTTCCAAGAACTCTTGGCCAAACTTGAGTTGCTCGATTAACATTGACTTGTGGCTCTAAACCATCTTCAAATCTATCAAAATCACATCAGGTGTGCCTATAAAAAGCATCTGAAAGAGAAATATTTTAATATCAAAGATCTCATCTTGAAGGAGAATCAATATGTGACTAAAATTGAGAAAAGCAAAAAGATCAACTTCACTCCTAATTATCTTGGACCATATATCATAACTCACAAATATGGATCAAGGGCTTATTGATTGTCCTCTCTCAAAGTCAAGCAAGAACCTGAGCCTTTAAATGCATTGCATTTATGACCATTCTTTTTCTAATCAAGCATCACGTTGCTTCATTTTTAAGTTGAGATCATCCCTTGAGCAAAAATTCTTCTGTTTTACACACCTTCCTTTCACCCTTTTCCCTCTCACACTTTTGTCAATCTTTGAAGTATGGTGGTTTTGTCCTCATAAAGGGACCCCTGTAAGCCTTTATAGTTATGTCCATGACTAAAATCTAAAAAAAACTTGGGATATAAATCAAAATCATTATCTCTTGGGTCACTATGAAGAATGTAGACTGCTCCCTTGAAGGACAACTACGTAGCATATTATTGTTGTAATAAATAGACTGATCCCTTGAAGGATAGCTATGAAAAGACAAACCATATAAAGTGTAAACCACTCCCTCAAAGGATGGATATGTTAAATTTTTTATAGAAAGCATGTAATTATAAGATTCATGTATCGATTAGCTTCACATGACCTCAAGAAACAATAAACATGCTATACATAGACTTCCTACATTGATTAGTAAAAAAAACAAGACTTATGTCATGGATTTTCCTATGAAAGCTCTCAGGTTACCTACAAAAAGGGAATATCATCCCACTAGAAGGTTTTCATTACCCATTTACCCCTTTACTCATTATACCCTATTCCCCCATCTCTCTTACCTATTAAATTCAAATAAGGGACTTAGAGCTCACTTACCACTAAGTGAACCAATCACTTATACAACACAACTATGGTCGATAGTGTAGCGCATGAAAAGGGATTATGTTTGTATGCCTCCCCATGTTGCCTTATTGTCCTCATCAATGAAAGAGTATCGTGCCTTTCATCTTAACCATCTTGTTCACTTGTCAGTTTCTCCTTTTAGAAGTTGTGTCTTGAGGTGAAAACTTGCTTGTTTTCAATTCTTTACTATAAGTTTTAATCATTAAAATTAAAAATATATGCCCAATATCAACCACATTTAATTATAAATAGTAATCATAATAATTGTTTTTGATAATACACCTAACCATACCAACAATTCATATTTCAATAGTTTATTTAATACGAATGCCAATTTGTGTTATGAGAATTATAATTAGCATTTTTTTCATCAATAGTTTCTCTAAATACTAGTACACATGTAAGCTATATAAACATCATTAATTTTAAAGCATACACCATCACATATATGGAAATTTTTGAAATGAAAAACCAACATAGTAAATTTTATGCATACACCATCACATATATGGAAAAATGCTAAGAAGTATCTAAACATTCAATTGTGTATGTACCATCACAAATATGGGAAATGCTCTAATAATATAGTAACATGTTAGCATCATCATAACCATAATTCTTAACATATAACATACTCACATATCAACATCATCATATCCATAACCATAACAATTAACATCTCACATCATAATAGCATTGCATCAATAAACAACATCTATAATACCATCATCATCATATAAATCAAAATCATGTCATAACAATGGTACCATCTCATATATGATGAATATAAAAGTATACATCAATGTTACATCAATATATATGTCTCTCTCTCTCAAAAATATACATCTTCCATCTTCAACACGTAGGTTGGTATATGTGTGTACATCATATCAAAATAAAAAATATATAAAACTAGCTAACTAATCCTATCATGGAGCTGGTTGTGACCCTACAGTGTCACCCATGTCCTCAACATATCTATAGTGTTGAGTACTTGATGTTGTGCTATGAGAAGTCATTCACATTTGTACTACATATTTAGCATACACGGGGATCTCTAGATGTGCCATAAGGGCCTATGTATAATAATCAATCTCTACCAAAGCAGTGTTTTATTTCTTAATTGACACTATCTATGGAGGTCCCATACTCCCTGCTCTAGGTGCCGATGGTGCCTATCATGGTGGAGGAGGTGTAGTTGAATGTCCATCCCTTAGGGCATCTCTCTCTACTATCATAGCATCTAGTTGTGCTTGTTGCCTTGTCACCTCACCACCTATATTCAAAACTTGTGACTGCATTATTACTAGTTACATTTATAAGGCTAAAGCCTACCCTATGACTGCTATTATCTACCCCTATAGTGATATCACCTATACATATAGAACCTATACCTATGCTTTTGCTACATCCCTAGCCTAGATTACATCATCTATCTCTTTGGAAATATCCTACATATCCATGGGTGGTCTCCGTGGGATCATGGTGTACTGTCCTGCCCATCGGCTATGTAGGCCCTCATATAACCTACATCATTGACTCGAATAACTAGTAGATACTCAAATTCAAACCCCTCTATATCCTATGGTAGTGGTAGGGGTAGCTCTGTGTCATCCCTCCTAACCATGCAATGTCAAGAGGTACTCCTTGTAAAATCCCATACTAGTGCCCGAAATGCTCTACTAGTATCCTCTCCACCTCCCTGGCTCTCCTACCTTGCACCCACCTCATACTTTGGGTGCCTTTTAGCTATATCTCCTACCTCAAAAAATAAGGAAGTGTCAAATATGGTCTCCATATGATATAAATTGGTATTAGGGCATCTAACATCCTCATATAGTACTCAATATCTCTAACCACACTATTTATCCAAGTGTGTACCATGGACTCTATCCAATGTTTGAATTTAAATCTGTAGCCTATAATGATGGTGATGGGGAAGCCTAATGGTCGAGTCACTATGATATTCTGTAGGCCCAATAGTGTAGAAGGTGACCCATGTAGAGGTTGTATCGATGCCATAATCTAATGCCCTAGAGCTCTCTATACAACTGTGTGAGGAATGTAGTCCCCCAAGCAAACACCATCCTCTACTCTAGTATGTCATCTAGTACACCTATCAAAGCCATTAGAAATCTACCACCATCCATGTCTGGTAATACATAAATAGTCACTCCAATCATGAGCATGACTGTGAGTCTGTGCTCATCATCATTCACCTCATATAAGGGCTCATATGTGAAGTTGGCAAAGTGGTACTCTATCTCCCTAACATGCTCTCCAAATAATGTGCCCATGAGCACATCATGCTTATCTTGACTACATGTGTATAAGTTGGCACCATATATCAATAGTCTCAATATATGATATACATCCTTTGGTAGGACTGTCATCTCACCTATGGGAAGATGGAAGGTATTGGTGGATAGATACTACCATTCTATAAATGCTACCATTAGGGTCACATCCCTTAAAACTCGATCATATCTCTTTAATCCTCCTAAGCTAACTATAGTGATATGTTCCCACTCATTGGGAGTCACATCCGCTCATATCCTTGATAACAAATTCAAGAGTCGATCCCAAAGTGTGAGCTCCTATCTTGCCTGTAACCATAAATGTGCACATCATTAAAACCAAGAATTATTTGTCTCAACCAACCCTCTTTCTAACCTAGTTTCCCCTTTGGGAGAACTACATCAGCGTGAGACCCTTCATAGGTTATGTAGGCAACACTTAGTTGACATGGGGTCTTGATGTTAGCTTGCCATTTTTACCTAGTAACTAACACCTAACTAGTTTGTTTATGAACCCAACCTTTTCCTGCACTATAAACAATCATAAACCCTCTAGTGTGCAACCTATGGTGTTTTGGATCCAACCTTTACTCCCTAAGTTCCAAATTTCACTCCTAACAACCCTCTTTCACCCATTCCTACTTATCTTGTCACTGACGTCAGTCCTTACTTGACCGACATCAATCCCCTAAACTATGCTTGGTCCTTTATGGGTTGATTAATGTCAGATGAAGTCATTGATATTGGTGATTGGTTCAACCCTAGGGCCAAACTATCAAAACCATATGTACCCCTATTCTACCCTATAACTACCATCAAGCCTCCTCAGCCTACCCAAATCTTCACAGTTTCACTTTTTAATCTATAGCTACTCTTTTTCCCCCTCCTCCCTACCCTTTTTTACCCTTATTTCAAATATTTGAAAAATCCAAACTAAATTACAAATTAAGTGTATAGTGGTCCTACCTTGTCTACTCAATGATGATGGGATGGGTTGGTAGGCACTGGGGTAACCACTCTGGCTATGAGGTCTCCAATCATAGATACAACCATCTTGATATAAAATTGACCTATGTGGTCTAATGGTGTCCCACAAGTGCTCACCTCACTTCACTCACTCTAAAGCACTCTACAACTCCTCTCCACCACTCAAACCTTGACACCTATCTCACACATGACATGAAAGTGATGTTTTCACACACAAAAGTCTAGAGCTCAGTGTTGGCACTCAACAAATGACAAATGAACTTTGAGGGGGCTGCCAAACCCTTTTTGTTGGGTTTCATCGATCATTAATGTCTGCATTTTTGTACCTTAGGCAACTGATGTTGGCTGATAGCCATTGATGTTAGTGTGGTAGCTGATGAGGGTTATACCACTAACATTGACAACCTCACCAATAATGGTCATCCTATTATAGGAAAATAATTTCCAACCCTCCCTACCTTAAAATTTTCTCTTAACTAAGAGCATGTGGCCCTTTCATAGTCTAAAATGGACTACATTATGGGAAATTAGAGATCACACATATTTCACAATCATGAAAGCTATGGGGTTCACTGACATCTCTACCAACCACAACAAATGACTTAGAGATCACGTATATCTCCCCAACCAGAAACACCTTTTGTGATGACATTATTGTTGTCACTAAGCTAGTTAGCACTATGATTAATTTGACTTTGGCTTTTTCATAGGCATTGCAGATCATGACCTTGACTGGTCCCTATTGCCTACAATCCTTTTATGTCTTCTAAGAGAACTTCTATTTTTGGATACCTGGGACCCATCACCCATTGGATATGCACCTTTGATGGTTTTAACATGATTAGTTGTCACTTATATATGTTATGGATTGGTTATTTTTATTTGTGTCCTCCTGACTTGTTGACCATTTGACCAACTTTGGAATGAAGTATTGTGCATATGTGTCATGTTATCATCACATTTCTACTTCCCACCTAACTTTACCCACCTATCTTCTTTAAAAATGATCACTGATTATGGTTTTACCACCATTAGTCCTCATTTTGAGGGGAGATACCTCATCCCATTCTTGGGGAAAAAAACATTTATTTTTATCTCATAGCTCATACAAGTTACAAGACAAAAAGGGGAAAATGTAGACACTAGAATTACACTAATCCCTTACATGATTACCTAGGTTGAATTATCCCTCGACCCCTTTCTTATTTAATTCTCTAACCTATGTCTTTACCATTTAGGTACATCTAATTAATTTAATTGTTTAATTAAATTGGTTAAATCTCCTTTGGCCACCTCACCTAGCCACCTTACCCTATGATCGGTTCTCACCCTCTAACTCGCCCTAGGACCTAGTCATTCTATCCTAACCACCTAGGACCTATTCTTCCCCCCATAACTCCTTAACTACCTAACCACCTCTCAACCTCACATTATGACCATTTTCCAATGGGAAAACCCATTTATCATAGAAAGAAGAAAGATAAAATGCTAAATATAGCCTATTTTACCTAGTTTAGGGAAATTGACATCGGTTAGCCCTCAATCGACATTAGTAGGCCCACCAACATTAGCTATTTAGGCCTGCTTCTAAATAATCCATAGGTTCAAAAAATCATTCATTGGCATAGAGCCTTCACTATCAAAACATTCTAGCATCACTATCAACATCCAAGCTTACCATCATTCTACATGAATTATTCCAGATTAGGAATTGACAAACTCTATAGTGCTTTGAGCATCATAGATCAAAAACATATAATTTGCCTTGTTTATTCATGCACTGATTCATCAAGCCTCATTAGAGCCATCTATTTGGCATAGCTTCTCACCTACCCAACCCAACTAAGTATATTTCAATGTTTTCACATATTTAACTATTCATCAAATTTGAGCTTCCTCTATGGAGGAGTTGTAACACTCCCCCACCTCCATCTCTCTACCTCATCATATCAACCTCTGCCTTGCCTTTATTAAGTCTTACTCACCCCCTCATGACTCCTCACAACCCCTTTACAAGACTACATATCTATTTCCCTTCCCAAAAAAATCCTTCCATAACCCTACCAATATCATTACCCCAATCGATATCGATTATCCAGACCAACATCGATGACCTAAAAAGCAAACTATCATCCTAGGGATGTGTTACGCTTCTTAGAACAAGCACGTAGCTTAGTAGCCTGCACATATCTCTACTAATAACAATTGTGTTTAGTGTTTTCTTATACACGTGTCTTCCTCCATAGCCAAAGAGGAGTTCTCACAATGTCTAGAATGGTGAACATCATTCTCTTAGTCACTTATCCCTAACATTCATACTTTTATTTCTTCCTTTTAGAATAGATATCAAAAATTATAGAAATATAACCTATTATTGAGGAAACCATTACCTCAATTGCCTCTTCTTCCACCTCACTTATTGAAGTGGTGAAATCTTCTTCTATTCCTTTGGAAAACCAAACAAAGGAAGAAACCCCCTCTCTTAATTAGAGAAACCATTGACCCAAGTACCTCACCTTTGATAGAAATACCAAAGGAGGAAGCCATTACATCAACCACATCTTCCTCCAATCCACTTATGGAGGTGGTGGAATCACTACTCTTTCCTTTGGACATTCAAACACAAGAAGCAACCACCTTCCTTTGTACATCTCAACAAACCACACCTTCTTTCCCTACCATAGAACCAACCACTCCTTTGGAAACCACTCCAAAGGAGGAGATCATCTCCTCTATTCTTTCCCTAGAAACATCATCTTCCTCAACCATCAAACCTTCCAACCAAGACAAAGGAGAGGAAGCTATTTCCTCACCTCAACCTATGGGATTACTATTTGAAACCAATAACCAAGGAATCAAACCCATCTATAAACCTTTTTCTAATATTAGTCCAAAATCTAGAGTTTACTTCTCAACCCAATCTAGATAGGGCTACCTTTTGGCACCATCTTGGGCTACCTTACCAAAACAAACAAGAACCTTCAACTTCATTTAAATCTACCCTTAAACCCATCTTTACCTCAGTACCACTTTAGACACTTGTTCCTCTAAAACCATAGGAGAACCATCCAACCCACCTCAATAAAAAATTGCTAAATCACCCTACACCTCTCTCGCCAAACCCATTAAGAATCTAGGAATACTTCCTTCCCCTAGCTTGGCTCATCCATCTTTAAAGTTGAACTTAAACCCATCAAGTCCACCAAATAAGCCTTTGACTAAACCTATCCAAAAGGTAGAACCACCCAAAACATCTATAACTAGACCCATACTACACCCTTATCTTTTACCTTCAATTTTAGGACCTCATCCATCTATTATCCCTATTACCTATTCCTCCTCTAAGAAACCTTCTCATTTTATTCTACCCACACCTAACTCCACCAAAACAACAAAATCCCCATCATTTTTAACTAACTTAGCTACCTGTACCTTCCCACCTATCACTAAAACTTCACCCTTCACCTCTCAATCTTCCACCTCCAAACCAACCATGACCAAAAAATCCCAACCTAGACCACCCACCAAAACCAAACCATCACTTCCAATTTATATGGTAAAGCCTACTCCCAAGAAGGTTCCTACTCATAAAGCCAACAACCCAACACACTCAACACCTTTGGTTGAATCTTACTTGACAATTTTACAAAGGTTGTTTCAAACCTCTTCTATAACCCTACCACCCATCAAACCTTAAGACCCTTCACATCTTAAACCAACATGGTTCAATGACAATTTGATTTGCCTATACCATAGGACACTAGGACATGATACAGAGAATTGTAAAGCTCTCCAAACACTTTTCCATAATCTTTTGTATGAGGATGATTTGTTATCAAATGAACCTCCCTTAAACCTCTAACCTACCCAACTACCAATCCAACTTACCCAATACTCACCTACTCCCCCACTCTCACCTAAGAGTTAGGAGGAATTGAAGCATCAATCTAAACTAACACTTCTTCTTATCCATACCATTCATATGGTTACCCAATCTTGGGACGAACAAAAGGATAAGGGAAAAGATAAAGTTTCCATACCATGGACCTACCCTTTAACCCCTCAACCTTCCAACAAACCCCAAACACCTTCATCATTACCTAAACCCAAAGTATCTATCTTGGGTACATCCCCTTCCAACCCTTCCAAATCCATTTAGTGGTAGTGTTGAAACAAATTGACCAAACTCCAGTGAAAATAATCTTATATGAATTAATCAACACCTCACCTCCTCACCTCCTCACCATTAAACATTGATAGAGATTCTACAATCCATAGAGGTTCAAACTGAAGATCCCAAATAACTAGTAGCCTTTATTAGATTCCTTCAACTTTTCACCCTAGTCACTTTTACGGATTCATAATTACCTTTTATGCATCCTAAGGATCATGATCCTCCCCTCTTTATCATATCATACATCAACCAAACCCATATCAAGAGGGTGATGATTGATGGAGGGGTTAGTATCAACATTAGCTCCTCACATTCCTATGACCAACTTGACTTACCCAATAATATCATGTCTAAAACTATAGCAGTTATTTACTCTTTCAATGGCACCATAGCCACTACCTTGGGGATAATCATTTTCCATATTCATTTGGGACCTCAAATCATTTCAAAAATATTTTATGTTGTAGAGAGAGAGAGAGCTCCTACACAATATTTTACTTAGATTCCCTTGGACCCATGCTATGAGTTGTGTCCCTTCCACTTTGCATCATTGCATCAAATTTGAGCATGAAGGTCATGCCATCACCATACTAGCTAACCCTAGTCCCTTTGTATCTTAAAATATGACATATAGATCTAATGATGTTTTTCTTCCTCAACCATCTACCTCACCACCAACTACCAACAACTCCACCCCTACAGTTGATGAACCATCAACAATCTCATCCATCTCTTCTTCATATATTCCTATGGAAGACCCTTTAGAACTCACATTCTAATGTCTCTCGCTTGGGGAATACCATCATCTAGGTTTGGATGCTTTCCCTACTCCTCAAGAGTATGGGAATCTCACCCATGATCCTAGTCATGATGCCAACATTAGAACCATCATCCTTTTCAATCCACCTAATCATTGAGCCAACTTCATCTATGAGGGACTCAACCATCCACTTCTTTCTACCACTACTAACCCTCATATCCAACCATTCACCTCTGACTTTTCCTATCTCAACAAACCTACATTTTCCAAAGCTTACACTTTACAGATGTGCCTAAAATGGGTTTAGCCTTGGCCTTTATGAATAAGGACCTCATTATTTATCCATAATAAAAAATCAAAAAACCTCATGAGTTTTTCAACCTTGGGTTTGTACTACTAGAAGAACCCACCTCTCCTAAACCCATCACCATCATTGATGAGGAGGACCCCTCCTCACCAACCTCATCTCCATCAAAATTGAAATATTATGATATCATCCCATATAACTTTTTTTTATCAATACCATTAGTTTTGGCCCCTCGACCTATCAAAAATATGGCCAAAGTAAAACCCTTACTCTCATCTATCCTGAAATGGTAGAAAATGATTGTCCTACCATCAACACCATCCAACACTAGGATGATGATTCTATTCTCACCTACCTTTGTGTGGGGGACTCTTTGATCCATAAATATCTTCCTCATAGGAACCAAACCATGTTGAATGAATCTACCATTGATGTCAACTTGGGTACTCAGGATAACCTTTGCATCGTCAATGTTAGGCAATCCTTGAATCCCATAAAACAATAGGATTACCCTTCCTTCCTTCATAATCATAGCATAGCACTTGCTTGGTCTTATCAGGATATGATTGTAATTAAACCTTTTATTTCTCTCTACAACATTGTTACCAATCCTGATGCTAGACCTATCAGACAAAAGCTTCATAAGATGTACCCTTGTATCACTCTCCTTGTAAAATAGGAACATCAACACCTCTTTTCTATTGAATTCACCAACCCATTAACTATCCCTAATGGGTTTCTAATATCTTTCTCATTACCAAACCTATATGGGGGACTTCATATTTGTATTGAATTTCATGACCTTAGCCTTTCTTGCCCAAAGGATGACTTTATTTTGCCTAGCATTGACCAACTCATTGATATTATAGTTGGTCATGAGATGTTATCTCTCATGGATGGTTTCTTGGGATACAATTAGATCTTGATTTACCCTAAAGATCAACATAAGACCTCTTTCATCACCCCATGGGGAACCCTCTGCTATAGAGTCATGTCCTTTGGTTTAATGAATGCTGGTGTAATCTGCCAACTTGCCATGACCTACATATTCCATGAACTCATTCATAAAATCATAGAGGACTATGTAGATGATCTCCTTGGAAAATACAAATATTACAAGGATCATCTTGATGTTCTCAAAATCATATTTTAACACCTCATCCATTTCCATGTTTGATTTAACCCCAAGAAATGTATCTTTGGGGTCTTTTTAGGAAAGCTTCTTGGCTTCATTGTCTCTTCAAGGAATCAAAGCAGATCCTACCAAAGTTAGAGAAATATTGGAGATGCCACCTCCAACACACTTTAAGCAAATCCATAGCTTACAGGGGAAGCTCCAATCAATTTTATGTTTCATCTCTAAATTATCAAATAGATGTCAACCCTTTCACCACCTCCTTAAGAAAGATACCTCCTTTAAGTGACTAAAGACTATCAACAAGCCTTTGATTTACTCAAATAATGCCTTCTTTCTCCACCTATTTTGACCCCTCTTAAAGAGGATTAACCCTTCTACCTTTACATCTCTACCACTAACCATTACCTATGGGTAATGTTTGCTCATCATGATGAACAAAACAAAGAGAAAGTTGTCTACTACATAAGCCAAACGCTTATAGAGTATGAAACTTGGTATTCTCATCTTGAGAAACTTTGTCTTTCCCTCATATTTATGGCTTCCAAGATTCACCACTAACTTCTTAATCATAAAATGTATATCATCACCAACACTAACCCACTTCATGTAAATGCACTCCAAACCATACCAAAACCAATGTATGGCTAAGTGGCTCATGATTTTAGCTGAGTTTGATCTTGAGTTCCTTCAACAAAAGTTAATTAAAGGGCAAGTGATTTCTAATCAATTGGCCAAAGCTCCTCTACTAGATAACCAACCTCTTCCTCTTGCATTTCCATATGGTTCCATCATGACTCTTTCTCAAGAGGACCCCACCTATCAAATTACCATGTTCTTCGATGGATCCAAATGCCAACATGGTGGGTGTGAAAGATTTGTTCTCATTCCCCTCAATAGTGAACCTCTTCCCCTTTCCTTTAAACTTGAATTTGAATGTACTAATTATGTGGCTAAGTATGAAGCCCTAGTCATAGGCCTCCAAACCACTCTAGCTATAGGAGTCAAAATAATTAATGTCTTTGGTGATTCTTAACTTGTGGTCAACCAAGTCAATAGATCTTACCAATGTAAGAATGATGTCTTACTAAAGTAAAAAATTATAGATGTACTCTTAGCATCATTCAATCATTACCTTATCTAGTCTTTTCTATGATCTACTAACAAGTTCGTAGATACAATGGCTTCCCTTACTTCCCAAATCCCATCTCAACCTTCTAACTATAAAATCTTTGTTACCATCCATCACTTTATTGCCCCATCTTATATCTACTCCAACCTTCCTAACATTTGTAATGTGGAAGTATCTCCATTAGACATATGGTATGAATAAACATTTGATTACCTCAACTTTAGTATCATTCCTCCTAACCTCTCTAGGAATGTCTATAGAGCCTTTGTCCAGAATACCTCTTGTTATACCATACTAGGGGTAATCCTTTACAAACGTAGCTTTGATGACTTCCTTTTCCATTGCCTTCATAGTCATGAAGCTTCCCATGCTATCAAGGAAACACATGATATAATATGTGGGGGTAATTTTAGTGGTTTAGCTACCACTAAACACATCCTTCACCTTGGCTACTATTGGCCTATCCTTAACCAAGATTGTTGAGATTATGTAAAGAAGTGGGTCAAATGTCAAAAACACGCTAATTTACATCATGCACCTGCTCATGGCCTCCAAGTATCCAAATAATTTTATCCATTCTCATAATGGGGCCTAGATCTTATTGAGGAAATCAACCCTCATTCATCACAACATCACCAATCCATCATTACTACCACCAAATACTTCACCAGGTGGGTGGAAGCCATTCCTTTCATCTCTACCAAAGCCAAAAAAAATGTTGACTTTATCAACCATCACATCATCTGTCATTTTAGTGTTCCCCATAAGATCATCACCAATAATGGTAAATCCTTAAAAAACAAAAAATTCCAATGTATTTGTGCCACATTTAAAATTAAGTTAAGCTTCTCCTTGCCTTACCGTCCACAAACAAATGGATAGGTGAAAGCTTCTCAAAAAATCCTTAACAAAATGTTGACCAAAGTAGTTAGTGCTTTAGGTCAGGATTGCACTTGCATATCCCTTTCACTTTATGGGCCTATTGTACTAGCATGAAAACCTCTATTAGTGCTACCCTCTTCTCTCTAGTCTAAAGAACAGAGGTGATTTGACCTCTCAAAGTCTAGATTCCCTCTCTTCACATATCTTTACAAGAGATTATTTTTTAGAGTGATTATCACCAAGAATGACTCGCATGACTTGAGCTACTTGATGAACATTGCCTCACAGCACTTAACCATCTTTGTGTTTACCAAGAACAAATCAAGTGTGCCTACAAAAAATACTTAATTGAATGAAAATTCAATATCGAAGACCTCATCCTTAAGGAAAATCAGCATGTCACCAACATGGAGAAAAGCAAAAGAGGCAAATTTTATTTAAATTGGCTTGGACCATACATCATCACCCATAAGTATGGATCATGAGGTTATCATTTGTCCTCTCTCGAAGGCAAACCAAAACTTCATCCTCTCAATTCTTTGCATTTGTATCTTTTCTTTTGTTTAAAAAATATCAAACTCACTTTTACGATCTAACTTAAACTCATCCCTTTATTTTTGAAAATTTCACCTTCATCCACCTATCCCTCTCCCTCTAAGGACAACTGATTACAACATAGAACCATGTGATTAATTGTCACAGTTATAGCCTAATCCTAAATATGGGTACCATGGCTCTACCCATGGCATGGTTCTCATGGATAATTTTTATCTCTAATTAGATGGGATCTCATGATATTTTATCTCTCAAAACCTTCCTTTCACCTTTTTTGTGTTAAACTATTTTTCCCTCATAAAGGAAAACCTCTAATCCTAAACAAACTTGTCCATGTCTACAACTAGAAAAAAAAAAAAAATTGGGATACCAAAAATATCATTTGGGTCACATATTTCTACAATTGCAGACTGAACCCTTGAAGTAAAATTGACTAAAATCCTCTAAATTACTTAAAAACATAGATTGTTCCCTTGAAAGATAGCTACAAAATAAATAAATCCAAACTTATACCAGTCATTTGAAGGATGTATAAGTCAAATTTGTCAAAAGTAATCATGTGAAGCTTCCCACATTGATCAGCTTCACAAACAATCAAACAAACAACAATAACAAGCAAACCCTATATCAAAATAGAATAATCTATCCCAAGAAAGCTACAAACAACTTTTATATCTAGTACTAGTAGAGTTCTCGCATTGATTAGTTTACACCTAACATTAAGACATGGACTTGTCTATTATGGTTAGTAGGTCACCTATAGAAGGGGAAAACTAACCCACATAAGGTTAACCTATCTATCACCCATTTTATTCATATTCTTATTTACCTCCCTCCCCTGTATACTATCTATGAATCAAGAGATTATGAGCTTACTTGACACAATGTGATCAAAACACTTTTTTATCAACCAAAGCATGCTAACATAAAGCATATGGAAGGCTTAGTTTCCTTAAGCCAATCTAAATTTAGGTTTTTTTCTTGTCCTTACCAATGAAAATGCATCATGTTTCTTTTCTTACCCTCTCATTATTGGTTCATGTAGACATGTGTCTCATGATTCTCATCTTTTTTTCTTGTATTTAGTTTGTTGTCTAGCTTACTTTGTGTATTTTCATCACATCCTTTACCATAATAACATTACATCTCCATGATCATGAACAACAAACATCAATGATGAACATTACATTATGAACTATATCCATGAAGATACAACATATATCTACTTATGATAAAAACATCATGAATCACATCCTACATCATCTTTAATGTCATCCTATCCATCTATCATTGAAACATCATATGAACATACTTAATATCATAAACAACCCTAATTAAACCATTCATAATCATATCCATAAAAAAATAATAATCAAAACATCATGAACCACATCATACATCAACTATGTATCTATGTATCATCCTATCCATTTACCATAACATCACAATAATTCATCTTATAGCATTAAATCATAAAAACCACATTAGTATAACCATAAAACATCCAAATACATCCATCACCATAATCATCATAATCATATTTAAACATCACATACCTAAGATACTATTTTCACATCTCATAAAACATGCCCATAAACCATAACATGAACATGAATAACCATAAACATAAACCACATCATGAATAATAAATCACATCTATATAACCATAACATCATAAATCAATCAACCATAATCATGAAACATAATAAATAATATACATCATATCCATAACATCATCATCATATACATCATTTCCATCAAATAAAAATATAGGTGATAATATATATACCTCTCTCTCATATGCATCTCACATCATTGGCATGCAGGCTGGTATCAAAATCAAAAGCATATACATCATACAATATCATATATCAGGCCCCTAGGGTACCACTACCACTCGATCCTCCACTTGCACTACCATCTAGTATTGGCCCCCTAACTTACCTACCTAACCCACTATAGAGGCCCACTATCCTGGAATAGATATAGTCGAACCACCTACTAGACTAGCCATGTACTCTCTATATCAAAGCTCTAATGGTAACTATGCCAGTACTATCACCTCATAATATCTCAACTCCTTAATAATGGTTAAATACCATGTCATATGAATCATATAAAGTCCTCATGTAGATGCCCCTAATGGTGTTTCCACCACTCCTACCCTCTACCTTAGTGAATCTCTCTCTTGAGTCATTAACCCAAGACAAATCCTTGTTTTATCTCACTCTCTTATTAGTGTCACCACCTAACCATATAAAGTGGCCACCTATCCCTCTAATCTGGTGATTTGGGCCTATGCTGATGCAAGTGCTATTTGTGCCTACCCATCTTGACCACCACCTTGAACCGGTACCCCAATGGGATCCACATCCATGGGCTACTGACCCCTATCACCCCATCCAAAATTGGTTATGGCATATAAATCCTAATACCACACTACATATCCATCCACCACACTAGTGTCATATATCACTGCTCTCATTGACAGCTCCTCATGATCTAAAATAACATCCTATGGCTATAGCTTTGGGAGTAAAGAATCTGCATCCTCTTTCTAATATCTTCGAAAATATGGTGGAATCCCTTGCATAATGCTTAGCTGCCTCCAAAATCAATCGAATGGGATGAGCTCAATCTCCCCATCTTGCCTCCCATATATCCATCTCTAGCTCTATAGTGATAACATGTGATAACTATATTGGGCCCACCTAGGCTAACCCACATAGGGCCTCCAGACTATGTCACTAATAACTAAACCCTCCAAGGCATCTCAAAACCAATCACTATCTCTAGTACCACCACCTACCCCTATCAATGCATAATCTCCTCACCATCATAGTAAAGTTACTTTGTAGTCTATTAGAGCATAGCCATCCCATGGAAGCCCTAAAGGTCTCAACACCCAAATGTGCTTAACACCCATCAATGGAGTATGGACCCAATAATGATCCCATAATGTCTATGTGCTATGAATGCCTAGAGATCCCTATAAATTTAGACCAACAAATTTGGTGTCCACCCAAACATAGTCCTCCCTAATAGCATCTCAATCAATACTCCTAGTAGTAAATAAGGGAATCAGTCGTTACTCAAATTAAGTAGTGTGAAATAAGACACTTTACCTACATCACCATGACCCCAAAATCTTAACTTAAATCAACATCAATCCCTTTTATTATTTAAAAACCACTTTCAATAAAAAATTCAAAACTTTTGATTTAACATTTAATTTAGCATCATTTACCTAATTCATATTTTCATTTAAAAAAACACAATTTTTTAGACATTTCAAATAGTTCATTTTTTACCACTTTTTCAACCACCCATTACTAAATCCTTCAACTACCGATAGTTCATTGAACCATCAATGGTCTTTTAGGATCTTATTACCTAATGTTCAGGTTGAACCACTGATGGTGATTGTGAGTGACCATCAATGGTGAAACCCTTAAACCCTACCACCTAAAACCTCCACCACACACCTAAATCTAAAATTTAAACTACCTAACACTATCCTACAACCTATTACTAACCCAACACACCCTTCAACTCTCAAGTTCACCCACTACTTTGACTAATTTCACCAAAAACCTAAACCTAGGGAATTGTGGCCTAGGACAATCACAAAACCCTATCCAACTAATTCAAACCTACTCAATACAACTTCTTAACAAATCAATTCAAATACCTATCAATTTAAAAACATACCCTACCTCATTGCATGATCATTGATGAGGTCAAAGCCCACATCCATCTACTTGTCCACATCCACATCCACCTTCCATCTAGTTAATACTCGATCACCTCAAACACATGAGCTCAACCACCCACCAAACTCCACCTCATCATGCTTAGTTCACTTGTAGCAAAATGCCAAAATGTACAAAATGCCAGAGCATAAATCATGGAGCTCAATTTATAAAAATGTAAAAATTATTTTTTATTTTTACTTTTTATGCCTTATATTTTTAGGGTTTTTCCTTGACCATCAATAGTCAGGGTGATCACTGACAATCACCCTAGGAACCCCTAATCATTGACGGTCAGGGTCCCCCACTATTTTAATTTTTAAGCACCTCACTTAGGTGCTAAACTTTAGAGATCAGCTAATATCACTTAAACTAGAACTTGAACTATTGGAGATTACCCTTCTTCAACCACCCATTTGATCACATCCACCTTGACTTTGGTCATTTTTGACCTAAACTATTCATATTTTTTGCGATGACCTTGCAATGGTTTTTTTGACCACACCAACCATTTTTTCCATGTTGACCATTCAAATTTACACCACTTAGTACACGATTAAACCATTTGTGTTTTTCAAGGGAGTACTTCTTACCTTGAATACCTACAAAAACATTGACCCTATTTAGAAGACTTATAGAGTCACCCGATTAGCTATGACCAATGTTGTTGACCGATTACTCTATCACTTCTTCTTTTAGAATTGAACCTATTTTTACCAACATTGGAAACCTTAGTATGTGTGTGATGTTGTCTATCACACTTAGTCACATTTTGTGCACATTTTTGTGTTTCAAATACCCAACCCTTTTGTCACCACCTAGTGACTCACTATTTACCACTTATCAAACCTTCTCAAAATAATTTTGGTTTCACCTCATCGATTCTCAATTTGAGGGGGAACACCTCCTCTCATACTTGGGGCAATCATACCTTGACCAAAAATACATTTTTATTTTACATGTTGTTAATTCAAAGTTGCATAAAAAAAGGGTAAAATATAGACACTAAAAAATTACACATGATAGTTTGAGTTGTCAAAATACCTTAGGACTCTTATCGGACCTTGAGTTTAGTTGACCACCTAGTTAGCTAACTCATCAACTAACTAACTCAACATTTAACCAAACCTTTTAGCCCCCACCTTGACCAATTTACCTTTGACACTCGATCATCTAAGGTCAACCCAACCATTGATAGTTACCCTGACCATCGACAGTCAAGTCCTCACCTTTTCACCTTCTTAACATATCACCAACTATGTGTGAGATAATGAGGCACTACTTAATATATTCACCTTATTCAATGCTAATAAACTTCCAAGCATCTTGATCAATAATCTCACCCTCTAGGGAACCTTCCATCCTTCATCTCTCTTTGCCTATAAAAGGAGGGGAGTGGGAGGTGAAAAATATGCATGTTCAAGATCTCAAATCTTCTTGCACATAGGTATTCAAGTCTTCTAGCATCTAGTCTTTATTCAGCAACTTAGCATTAGTAAAAGAGACTTGAACCTCTATCAAATTTTCTTTTGAGGCCAAAGTATTGTTACTCTGGCAAAATTACTTTAGCCTTCAACCATCAACGAACTAACAAGATACAAGTATTGTTATTTTAGATTTTTGACCTCTTTGACCTGATCAAACCCATTCTGTACCTTATTTTCTCTCCACCAAATCTTCAACCGAACCTTTGTCTGCCCATCTACCTATTCTACAATTATTTAGATGATTACTATTCACCCCCACTAATGGTCACTGCCGACCACTAATGGTCACCCCCAACCACAGATGATTACCCAACCACTAATGGTTACCCCAACCATTGATGATTCACCTAACCCCCGACAGTCACTGTGGTAGAAAATAATAGAAAGTTATTTTCAAACCCTTACCTCCAACCAAACCTAAATTTCTATGTTTTCACCTATTCATAGACCCTTTTTTGATTTTTTTGAATAAGATCCCACCCACTTTAGCATGAGTATTGATCATCTTTTTCTAGATTTAGTCATTTTCTTTAAAAAAATATTCTACTTTCTTCTTATATTGCATTTCGTTTACTTTATGCAAATAATATACTTTATCATTTCCAACTTGATTGTTATCAATAGTGAATTGACAACCTCCTAGCAAGTGTATGCTTCTTGGATCTAGTTCACGCTAGGCAGTCCACTCAACTATCTTGCTAACAATCCCCTTTGTTAGTGCTTTTTTATTTTAGGTTATTCCTTCCTAGCCAAAGAGGAGTTCTCCATCATCATTTGGATCATGTGCACATCACCAACCAAGTATTTCTACCACATTCTTATTAGTAGTTTCATATCTTCTTTCAAAATTAAGAAATTAAGAGAAATTAAGAGAAACAAGCTATTTTTTGGCATGCCATGTGGAAGAATATGAGTACACAACTAAATTTTATTTTGGTATATCATCTACATACTGATAGAAAAACTAAAGAGGCAAACAAAATTCTTCATGGGAACTTATTACGATGTCTAGCTGGGGAAAGCCCAAACAATGGGACATGGTGTTGGCACAAGCCAAGTTTGCATACAACAATTCACCAAATTGGAACACATGGAAAATACCTTCTTAGGTGATGTAGACATGAGCATAGCACATGGAAGGAACATACAAGCAAAAGACTTCATAGATTATATGTACAAAATACACTCGAAAGTGTGCAATAAGCTAGAGAAGAGTAGAGTAGGATATAAGGCATATGTAGACAAGAAGCACATGCAAAATGAGTTTGAATTGGAATACACAATATAGGTACATTTATGCAAGGAGAGCTTCTTGAGAGGGATCCACAAAAAACTCAATATAAAGAAACTCAAACCATGTCAAATAATGTAAATGTTTTGAAAGAATGCATACGAAGTCAAGTTGCTAGAAGAATTAGATATAACTCCCTTATTCAATGTGGGAGATATATATGTATTCTAGAATGCACAAGAAGATGGAAAAATGCATGAGGAAAAAATGACACAAGTATTTGTCTAGGAGGCATAGGAGAAAGAGAAAATAGATGACATACTCGACTTTAATGTGATAAAGAAGAATGTTTGGAAAAGAGTGTAATAATTATCTAGTTAAGTGGTATAATCATGTAGTTGAAGACTCCATATAAATGTACCTTGCAAAAATAGACTGATATGGCCACACACTTATGAATTTCAACTTCTAATCAAGAGATCACATTTTTAGTTACTAGGGTGTTTGATGTAGGAGCATCTTAAGTTATGAAGAATCCTATGATTGTACAAATGATTTTTTTAAGAAGTAAAAGTGGAGGAACAAAGGGAAGGATGAGGTCAGTTACACCATTACATAGGGAAGGACATGCATAATCGATTCAAATGGTTTTATAGGGGAGTATGTGCACAGTGGAATTGGAATTGCATGAAAAAAAAAGTCAAGGCTCTCACTTGGGTTGCCTAAGACATGGAATCAAATGTCAACACAAGTAGAAATTAATTATGTGGTTGAGCAATTGGAAGAATCGATTTGAAGGATACATGGTTATACAACCAACTCTTCTAGCACTAACTATCACATGGGGAAATTAAAAAGAATTGGATCCAAAATTAGGTAAGAGGCATGACATCTAATTGGAGAATCATCAGAAGACTAACACCAAGCACCAAAATTCCAAAATTTGAATTCAAGTTGAAACATGCACATCTAACATTAATCACAGACGTTGGACTAGTAGAGTGCCAGTTGCATAAATCCTTAAAAGGGCATCATTAGATAAGATGTATGAAATGTAGTTGGAGAATCATCTAGAGACTAAAACCAAACACCAAAATTCTAAAATTTGAATTTAGGTTGAAACATCCACATCTAACATTAATCACAGAGGTTGGACTAGTAGAATGCCAGTTGCAGACATCCTTTAGAGGGAACCATTAATATAATAAGGTGAGTAGATGGAGAATAAAAAAGGCTATTTGAAAATACGTTTGGGTTAAAAGGGGAATTTTGCCAAGCCATAAGCCAAACATCTACCAAAATTAGCCTACCTCAAGTTCTAGAAACTCTATAAAAACTATTAAGTGTTGAAATTGAACTCAATAGAATTAAAAAAAATGTTGTTCTTCTTGTGTTACATCTTACAAAATGAATAATCTAAACCCTTTTATTTTCCTTCGTCTTAGTTATAGTAGAATATTATAATTGTAACTAATTTATTTATGAACTTGGGCTATAAACATAAATAACTTGTTTGGTCTCGGTGATAAAATTAATTTTATGATATAATTTAAAAAAACATTTTATTATATCATTAATTTAATGGACAGAACATCTCTAAAGAGTAAGGTCCCACCTATCTTAGGTTTTGGCCAAATGTTCAATAAAAGGTTTAAATTTGATAGTCACTTTGTTTGTTACTAAAAACTTCAAAATATATATTCATATTTTAATTATTTATAGTTTTTGATGGTCTATTTAAAATTTAATCTTATATTTAATATAATTTCTTTAAAAATTTGATTTTCTTTTACAACAAAAAATGTAAATATGATCATACGACCATTAAATTTAGACCCTACAAGTCAAAGGAAAAGAAACCATACTTTTTATTGATTGACTTAGTTAAAAAAAATCATTCAATGTAATCCAAATACTCTTCGACTATGCCTAATAAACATGTTCTAATTTTATTCATTTATGAAAACACAAAACTACCTTGGAATTCAAGAGGATAAACAATTTTACAATCATCTAAAAGAAAATGATAAGGCAATCAAGATGACTATGCATAACCATGGGTTCAATTCCCAATTTACCCACGGTACAATGAAGACTCCATTTCACACCACCCAAAAAGGCTCGTCCTCTGTTAAAACAAATAGTTTTGGGCTACTTGGTTAAACTCCGTTCCTTTATGCAAAGAAGAAGACAATGACCATGCACAAAATAAAAATCATCTTATTACTACTGAAAAACAATTTTCAAAGTTCTTTGCACCAAAGTTTCACTCATTATATTTTAGAGACATCAATGAAAAACAAACAAGGAACCATCTGAACCTTAAGCTCAAACCAAATAAGGCAATCAAAAACTGTAACCATTTATTCACATATAAGGTCACTTATCTACAATCTGATCTCTCTACATAATTGAACCAAACAGGGTATTCACACAGATCGTTCAAACAATTTGGTAAACTTTGAAACCTTTACTTCAGCCATATGACAGTCAATGTATATTTATTTCAGAGTGCCTAAAACTATTTCATAGCGATATTTATTATGAAGCTCTATACCAATGAAAGGTAACTAATAACTAGAAACTAAAAAAAAGCAACAGATTTCCTCATCTAAACCAAACATTTTTGTATCTAAAAAGATCTATTTGAATATAAGATCAAGACTCTCTTTAACATTTAGAGGCAAGAAAAAAATAAAAATCCAACACTTATACTTCCATTTGAAATAGAGTGAACCAATCAATTTTCTCGTCTTCATAATATTGAACCAATAAAAATATAGAATGAATTCGCTAGAAGAGAGGGTCAATGCCAATAAACAAAGAAACAAAAGTATAGAATATCTTGATCTCTTCCTAAAGAACAAATAAACCAAATCCAACAACCAACCACCTCAAACTAAACCAAAAGCACGCACTGGAAGAGAATCAAAATCTGCAAAAGGATGAAATTGATATTGAAATCACATTCACTATGCAGAGAGAGAACCATAACATTGAATGTAAACCCTAAAAAAATCAATCAAAGCCCATAAAAAATCCTCCGACCAACGAAATAATACTAGTGCTAAAAAACTTTGAATGCAAGGAGAATGATTTTCACATTTATTTTTTGAAAGAGGGGTAGTGCAAATTTTGGCAACAATAGATTCGTCGATCAAAATGGACAATTCTTCGATAGCCATTTTTCATCCCTATACAAACACTTAATAAAGAGGGAAAAAAAACGCCTAATAAAGAAAAAAATGGAGTGAAAAATCAGTGAATCTTTTATTTTAAGAATTTTTGAGATAAATTACAAAGTGAAAAGGATCAATTATATTGTTAAAAAAAAAAATTAAATGGTTAATAAAAAAGGTCTAATAAAATCAATCATAGACTAAGTAAGATTGGGTAGAGATTTGATCAATTATTTTCCTAACAATGGAGTCTGAAAATATAGATTCAATACAACAATACACATCTCAATGAAGGTGGATCTTCTATTTATCAATTTCCAAATACAAATAAATTACAACCCATGCCCTTGACTAATTCTAATTTGGGTACTTAAAACATGTTGCTAAAATGAGACATGCTTAAGTTTGATGGAAAATATAAGGTCACTTAAATCAACCAAATGTATAATTTTTTTGATGTACATCAAATCTTTTGTGGATATAAGGTTGAAATAACATCGTTATATTTGGAACCTAATTAGTTCATTTAGTATTGATGGTTGTGTGCTCAAAAAAAGAATTAAGACTCTCAGTGTCACCAAGTTATGTTTTATTAAGGAATTGTAAATGGACTATCTGTAATAGTGCAATGGAAAATTATTTTAGCCAATTAGAATAATTGTGTCAAATAGAATTGGCTAAGGCTTATATTCAATTTTTATACCAAATCTATCTTTACGTGTGAAGAAAATCATAGATAAAAATTTGAACAAACTATTTCTTGGGGGACTCAAGGATGATATTCAACATGAGGTGCACATGTTTAGTCTGTATACTATATTTGATTATAAAAAATGGAGTGGATGGGTTTGCGGCATAAAATATTTCATTATAAACACTATCGACAAAGGTACCACAATGCCAAATCTACAAGAAATTGTATACAGGCACTAAATATTCTTTGGAGATTTTTCAAAAGGACTACCACCCTAAAAGAGATCATGATCATACCTCTTAGCTAGTACTAGGGATCCAACCATCTAATGTCTGACCTTATAGGCACCCATATGTATAAAAAAGTGCGATTGAGAAGAAGTTACATGAAATTATTGAGGAAATAATTATCTGACAAAGCCAAATTGCTTATTCCATTCCAATGGTGATGGTGTGTAATAAATATGACACCTATTATACGTGTGTAGACTATAGCGAGCTTAAAAAGAAAACCATCAAAGATAATTTTTCAATCCCTATAATCAATGATTTTATAAATGAATTACATGGTGTTGTATACTTGATGAAAATTGACCTTCACTAAGGTTATATCATCAAATAATAACCAAAAATAAAGATATACATAAGACATATTTTAGAACACATGAGGTCCAATATTAATTTCTATCAATGCCCTTTGGCCTCACAAATGCACCATTTACATTTAAGAGTTTGATAAACTTTGTCTTTCAACCATTTTTTCAAAAACCATTCTGGGTGTTTTTTTATGACACCTTAATATATAACAAAATGTGGGTAAAACATTTGTAGAATGTGAATCATGTTTTGGATATTTTTCCACAACATTAGTTGTATTTTAAGCCTTTTAAGTGTGTTTTTGGAGTTGAGGAGGTGGATTAATCATGTCACATTATTTATCATGAAGGCATAAAATTGTAACCTCACTTGATTAAATCCATGGTATAATGTCAAGTGCACAAAACCCTAAAGAAGCTATGGGGCTTCTTAGGGCTCACAAGTTATGATCACTAATTTAAAAAAAAAAACTATGGTAGAACAATAACACCACTCACATCTTTATTAAAGAATTATTCCTTCCATTGGAATGAGGAAGCCATCAAGGCATTTGATAAGTTTAAGGGGGCCATGTTCACCACTCCAATTCTAGCTACCCTATAGTTTTTAAAAAAATTCATTGTTGATTGTGATGCTTTGGGGGATGTCATTGGGGTAGAACTCATGCAACAATGACAAATTATTCCTTTTAAAAGTTTTCAAATCGAGGGTAAGAATTTTTTGTATCCCATCTATGCTCGAGGTAAATAATGTCTATCACACACACAATCAAACAATGGGGACATTATTTAATGGTAAGGCACTTTAAGATGAAGGCAGATCATGATAGTCTAAAATACTTTACAGAACATATGACATCATAGGAAGAATAACAAAAATGGGTCTTGAAGATGCTAGGATATAATTTGAGCTCATATAAAATAAATAAAAGGAGAATGCAGTGGTTGATGTGATATCTAGGAAGTATGGATCCATAGAAGCACTATTGTGTGTCATATCTATGTTACAAAAAAATGGATAGAGGAGGCAAAATTGAAATGGGCGAATAACATAAAAACATAGACTCTTATTCAAACCCCATAATAAGATGCATGCATGTTAATTTTTTTTAATAAAAATGATATTCTCTATGGTACAAGGATTGGTTATACCTATCAAGAACTCAACCCTTAATATTAAGGTTCTTGAGGAGCTACATGATTCACCAGTCAGTGGGTAATTGTTTCAGTTAAAAATGGATTATGCCATAATAGGGTCCACTACAACCACCAAGTGTACCTATGGTGTACTATGAGATGATGCTCCATCTCTCCAAATATTGAGGTGTCAAAAATGTGGCAAAGCATGTTCATAATTATGAACTCATTTGGAAAGTCCAAGGTATTATTTATTTAGAATAAAAGGAAACTCAGTGTGTCATTACTTTATTGGATCATGTCCATAAATGGTACCACAAATTTGACCCTCAACAAGCTATTGTGAATTATAACATGATGAAAACTACTTTTTTCCAAGAATTTGGCATCCCCTAGTTTGAGCAACAGAGTATCACTACCCTAAAGTATATCAAACAAGATCTCATTGAGAGTGTACATGAATATGATGCACATTTAAAAATTCATATTTTAAAATAATCATTTGAGATTAATCCAATACAAAATGTTCAATGGTTTGTGGGAGGGTTGTTACTTCCATTTCTTAGAGCTCTATCCTAAATTACTTTTGTCAACCCATGTGAGGCATTGAAAGCTGATCTCTATGCCAAAGTTGTGGGAAGTATAGATACTAGGATCCTTTATAGCAGCTTAGATTACAACTGTGGCCTCTTAGTTGAAGAAGCTAATGGCAAACAATTCTCATGACAAAAGCAATAATCGCCATAACAAGAATAATTATCCATGGAAGAATGTTTGCATCATAATAAAATAGTCTTGTGAGATATACTAGGAGGATTGTGATGTAAGGAGTTGTCCTTTACTCCAACATGTAATCTAGGATAAAATGTCATTATAATGTAAAATATGTGATGCATACATACATGATACTAGTGACTGTTGAATCATCAATGAGATTCATGAAGCACACACAAGAGGAACTCTCCAAATTTATGTTGCTAATAATCATGAGTCTAGTAGAGGTCGATCTTTCTAGGGTCAAGGATGTGGCAATAGATGTAGGGTGGTCATTTTACATGTAGGACCTATTATAAGTGTGGATCTATGGATCACTGCCAATGATATTGCCCAAATTTCCAAACTTGCACCTTTTGTACGAGTGAGCACTGACTGGAAGAATGCCTTGACTTATATGTAATTATCACCTAAGAACATAATGAAAATGGCATTGGAATGATTTGTGTCATAAAAACTCTAAGTGTTTAGTGGAGACCACACCCTACCACCCCTCCAACTAGACCAAAGGTTAATATTATGATATAGAGTGGTACACATTCCTAACCAACTTCAAATCCACCTATGGAGAAGGTTCAATGTGACAAACCTCATGCTCAACCCTACCTTGATGCTCAAAATGAAAAGAAGTGTTACATGACATGATGGCCTTAGTATGTGAACTACTAGGTGTAATTGAGATTTTAAAGGAGAAGAATGTTACCATGTGTGTAGAGATACAAATAGAAACTATCTCAATAGACTCAGGTTAAGTGAATTTTGGGAGTTCTATAAGCTTTTTCTTAGTGAGAATAGCATCTTGCTCCTTAAGAATTGGATACAACAACAATGACCAAGACTTTAATGGATTATTGTTTGAACTATTCATGATGATAAGAGACTCATGTCCAAAGCAATCCCAAATATGACAAAGGTCATTGTGAATGTATCCATTGATAGTTAGATGATATGAGATATATTAGTGGACACTAGTGTATAATTCAATGTTCTCATAGAGGATGCCTAAAGGAAGATGGGAATTCCTACTCTGTAACCTTCCCTGCATGTTTTATTCATGGCCAACAAAACTTGAGTAGTGCCTATAAGCATTCTTAAGGATGCCACTATCAACATCTTGGGTGTCCCATTCAAAGGTGATTTTGAAGTAATTAAACTGGCTAAAGTAGATTATTTTCCAACTCTATTGGGTTGACCTTGGTGCTATACTGATAATATTAACTTGCATTTCAAGAGGTGATACACCAAATTTGATAATGACACCTAACATGTGCTTATTCCTTTCAATACTGACCAATCCCCCCATTTGTATAAATATTTGATATTGATGAGGACCTCAATCACATTTATAACATCATGACATAAGGAAATAAACATTTAGATCTTACTCCCGATGGTATGCTTCAATGGGGACATGTGCAATCCATCTCTGATACCACTAGCATTGGTTATGAATATTAGGCACATAGAAAATATGAAATGACAAGATAAGGTTGTGTTACAGTTGGTCAATAAATAAATTCTCCAAACAAGCTGGATAAGTACTATAAGTATATTTGAATCATTGGTAGATGCCTAATGAATGCACCACCTTTCAATTTGAATTAGGCACCTAAGTTTCATGGCTAGATCGAGGTTCAAAGGTACATATGGAAATTAGATGATTACTATATTTTTGAAGATGAACATATGTATACACTCCCTACTGTGCTTCAAGGCACAAGTTCTCATTAGTGGGATACTCATCAATACAAGTTATTGACCTAGGAACATGTATGTGCCATAATATATCATCATTTTCACCATGACAACTAGGTTCATACCACACTCAATTGTAGTGGTGTTGAGTTCCAAAATGATCATATAGACAATTGTGAGAATATTTGGAATGCTGATGAGACATTTTTACCAAAATCCTTATGGGTACATGTATTTTATGACATTCTATGTGATTGGGCTAGAGTATGGTATATTATCAAGAAATGCATAGAGATACAGATATATGGGAATGCATCAAATGTGATTTGATCACCACCTTTGCATTTTATTCACTATAATTGAATTTGAATTTATACTTGCAATCAATCCATCAAGAAGTACTAGGTGATTAGGCACCCATTGAAGATAGAATATGGACCATACATGGTGTAATTGAGAATGATTTGGCCATATTCCAAGAACCTAATACTCTTGTAAGGACTTGGTTGGACCCTGAATCATAATCTGAATATGACCATAGGGAATATATCTGGAAGGGTAAGTAAAAGGTTGTATGTCAAGTTGATGAGGGTATTAGTACCAATCCACTAGAGCTAACATTTGACCACTTAAACTTGCCTATGAAATATAGGGAACATGATAATAGAGATAATATGTGGTCCAAGAATAAACCATATTCCATGCCACTCCAAATGGTTCAGTAAAATATTGGCATAGAAGATGCACCCAAGATGGCCATTGTAGGAAATTACTGGTTTGAAGTAGAATTAGCCAAAATATTTGAACTTCTATATTAGTATGCAGACATTTTCCCATGTAACTACACATAGATGAAATGAGTGCATCTGACATTGGTCAAAATACATATCAAATTGGTTGAGGATGCTTAATGAAATGAGTGCACCTGACATTGGTCAAAATACATATCAAATTGGTTGAGGGTGCTCAACTAGTTAGGAAGTGACCATATCTAATGAATCCTAATTTATGTGTATGTGTTAAAGAGGAAATTGATGGAATGTTACATGTTGAGTTTATGTTCTCATTGATGAATTTTAATGGGTTAGACCCATGGTAATTAACATCAGGAAGGATATCTGAATCTATATTTGTGTGGATTATAAATAGCTCAATGTTGTGTCTATCATGGACCCATCCCCAACAACATTCATGGAGAATATTTTGGAAGGTGTCACTGGATGTGAAATATTTACCTTTACTAATGTATTTTAAATCTATCATCAAGTAAAAATTTCTAAGGAAGATAAGGTAAAAACCACTTTTGCCATTAAATGGGGGTCATTTGCATACAACATTAGTCCATTTGGCTTAAAGAATGCACCAATAATATTCTCTCACATTTTTGTAGAAGCCGTTAAATATTTCATCCATAAGTTCCTTAAAGTGTATCTATATGATTGGACCATGTATGGATTGGTACAAAACCACTGTGCCAATTTGTACCTCATGCTCTAGTGTTGTTAGTAACTTTAGATTTTATTGAACCTAAAAAAAAGTGCATCTTTTCCACAATTTTTTGGAATCTATTAAGACACATCATTTATCAAGATGGATTTATGGTGGATATGGCCAATATTTAGGTTATTGTTCAACTCTCATCCACAACTACTCAGTGTGAGGTCTACACCTTCCTTGGTCATATAGGCTATTATTGTAACTTTATTTATAGTTATGCTAACATACCAACTCTATTAGAAGAATTGTTCAAATAAAATGGTCTCTTTCTCTAAACTAAAAGACATCAATAGGCATTTGAGACCTTGCAAGAGAGATTGGTGAATGCAACCATCTTCCATTTCCTAGATTGGATGATACCTTCTCATATACACATCGATGCTTCTGGCATGGTGGTGGGCACCATCCTTGCACAACCTAGTGAAGGGAATCTTTACCATCCTATATATTTTTATATTTACAAGCTAACACCAGTGGAGAGAAATTAATCTATTATAAAATGGGAAGAATTTTCCATGGTGTATGCACTCTAGAAGTTCTACCAATACTTGTTAGCCACTCCATTCACCTTCTTTAGTGATCACGAGGTGATCAAGTACCTTGTGAATAAACCCATGTTACATGGATGGGTTTTATGGTATATTTTTCTCTTTTAGGAATTCTAATTCTCTGTAGTAGCTAAACCTAGCAAGGTTAATTTTGGTCCTAACTATCTATCATTTATTGAACCTAGAAAACCAATGCAAATAATTCAAGACAACTTAATTGATGTATGATTTTTTCAAGTTACATGTGTGTCTAAATAATTAGAGCAAATAATTATTTTCATTATAACAAGTTCAATGCCAAACCATCTTAGCACCCAAGAGAAGAAGTAACTTGTTATACATACTGCCCCTTTCTAGATTATTAGCAGAGACTTATATAAGCTTGGCCAAGATGAAGTAGTATGAAGGTGCATAATGTAGCATGAGCACATGGAATTCCTTCAAGAGGTCTATAAGGGTGTCACTAGAGGACATTATGCTAGTGATATAATGGCATGAAAGTTCTCCTAGCTAGCTTATGGTGGCCCACCTTATTTAAAGATACTAAATCTTATGCACTCTAAAGTGATATATGTTAGCATGTAGGCAAACCAAACTAAAGAGATTTTATGACTCTTTATTATTTTCTCATAAACCCTTTGAGAAATGGGATATTTAATTTTTTGGGCCCATAAACCTATTTCAAGACAAAATGGCACACATTAAATCATTACTACCACCAGCTATCTCACATGTTGGGCTGAAGTAGCACCCACACATAATTGTATTACTGTGACCACTGTCAATTTCCTTTAGGAAAATATCATCACTAGGTATGGATGACCTTTAAGTTTAACAAGTGACCATGACAATAACTTACTCAATGATATGATGCACATCTTCTTAGCTGAGTTCATGATTGGGCATCATAAGACCACTCTATACGACCCTCAAGCTAACAACACTATTGAAGGTTTAAACAAAATCCTAGGCCATAAATTGACAAAGATTTACAATATCAATTGCATTGATTGGTATGATAAAACTTTAGTAGTCTTATGTTCATATTGAACTACATACAAAATATTTAACAAGAGTATTCATTTTCATCATCTTTGGCAATAAAGCATTTCTACTAGTGGAGTTACTTGTTCCTTATTTATGTATTGCATGTGTTGGCCGACTAGATGATGAAGAATATCTAAAAGCATGCCTTGACACTTTATCATTGTTAGATGAAATGATTTTTTTTTGCATTAGAGTCAAGGAGTTCAAAATTAGAAGCAAAAATCTTGGTATGATATACATGTCAAAAATAAAACTCTCTCTCGTAGTATGCATGTGTTGGTCTATGATTCCAAGTTCACATGCCACTATAGTAAAATTTTAATACATTGGGATGGTCCATTCATCATTTATAGCATTTTTCACACAAGTGAATGCAAATTAAGATGGTTAGATGGTCAATTTATTCTAGGACATTTTAATGGTAGTCGATTTTGACCCTGCAATTTTGTGCAATACTTCACATTTTATCAACAAGGCATGTTCCACTAAAATAGTTTAGGATTTTGGTTTGTTTTCAAATAAAACATATCATTATTTATGTGACTTTTATTTAGGTTTATTTGAGCACTATTTCATTTGGTCATTATTGTAGAGGACTACATATATATTTTAGTGTTGGGTAAGTTTCAAGATGAATAAATTAAAGCTAAATCTAGGAAGAATTATGAACAGAAGGGGAACATAAGTGAAAGCACATAAGGATAAAAAGGTATGCAAAATGTGGCACATGACTAAAAGTGTGAAAAAAGAACACCAAAGTAAAAGCCACTACAAAAGGGTCAAGATGGAAAAGGCAGTTATTTCCTTTGGAAATCAAAGTTTAAATAATTATATAGCTAGAATACACTACAAGAAAGGCACAAGGATGGGATATATGTATTAAATTGATATTATTAAACATAATGGAAAGTATGCTAAATAGACATTATGGCATAGCATTTGAAGAATTATTAAGAGAACTGATGGATGAAGGCATGGGAGAATAAATGTAAGAAAGCCTTCAAGGCTATATAAAGTTGGAGGGTCCTCATTTTGGAACTTTATTGTTGAAATCTTTCAAATTTAAAATTTTTATAAAGCTTGAGCGAAGCATTTTCAAGCTACAAGAGTGAGTTTATCAAATTGGAGTGACAAATTCAAAGCTAGGAAGTGAGGCAAAAACTGTGAGAAAATAAAAAGAGTGGAATTATGACTATGGAAACACTTTGAATAAATTTGTAGGTTTCAAATAATGACATATGCCATTAAAAGAAGCTATATCAGGAAGGTTAAGGAAGTCAAAGGAAGGAAACAAATATTCATTCAAGAGAGTTAGATGACCACATGTCAACCTTTATACATCCTAGGGTGATGTAAACAAAACAAAAGGCCAAAACAAGTAAGCCTTTGCTAGTAATTCATGAAGAGTAAAAGTATGAAGGCATAGGATGACCTATTTAGATTTGGTAGGAATTTCCTAGTGAGTCTAGTGCATAAGAATAAAACTTGGCATAGTAAGTAGAAGATACATATATTAGGAAGGCACCAATGATGGTGTGTGAGGGGAAAAATAAATCTAAAACATCACCTCCAACTTCTATTTTAATTAAATGTGATACCCTGAGTTATTTTTACATGGTGCAAATTGTGAGTCAAAGGTTTCATCTTATCAAATTCTTAACTATAATCATCATTAACCTAAAAATAAGGGAGACTTGCATCATGAATATAGATTTGAGAGTTAGAACACCAAAAATAAGGTCACTTATGATCTCACAGTATTTAATCTACTAAATGATGCTGGATTGTTCCAAATTTTTAACCTGCCTTATTTTGGGAAGCCCATGGAGGTGGTGATATTTTTAGTCTTGCTCATCCACAAAGACTATTTTTACTTTATAGGTCCTAGGATATGAATCACTGCCCAATGGATCAATAAAGTAATAGAGTTATAATGTTTTGGAACTGACCTTAATATGGATCTAGAGAATTAAGAGGTAGTTAATAAGGTGATTATAGAACTAAAGTATAAAAAGGAGAGCCACACCATGTATATTTCTAGCCTCTAAGATCCTACCATTTGGGTAGTTTTGCACTTATTATGACCAAGCTCAGGGTTAGGGACATATGGAAAGAGGTTGACATGGTGTACCTATATGTGGCAAGCTATATGGCCCAAGAGCAAAAGTAAAATTATTCCCAATACTTCACTAAAAGGATTACGTAAGATGATGAGAAGGTCTATTGCCTATGAAATCATAAATTTATTTGGGGCACGTTTCTTTTTTTACTGGTATTTAATGAGATTGGTGTTCCATAATATGTTGGTAAAGAATTGAAGTGGTTTTACTCACCTGAGAATAAATCCACCATGGAATAGTTCTAATAGTTCACCTTCCTGGGTGCCATCTCCCCTTCCCACAAACTATAAATGTAAGAATGGTTTGAAGGGATGAAATAAGCTTTCAGAGATGAGTGGTGTGTCCCCAAAGAGTTGCCTACACATATGTGAACTCAATCTCAATTTTATGTTATGTAATAATATTCACTCACAAGCATATGGATGGAGCCCACAAATAACTTGTTGGGGTGGCTAAAATTACCATAGGTTTTCACTGCCAAGTATTTCAAGAATTATGTAAATTATGTTGCTGATATGTGCAAGGTGCACATTGATGTTGATTAAATAGATGTGGAGACTCATACTCTTTAATAATTATATGTTGACTCAAGGAATAAGGCTTATAGGAAAAAGAATGAATAAGATAAAACTGATATTAATGCATACCATATTCTCATAGGAGATCACATTCATTTGTTGTTTTACATGCTAAATCCTAAGAAGAAGACTTTAGGAATCCATGAGGCCACCAGAGAGACCCTTTCACTTCCACCAGAAATAGTATCTTAAAGAAGGCAATGAAGACAAGAGAAGAGACTGAGTCTTGATGCCACTATGAGCATGCAAGAGCATCAACCTAATAAATAAAAGATGGCCTCATCACCTCCAAAATACCAAGGGATACATATAATTCAAAAACAAGATGGCCTTGATGCCACCCAATAGATAGTTATTCCTTCAAAACAAGAGCATTTTGAACTAAGCATTGGGGTATCTAAACAAAGGGTAGTAAATTTTGAGGTATCACTTAAGAATGAACTTACCCCTAAGGGTCCAAAAGGAATCCACCACTGAGTCAGATAAGGATTCCTTAGAATAACAAGAGAAGCCCACCCCTAATGATGTGCAAGTAGAAATTAAGAGTCCACTGGTGAAGAGGTGGAAGATAAAGGTGTAACATTAGATACTAGTTACCAAGATGTTGGTCTAAGTGTCCAACAACAAACTAATCCAAATTTTGAGATAATAAAGTGCAATCCTAATAGGGGAAATGGGCTTGTTGAGGAATCTAAGCAATAAAAAGGAAATAAGAGTGATAACCTCCATGTTCATGGAATCTATAACAAAATGTCTTTGAAGAGGAATTGTATATGTGGGATTATTTTCCTAAGGAAGACTCCTTCAATCAGACTTAACATGAACTCTCTTTTTACAAGGATATTTATAATGAAAAATGTCATTTTGATCTTCTATTAACTAGCATGGATTTGGCACCAGAGAGGGTGGATCTTCCTAAGGCATATTGGGTGGATCCTTGATAGTGTTCACCAACCCAAGTAGGCATGACCTTCATTAAGTTAGTTCTTGTAATCACTTGGAAACATGTTCTACATGGATATAATGTTTGCCAGCTACAAAAAAAGCACAAAGAGGTTGTTTCCATGTACTAACATGAATGTAATAAAAGGTTTAGGCTAGAATAAGAATTATAAGAGATCAAGTATCAATAGGAAGCAACAATGACATATCAAGTGAGGACTCTAAAAATCTGTAAGATAATTCTAAAAAATGAGATGACACTTGCTGATGGGATGCCTCTTACAGGTGAGGCCATTGATAAGTTGGAGACCCTAGTAGATATTTTATTAAAAAAATGCAAATCCCAAGTTTATCCCTAAAAGGAGTAAACTTGGGTCATGGAGTAATTTGTTGAGTGCCACAACTCCTATCGCTGATGGGATTTTTGTAAAATTGGCATGACTTGATAAAATTTTAGAAGCTAGGATTTAATAGGAGGAACACTAGTGCTAAAAACTAATTGAGAATATGATAATAATAATAATAATAATAATAATAATAATAATAATAATAATAATAATAATAATAATAATAATAAAGGATAGAGTGCAACACAGAAAAACATTCTAAGACATGGAGGAACTAGAAAATAAGATTAACACTCACTACCAGGAGTTTAATACCAATTTTGTGGCACTCTGAACATGGGTTTTAATAGAATTCAAGATATTTGCAGATGTCCACAAGGATGCCACTTCTAAACTCAAAATTTTGACAACTCAAGTAGATGATTTTCTAGAATAACCCAAGGAGAAGAAATGAATAAAGGGTAATGTTGAATAAATTACATCTAAATTATAGGTTGCCCTCAACCATTGGGAGGAAGTCAAGTGCCAAGTTAAGTAAGTAGGACCTAGTTTTTTGGAATTAGAGGGACCTGAAGATGGCACCTAGTCTAGGATGGATTATTGGCTTAGTATGGCATGATATTAGACCCTAAATTTTGTATTGATTTATTCTAAGTACTTTTTGAAGATGATATAAGAGATATAAGTGCAAAAGTAAACATAAGTGGAAGAGAGACAAGACACGAAATGACTTGGTAAAAGAGAAGTAAGTCACAAGGAATAAGGATGTAGAAAACATAGAGGACCCAAAGACACAAGACTCAAACAATAACATATGATTGTAATACCCTTCTCAATCTATGTAGTGTTTTCTTGATAGCATGACATTATTTGGACTACTAGTGTGTTGAGTGTGTCCTTATACATGACATGTGAGCAAGATGTCTTATGGTTAATTCTTAGTCTTGATTTAGGTTACTTTGTTGTGGTGACATGGAACCAAGTTAGTTTTGACTCATATAGGACCACCTTTAGGTGTGTGTTTTAATGCTAACATCAATTCATAATGTCGTTTAATGTGACATTTATGTCTTATTAAGGGTTTCTATATCGATAAGTTACTTTTGACAGGTTTATTTATAGGATCAGATTTGACTTAATTCAAGTACATTACTTGAACCCATCGAGTGGCCATGTTATGTTAATTTGGTCCTGATTATTTGACTTGTATCTTTTTTGGTGTTTTGATAACAAAACTTACTTTTAAAATATGAATAATAACACAAATATTATTGTGACCTAGTTTAAGTAACATTTAATAATAGACGCAAATAAGATTATATATAAATACAGATTTATTTAAATATAAGTATATTAAAATGATATTATGTAGATAAATATAAGTATTTTAAAATGATATTTATTCATAATATGGATAAATAAATAAATTCAAACTAAAAATTGTTAATCTAGTATGTATTGATATATGTATTTGTGTGTGTGTGTGTGTGTGTGTGTACATATGCATATTCTTATTGGTTTTGGTAATAAATATAATATATATTTGGTTATTTGATTTTTCAATGTATTAATTAATTTAATCAAAATAAAAATAAAAATAAATGACAAACACATAAATGAATTAAAATAGGAAGTGGAAATCCTAATTCTAGAAAAAAAAAAAAAAATACATACTAAAAGAATAAAGAAACAAATATGGTTTTTTCCATTAAATAGTTGACCTAGTGGAGAGATGAGCCATTTTAGAACATTTTCCAAGGGAGAAATGAAGGTGGAAGGAAAGTGAAGAAGAAATAAGGAAAAAAGAGAGGTGCATGATGTATGGAGGAAGATGAGGCAACCAAGGGAAGCAAGAAGCTTCCATGGATCAGGCAAGGGATTTCTTCTTTCTAAATTCATGATTTTTTTCCAAAATAATTAACAAATTAGATATTGAATGAAAACAAGGAATGTGTTTTAAAAGTGATTTGATTTAAAAAATAAATAAATACAAACCCTAGTTTCACAATAGTTTTCTTAAAACTTCTTGGTTTATGTCTATTTTGCCCTTCTAAATTGGGCATAACAAATTTCTCAATTATATATATATATATATATATATATATATATATATATATATATATATATATATATATATATATATATATATATATATATATATATATTATTTTTCAAATTTGGGGGAGGGCAGCAGTTGTGCCATCCTAATCCCGTCCAATAATGGGGAGGGGAGGAAGATGGACCAACCAACCCCTCCCACCCCTAGGCAGGCCCAGTCGATGACCATGGCCTCAACCAGGGCTCTAAGCTTAGCCACCAACCATGGGCCACTGATTGTTGGCCACCAAACTCTAGCTATGGTTCATAATGTTTAAAAAAATGTGTATACATTTTTATATTAAATATATATATATATATATATATATATATATATGGATAAATAAATAGTAATAATATCATATGATTTCACATATATGTATATTAAACAAAATATTTACATATATCAATTCTAAAGCATATTTGCCCTATGTTATTTATATCTGTATGATATTTTATTATATTTTATGTTAAGTTGTATATATCATATTTGTAACAAAATATTTCATTTATAAAATTATTTATTTTTAAAATTAAATAAATATTCAAATAAATTCATAAATATATGTGTGTGTGTGTTTCTTCTTTTTTTTATAAATATAATTAAGTTATGGCACATGAATTTATATTATTATATATATATATATATATATATATATATATATATATATATATAATATTAGAATGGAAATTTTTGTTTAAAATAATTACATATATTGATATATATACTCAGATAGACAAAAGATTTGTAAATATAAGATGTATATATACATGCGTATAATATGTAAGTAATAATCCTCCAACCACTAATACTCTCGGTCAAATTTAGGTATAGAATTAATTCGTATGTTTAAATGGATTTAGATTTGAACTTTTTATAATTAATAAATAGTCAAGTTTGGATAATTATTTGGAATCACACAGTGGTAGTATGGAGATTTTAAATTGAAGCCATTGGACGAAGTGATAATTTAAAGGGCTCTAAGAATGGCATTAATTTGGATGCTTCCCCAATGGATGTGATTGGTTAAAATACTTTTAGATATCTATTTATTTAGGAATTTTGTTGATTGTTCTTTAAATGAATACATATATTTGTAGTTTATGAAAGTAAAATTGAAGCCTTGTTAGTTTAGTTCACTTGCGAGTAGCTTGGGAATAATGATAAAACTAGTCTTCACCTTATAGGTATGGGGTAAGTTAGCTCCTTTGTCATATATTTTTATAAAAATTCAAATGAAAACCAATTTAGATGATCCATCTGTTTTATCAGTCACACTTAGACAGGAGCTTAGAAATTAAATGTCTGTACAATCTTTTTTATAATGATAGTATTGTTCATGTTAGTATGATTCAATTGCTTAACATTTTATTATGATATATTGTGTTATTATTTTAATAAAATTGTAATTATCTACATTAGATGATGATGAAATTAGGTACCAATCAGATAAATTTTGTGTTGATAAGATCAACCTTTGTTGTTGTTTAGTATGTAAGTTATCACAATATGTTATGTTTTTTTTCTTAATTTTTGTTTAATTTATCTATTAATTTAGAAAAATGAAGTATTTATAAAGAATAAGTCTCTTACTCAGTGTAAGTTGGCCCATTTATTGACTATGTTGTAGTGCAGGTTGACAAGTATGAGTCGCAGTTAGATTACAAGAATTTAATATCTTTTGTGTTGAAAATGTTAATGTGTAAATGGGGTTGTTGAAATGTCTTATTTCTTATTTTCTGATTTGTGAAGAGCTGGTTATAATCTAAACCCTTAAGTGGTGGTAGGCTTTAGATGATTTGTAAATATTGGATGTCATATTAAAGTTTATACACATAGTGGTGTATATAATTAGAGTGTTTTATAGTTTTTTAATGTTATCATTTAGTTGTTTAATTAAGATTAATGCATCTTATTTTACAATAAAAGAGTTCTTTGTTTTCCATAAATTGATAGTCTTTTAACTTTTATAAAATTTTAGTGTTGTCATGATGTTTTGACATTTTGGAAATAACATTCTTATATAGGTTCGAATTTATAAATCCATAGATTTATTTCAAATCATTCGCGTAATACAAGCTACTTTAATCATAAAGACACAATTTGATAACCAAAATTATCAGTAGCTCTAAGAATATAGGTTTAGGTTTGTTGTATTCTCATAGTTCGTAATGAATTAATGGAGGCTTTAACTTTTAAAAAAATGGATTGACATTGAGTATAATATCTTGCATTGATTTCCTTAAACTTTGAAATGCTTAATAAATGAACCAAGCCAATAAGTTATATAAACCATCCGTGTGTCAAATAAACTATAGTATAATTCATTATCAGATAATGATAATGTAAACAAGTATTCCACCCTATCAAACACAATCATAGGTACTATCCTTTTGGGTGGTATTAATAATTCTATTTTAATCATAATACAATAGATCAAGTTTTTTTTCAAATTAAAGAATTTAATTAGCTAATTTGTTCTCCTATTGGTGAATTTTTTTGTGTGTTTTAGCCTATTATTGCCTTCAAAAATCATTTTTAAAACAATAGCTAAAGTGGTCTAATTTGGTATGTGAGTCTCAATCATAATTATCACTAGCTAATAGAATTGGATTTTGGTACTGCATTAATTTTTATCTCATCTGAACCGAAACAATACCTCGATTCCAAAAGGCTTTCACATGGATTTTTTTAATACTTTGTTGAATTTCCTATGAATACGATCTAAAATTGACGTATAATAAATGATTATAAATTGGATACATGAGAAAATAAAGTTGTTTACAAATATTTTTGCCTTCATATCAACATAAGAGCTTTTGGTTTTAGATTTTACTACCATTTGCTATTTTTAATGAATCTTTTCCAAATCAAAATTATTCAAAAAATTTATGTTATTCTGGTTTAGTCTACGAAGTCATTCTTGAAAGGGTATTATAATGATCACTCATGTTAACTTTTATTGAATTTAAAATTTTTAACTTTCCAGTTTTAGTTTCATATTAATGTATAATCTTTTGTATTTGGTTTTCAACCCTATTTGATAATTTTAGTAAGTCTTCTTTAAACCCTATTTGTCATTATTTTCTGAGGATAATAGAAAATATCGTTAAGTATGTTTTGGTTTGATATTATTTTTCTTCATATTGTTTACCCTTGTTATAAAACAATATTTTCATTTTGATGATTTAACCAAACAAATTTGACCTATTACTTTATAATAATGCAAACCTTTTTCTAGGTATTTATTCCAGCATCATTTTGTAGCCTATTTAGCCATGTCAACCTTTGTAACCTTAAAAGTAATGTTGACTTATTTAACTATGGCATTGACCTAATTTTTCCTGTGATTGTATTTATTCTTAGATTTATACTTTTGAATGTTACTAGAGATAAGATGTGAAACTTCTTTGTTTGCAAAGTTGTACTTAAAATTTTTATTTTATACATGGGTGTGGGGTTCATGGAAAGGTTGTAAGGGGAATTGAAACATGTCTAGCCTTAAGTGTTTGAGCATGATTTTATATTATTAAAAATTCACCTTGTGTTAGATTGTTTGCACCTAAATCACTAATAACTAATCTAGGATGTATTTGAGCCTTGACTCTTATGCATTTTGCTTTGTGTAGTAAATCAAATTGTAACTAGTTGGATCACAACTTTGTAGTGACTTCATGTTTTTGTGTTCACTTGAGTTTGTATGTCATGTTAGTGGTATTGTCTTTGTGTGAATAAGAGTTGGTGTATTCATTAGAGTGTTAAAAAAATTGGTCTAGTTTCTGTGTGTGTTTGAGATGTAAATTTTGGGCATTATATTTTGGTATCAAGGCCCAGTTAAACATTAGGAGATTTGGAGTATTTAATGTTTTTCTACATTTATTAAAAAACTTTTTCTCATGTGTGTACAAGTGGAATCACACAGTGAGAATGTATGTATTTCCATACATAGACTACATTATTAATCACTAAATTTTAGTTGTAGGCCTCAATCTATTGGTGGGTGGAAGCATCTTGTTAGAGAAAACCCACTTGTTATTTTCTTGCTATTATGGTGGAGTATCTAGCCACCATGGACCGTTGGACCCTGAAGTGAACAACATGATAAAATTATGAACTTTGTTTATTTATTGTATTCATCTTATGTCTCTTTAATGAAAATTCATGTTGGTCAATTTTGCTATTCCTTGGTATAAAATAACTATATGTGGAGAAAATTTGTATGTTTGTATGTTTGTGCATGGTAAATACTTACTTTAATCTATTCCCTGTATACTTATAATGGTTATGTATTAGTTCCTTGAGTGAATATGACTCTAATGACATAATGTGTCTATAGTTAACAATATGTTAAAATTGATTATTTTTAAATCAAACTATTTGCAATGGTGGCTAAGTTAGTATGCTCTAGTTATTATTCTGTTGTTCATTTTGATTAAGTGTAACCCATGAGTTTATAAAGAGGCCTTGTTATATTATCTTTAGTTATTGAATTTAGTTAACCCTAGTGCATTGTCAACCTTGTGCATGTTGATATATAATCAGATGGTACCTAGTATGGTTTATATGTCTTATGTCTTGAAGAAGAGTGTTGTAAGTTCTAACCATATCCTTGAGTTATGTATTTTGAACCTTGCATGAACTACTAGTGATTCAAGAGTAAGTGTGAAATTAGGGTCTTGATAGATTACTTTTGTGTCCCCTATTCATTATGAAGAATGAATGTACCTTCTTATCTGTGATAGAACTAGTAAGCTATTTATTTTTCTCTTGATATGACCATTTGTGTTGTGATTACGGTTCACTTGGGTGTTCATTTTAGCATGGAATAGTGGTTGTAGTTATAAGTAAAAATTTTCTAATTCATATGATTACTCTAATTTGGACATGTTAATTGAGATTGAATAATAATTTATCCTTGAACCAATTGTGATAATGCAATTAATGATATCTTTGCATTAGTGATATTACATGGGAGTTATTAACACATATTATTAATTTACATTATAACAAGACAACTAGGATTGAACATAATTTTTTTTAGAAAAGTATTTGAGTAAAGTGCAATAATAAAAAATGATATATTATTTGATGAAAGACTTATATATCAGTTGATTCAGGGACTTTAGGATAGTTGACAAATTTCCTGAGGTACTTTTGGCACTAGGTGCCAAGAATAAGGTCTACACTTGATCTATTTCTACATAGTTACATCAACGCTTGTTATCGAGAGGTGTAGGGAGGATTATTTTTGTTCTTTTTTCTCCTACCTCTAGGAAGTAGTCGAGTCTTACTATAATACCTCTGGTAGGTAATAATGTTGATCTTTTGGAAGGTATATGGAGGATGATAAGATGTTTTATACTTTAGGGAGGTAGTCAAGTTGTTTTTATGCTCTCACCTCTGGAAGGTGATTGATTTTTATTGGTTCCTTCTTTTGTTGGGTGAATTTTATAATCTCATAGTTTGATTAATGTGATGTTTTCTATTTTTCTTTGAGAACCAACACTGTTTCTTAAACTTGAATTTGGATTTAATTGATTTTTTTGAATTTTTGAACATTTATAAGTTATTTTAATTGAACTTGAAGTAAATGGATTTACATTTGATTGTAATTGACTTTAATTTTGTTTATTTTGATGACTTGATAATTATGACTTGGACTTATTTTATTTATTAGTTCCAACTTCTTTTAAACTTGAATTATGATTTTTTTGATTTATTTTTATGATTTCAATGGCTTATTGACTCTTAAATTGAGTATTTTGACATTTGATCTTTTAAAAATTATTATGGTGTTTTAATTTTTGACCAATGTTGGTTCGTGTGTGTGTGTGTGTGTGTGTGTGTGTGTAGAGTATGTACTGTTTGGAGGAGAATAAGTAGCTTTAAAAACTTATTTGGTTGAGATGGAAACCTATATGGAATAGATTTGTGACACCATCCTTTCCAACCTCAAGATGTGGTGTTGATATATATATATATATATATATATATATATATATATATATATATATATATATATATATATATATATATATATATATATATATATATATATATAAATATATAATGGCCATTTATTTGGGAGGTCTAAGTAGTTTTGAGAGGTATAAGGAGATTTATAGAGATGTTGTTGATGATGTAGTTAATGAAAACTATTATTCTTTTCACACTGGATTGCTCTTGATATTTTTCACACATTCTATGCTTCTACTATGACTTAGCAGCCATTTTATTTATTATTTGTAACATAGTGGATACAATATTATTTTATGTAAATAGGTAATTATACTCTTGTTATTGATCTTGAAAATTCATAATATCAGTTGGTAGTGAATATGATATACGAAAATTATTTAAAGTTATGATATTTTGTTCAATAGGTACAACATGGTGGTATGTTTTGATTAACTATTGGCTTAGCATTGCATAGCTAAGTGGTATTATGGTAACTACATTGGTTATATGTTTTGAAACTATATTTCTTTCTTCTATTGTACCATGGGATGGCACAAGGGTTATTTGGAATAAGAACTTATGTTCTAACATATTAGAGTATTGATAACAACATTTGGTGTTATCATTTTTTATGATCATTTGGAAAGTAGCTATATGATTTTTGAAATATCATGAGGGTTATCTTATTACAGGATTTTTACAATTGGGGAATGTGGTGGATCCCACTACATGATTTTATTTTGGAAGCATCAAGGATGATGCTTTTTTCAAGATGGGGTGAATGTAATAACCTTCTCAAGATCTGTAATATTTTATTGATGACATGACATTATTTAGACTACTGGTGCATTGAATGTGTCCTTGTGTATGATGTGTGAGTGAGATGTTTTGTAGTTAATTGTTAGTATTTATTTCAATTACTTTATTGTGGTGACATAGAACTAGGTTTGTTGTGACTTATGTAGGACCACCTTGGGGCATGTGTGTTTTAAGGCTAATATCAATTTGTAATATTGCTTAATATGACATTTATGGCTTACTAAGAGTTTTTGTATCGATAAGTTAATTTGATAGGTTTATCCATAGGACTGGATTTACGTTAATTCAAATATTTTACTTGATTTCGTCAAATGGTCATGTTATGTTAAGTTGGTCCTAATTATATGAATTGTATCTTTCTTGGTGTTTTGACAACAAAACTTAATTTTAAAATGTGAATAATACCACAAATATTATTGTGACCTAACCTAAGTGACATTTAATAATAGACATAAATAATATTATATATAAATATATTTTAATATAAATATAACTATATTAAAATGGCATTATGTAGATAAACAAATGAAATAAGCAAAAGTGCATATTCATTCATAATTTGGATAAATAAATAAATTTGAATTGAATATTGATATTCTAGTATTTATATTATTGATATATGTATTTGTGTAAATAAATTTATATATTAATATAAGTTAAAATGGTATTAACTAAAGGAGCATAAATAGAAATACATATTTATGTACCTATATATATATATATATATATATATATATATATGTGTGTGTGTGTGTGTGTGTGTGTGTGTGTGTGTGTGTGTGTGTGTGTGTGTGTGTGTGCCCGCGCGCGCGCATGTGTATGTATGCATATATAATTGGTTTTAATAATAAATATAATATATATTCAATTATTTAATGTTTTAATTTAGTAATTAGTTTAATCAAAATAAAAATAAAAATAATGACAAACACATAAATAAATTAAAATAGAAGAGTGTAAAGCCTAATTTTAAAAAAGAAAAAGAAAATAAAATAATATACGCACTAAATAAATAAATAAACTATCGTGGTTTTTTCATTAAATAGTTAACCTAGTGGAGAGATGAGCCATTTTAGAAAACTTGCCAAGGGAGAAATGCATGTGGAAGGAAAGTGAAAACAAAAAAAGGGGAAGAAGGAGAGGTGTAGGATGCATGGAGGAAGATGAGGCAACCAAGGGAAGTAGGGAGCTTCTTTGGATTAGGGAAGGGATTTCTCCATCCTAAATTTAGGATTACTTTTTCCAAAATAATGAACATATTAGATATTGATCGAAAACAAAGAATGTGTTTTAAAAGTGATTTGATTTAAAAAATTAAAATAAATACAAACTCTAGTTGCACAATAGTTTTCTTAAAACTTCATGGGTTATGTTTATTTTTCCCTTCTAAATTGGGCATAATAGATTTTCTAGTTTATATAATCTGATCATTATTTTGGAAAAAACAATCATGAATTTAGGAAGGAGAAATCCCTTCCCTAATCCGAAGAAGCTCCCTACTTCCCTTGGTTACCTCATCTTCCTCCATGCATCCTACACCTCTCCTTCCTCTTCTTTTGTTTTCACTTTCCTTCCACATGCATTTCTACCATGGCAAGTTTTCTAAAATGGCTCATCTCTCCACTAGGTTAACTATTTAATGAAAAAACCATGCTTGTTTACTTATTTATTTATTTAGTGCGTATATTATTTTATTTTTTAAAATTAAGGTTTACACTCTTCTATTTTAATTTATTTATGTGTTTGTCATTATTTTTATTTTTATTTTGATTAAATTAATTACTACATTAAAACATTAAATAACCAATTATATATTATATTTATTACTAAAACCTGTTATATATATATATATATATATATATATATATATATATATATATATATATATATACATATACATATACATACATACATGTACATAAATATGTATTTATAATTATGCTCCTTTAGTTAATACCATGTTAACGTATACATATATAGATATATATATATATATATATATATATATATATATATATATATATATATATATATATATATATATGCTCCTTTAGTTAATACCATTTTAATGTATATTAATATATAAATTTATTTATATAAATACGTATTGATACCATAAATACTAGAATAACAATATTTGATTCAAATTTATTTATTTATCTAGATTATGAATAAATATGCACTTTTGCTTATTTCATTAGTTTATCTACATAATACCATTTTAATATAGTTATATTTATATTAAAATATATTTATATATAATCTTATTTATGTCTATTATTAAATGTTACTTAGGTTAGGTCACAATAATATTTGTGTTATTATTCACATTTTAAAAGTAAGTTTTGTTGTCAAAACACCAAGAAAGATATAATTCAAATAATTGGGACCAACTTAACATAACATGGCCACTCGATGGATTCAAGCAAATTATTTGAATTAACATAAATATTTGTTTATAAAAATATTTATTTTTACATTTAAATAAATATTCAAATAAATTCATAAATAAATATGTATATGTTTCTTTTTTTTAGATTTGTTAAATATAATTCAGTTATGGCACATGAATATATATTATTATAAATATAGATATGAGGTGTATATATAAAATATTAGAACTAAATTTTCGATTAAAAATAATTACATATATTGATATATACTTGGATAAATAAAAGATATATAAATATAATATGTGTATATACATACATATAATAGGGGAGTAGTAATCCTCTAACCACTACTACTCTTGGCTAGTTTTAGATGTGGAAGTAATTAGTATGTTTAAATGGATTCAAATCTAAATTTTTATAATTAATAAATATTCAAGTTTAGAAAATTATTTAGAATTATATAGTGTTAGTATAGAGATTTTAATCTGAATCCATTGCACAAAGTGATAATTTAAAGGGCTCTAAGAATAACATTAATTTGGATGCTTCCCTAATGGATGTGATAAGTTAAAATCCTTTTAGATATCATTTTAGTTGGGAAGTTTGTTGAATGCTATTTAAATAAATACATATATTTGTAGTTTATGAAACTTAAATCAAAACCTTGTTAGTTTAGTTCATTTGCAAGTACCTAAGGAACAATGATGAAACTAGTCTTCACCTTATAGGTACATTGTTAGTTTAACTCCTTTGTCTTATAATTTTAGAAATTTGTGAATAGAAATTAATTTAGAAGATCCATTTTTTTATCAGCCACACTTCGATGGGAGCTTAGAAATTAAATGTCTGTACCTTTTTTTAATGATAGTATTGTTCATGTTAGTGTGATTTGATTGATTAGCATTTCATTCTAGTATATTGTGTTATTATTGTAATAAAATTATAATTATCTGCATTAGATAATGATGAGCTTGGGTACCAATCAGATAAATTAAAATCAACCCTTCTTGTTTCTTAGTATGTAAGTTATCATAAAATGTTATGTTCTATTGTTTAATTTTTGTTTAATTTCTATATTAATTTTAAAAAATAAATTATTTAAGAGGGAGAAGTCTCTTGCTTAGCATAAGTTGATGGACTCTTTATTGACTATGTTGTAGTGTAATTCGATGAGTATTAAATAACAGTTAGATTACAAGAATTTAATATATTTTGTGTTGAAAATGTTAATGTGTAAATGGGGTTGTTGAAATGTCTTATTTCTTATTCTATGATCTGTGAAGAGGTGGTTATAATCTAAACTCGTAAGTGGGGTTAGGATTTAGATGATTTGTAAATACTTGATGTCATGTTTAAGTTTATACATGTAGTGGTGTATGTATTTAGATTATTATATATATTTTTAATTATATCTTTCAATTATTGAATTATAATTAATGCATCTTGTTTTACAATAAAAGAGTTATTTGTTTTTTGTAAATTGATAGTTTCTTAAAGTTTATTGTTTTTTGGTGTTTTCACGATGTTTTGCCATTTTGTAAATAGTGTTATTATGTAGGGTTTAATTTATAAATTCATAGATTTATTATAACTCATTTATGTAATACAAGCTACTTTAATCATAAGGACACAACTTAATAAATAAAACTGGCAATAACTCTAAGAATATGGGTTTAGGCTTGTTATATTCTCATAGTTTTTAATGAATTAATGGAGAGTTTAACTTTAAAAAAATGGATTGGCATTGAGTATAATATCTTGCATTGATTTCCTTAAACTTTGATACACTTAATAAATAATCCAAACCAATAAGTTATCTAAACCCTTGCATAAAACAAACTAAAGTATAATTCATCATTAGACAATGAAAACATAAGAAAGTGTTCCACCCTCTCAAGAATGACCATTGGTATTGTCATCTTTGTTGGCCTTAATAATTGTATTGTAATCTTAATATAATAGATCAAGAATTTTTTTCAAATTAAAAAATCTGATTAGCTAATTTATTTTCCTAATGGTGAAATCTTATGCATTTTTTAGCCTATTATTTCCCTTTAAAAATCAAATTTTAAAAATAACTAAAGTGGTCTAATTTAGTATCTGAGTCTCAATCACAATTCTCACTAACTAAAAGAATTAGTTTATGGTACCGTGTTGATTTTTAATTCATCCGAGCTAAAATGGTACCTCGATTCCAAAAGGCTTTCATAGGGATTTTTTTTTACCTTTTTGACTTTCTTGTGAATGTGCTCTAGAATCGAGGTCTAATAAAAAGTTAGAAATTAGTTCTATGATAAATTATAGTTGTTTAAAAATATTTTTACCTTCATATCAAATAGGAGCTTTTGGTTTCAAATTTTACTATCACTTGCTATTTTTAATGACTCTTTTCCAGATCAAAATTATTCAAAAAATTTAAGTTGTTTTGGTTTAGTCCACGAAGTCACTTTGGAAAGGTTATTATAATGATTTCCTAGCTTAACATTTCTTGAATTTAAAAGTTAAACCTCCTAATTTTAATTTCATATTTATGTATAACCTTTTCTAGTTGGTTTTCAACCTCATTATGTTTTGAGTAAGTCCTCCTTGAACCTTGTTTGTCGTTGTTTTTTTAGAACAACAAAAAATGTCATTAATTATGGTTTGATTTGATATTATTTTTATTCATATTATTTACCCTTGTTCTGAAGCAATACTTTGATTGTGATGATTTTATCATATAATTATGACCCATTACTTTATAATAATGTAAACCTTTATCTTGATATTTATTTCAGCATCCTTTTGAAACCTATTTAGCCATGTTGAACATTTGTAGCTTTAAAGTAATGCTGACTTGTTTAACTATGGAATTGACCCAATTATTCCTATGATTGTGTCTATTTTTAAATTTATACTTGTGAATGCTACCAAAGATAAGATGTGAACCTTACTTGTTTGTGAAATTGTACTTATAAAATTTATTTTATGTTTGGGTGTGGGGTTTATGGAAAGGTTGTAAGGGGAATTGAAACCTATCTAGCCTTAAGTGTCTAGGCATGAGTTTTCATCATTTGGAATTCACCTTGGGTTAGATCACTAGCACTCAAAATCACTAATAATTGATCTAGGTTTTATTTAAGCCTTAATTCTTGTACATTTGCCTTTGCATAGTAAATCAAAGTGTAACCAGTTAGATCAAAAAAAATTAGTGATGTCATGTTTTAATGTTTGCTTGAATTTGTATGCCAAGTTAGTGTTAATAAATTTGTGTGCATAGGAGTTGGTGTATTCATTGGAGTGTAAATAAAAAAAATTGGTGTGATTTTTGTGTGTGTATGAGACGTAAATTAAGGGCATTACAATGACTTGGACAAGGTTATGGAAGACAAATATAGTTAGGAAATGGTTCATGTGAGCATTGAAGGAAAATAGTAAAGGGTGAATCTATTACCAACCATAAGAAGATATGATCACAACAACAAATATATAACATAGAGAGGGTATATAGGGGTAGTTAGGCCTAAATCAATAGGAATTAATCATAATGGCTTCCCATGATTCATTATTGTAAATGGTCATTGGTAAGTCATTGTAAAATAATGATTGGGGTAAAACCATGTATAAATACCCCTTAGGTTTTACTTATAAGAGTTGTTATTGTAATGATAATCTTGTAATTTTAATCTTGAGCTTAGTCATAACCCTGATGTGTAATACGACATGTGGATGGTGGTCCTTGATATGCAATGAAATAAAATACTTGTGTTGTTGAAATACCTTTTGCAATCTTGCTATGGAAATAATGGTACCACTACTCTTTTTCTCAATTTGCACCCATATTTTTCTATCATGTATAGCTTAAGTATGGAATGAGTGAATTGTTAGGACTAGCTATAATATGATGTTTATGGTTAGAACTATGTGACTAGTCAAGTACCCTAGTATAGTGAGTTTAATGCATACACCATTGTATGACAAAACTAATAGAAATCAATCTTAATTTGCATGCTTCAAGTGAGCATTTGAGATCATTTATTGCATGATATTATAGTACACTAACTCATTGGAATTTTTATTCTCTTAGGCACGCAACTAAGATAAGGCATGTTAAACTAAAGGAAAATGTTAGGTTATGGAGCTAAAAGCTTCACTGATGTAGACATGGAGGAGGTTGTTGAGAGGTTGCTGAGTTGCAGAGCAACTGACGTTAGTCTGATCAACCAACGTTGGTCATATATAGTGAGAAGAGCAACCGACGTCGGTCATGGATCGGCTGATGTCGGTCACCTCCAGGCAGACAGGGACTGACGTTGGTCACCTGTGCAGTTCCAGAACTACCAGTTCACAGATAGTTAGTTAATGAACTGGTTGTTTGCATGTCAAAGGCCAATTTTAGACTTGAAGCTATGAATCTAATTATTTTAATTAGATGTCTAATTATTGTTTGCATGAGATCTATATAATAGACTCATGGGTTGTATTGTAAAGTGTGCTAGAGAGTAAGAGAGCAAAATTAGCTCCTTCAGAGTGAAGAGAGCATGGTGTGTTCCTCCTAGTGCCATAGTGCCAAGTATGGGTGCTGGTTTGGAGAATCAGAAGGATTCTTCATGTATGTAGGATCTTGGTCGGCAGGTGTGTAAGGCCACGTTTGGAGATCTACATGGTAAGTAAGATCATTGATCTGCAAGTGTATGTGTGTGCATGGTCTAGGTTTGTAGGTGTGCAGAACCAAGTTGATTTTTAGGTGGCAGCAAGATCAAGGTGACAGCAACACAACAGGTAGCAAGATCAGGCAGGATCTACTTGGAGTACGGTGTGTACTCGGTCATAGAGAAAAGAGGAAGGCAAGGTAGTCCCTTCCAAAGTAAGATCATTTGAGTTGCAAGTTGTTGCAAGTTCATGGGGGATCTACTTGGAGTATGTATGTATACTAAAATTTGGAGTGCGTGGAACACTTGTGTACTAGCAGTAGTGATACTGACTAGTGGTACTGGTAGTAGTGGATACTGACTGGTTGGAGGTAAACACCAAATCTATGTTTGAGTTGTGTGTTGGGATCATAAGAGAGAGAGTGAGCTCTTGAAGAGATTTATTGTTTATGCCCTAGAGGTGTGGGAGCCCTAGAGGTGTGTAAGGAAGAAGAACTATGGCAATCTTCTTTGTTGTATTTCCTTCTGGAAGAGTATTAATACAATTGGGTATTATCTCTCATATTTTGTGTTATTTTTGAATTCTAGTTACTTGTGATTTTGGTTAAATTCCACACGTTTAGTTGCTTGGTAATCAATGGTGCTTTTGGGTCCTAACAGTTGGTATCAGAGCATGTTTGTTGTTCTAAATTCCTGACAGTTGGTATCAGAGCTAAGGTTGTAGGGAGCAAGTTTTGTGTTTGATTACAGGTCACTCTTAGGGGTTTCTTATTGAGTGAGAGTATAACAATGGTACAAGAAATTACACTAAGAATGGAGGAATAGAAAAGCATGAATGGTCAATTATGGTGTTATGGAAAGAAAGAGTAGGTAAAGAGAAATTGCTGGTTGGTAGAAGATCAGCATGAAGGAACTGAAGAAGTAAATGTTGCAGGTGTTTTTGCATAAGATGCTCTGGGAGGTTTCTTGGATAATGTAGAATCTTGTCTTATAGATTCTATTGCCTCTTTCCATGTAGCTCGAAATAGAGTATTTTTCCATGTCAAGGTCTTTGGAGACTTTGGAAAGATTTATTTAGGGGCTGGTGTGCCTTGCCAAAGAATTGGCAAAGGGGAAATGAAGCTGAAATTACAAGTGGCCAGCACATGGGTGTTGAAGGATGTCATGCAGGTCCCAGTTTTGAAAATGTGGCTAATTGCTTTAGGAAAGTTGGGTGATGAGAGATGCACAAGAAATCTCACAACATATGCACTTGAATTAGCGTGTGGTAAGAAAGTAGGTATCCTTTATCTATCTACTTATATTACTGATTCTTCTTTTGTTGTAAAGATGTGGCTTTGTAGGCTTGGTCACATGAGAAAGAAGGAGATGCATGTTCTTAAGCGGAAGATAGATGTGTTTGACAGACTTAAGAACTGGAAAGCCTTGGTGTTTCTGGAGGAGATGATGGATAGAGATTAGCGGATGGGACTAAGTAACTCTGTGTAGGGTGGTTTGGATAGGGTTTTGATCCATGGAGAGCTTGTGGGTAAAAAGTCATCACTCATAGGCAAACACAGTTATCGGCGTTGATCAAGGGGGACCGACGTCGAATAGACAAGTGTCGATGTTGGTCATGTGCAGACCAGAGTTGGTGGTGTTGGGCAGGGTGACTACCAGTGTAAGTAAGGGAACCAACATCGGTGACCAGGTAAGACCGATGTCGATCAAAAAATTGATGTTAGTAGAAAGGACAGTCGCATGGGAACCAACATCAGTTGGATGCAGATTGTGTGGTGATCGAGGTCGATCACTATAACAGATTTTGGATAGACAACAATCTGTCAAGGAGTCTCAAACGCCCATGTGGAGGACTGAAAGTGGTAAGTAGGCCTCAAATTCATTGTTCCTCTTCTTTATACTCATTGATCACTATAGAGCAGGAAGGATCAATGAAATAGTGGGAGCATGGTATGATTAAGATGCAGAACCAAATGGGAGATTTGGTAGGGTTGCCAGTTGAAAGAAAGCACTGAAAGACAAATGGATACCTTAGTTAAAAAATAGAGAGAATGGATACGTGAGATGGAAGGCCAGGTCATATTGTCTTGTGGAAGCTCTAGGACAGTGGTACAGGTTTGACAGGTGGATGACAAAGCATGGCTTTAGTCAATGTCATTGTAACTACTGTGGTTTCTTTACTAGGTGGATGATGAGTCATGACATCATCCTATTACTATATGTTGTGTGTTTGCTTTGATGCAGGGTTACACATACAGGGTTTTTTTTTGAGCTAAAAGTAAAGTTAGTTCAGAGGTGTGCCATGAAGAATTTAAAGGATAAAAATTATTTGGAATAAGTGTATCCTAGAGACAGGTAGATCACAAGTTGATGTTGTCACAGGATGATTGTGTGAAGGAAGTGTAGGATGCAGAATAGGGCAACACACCTATGGATGGACAGTTCACAAAATAGGGTCCCCAATCACATGATGAGGTTGAGTACGTGTACTCCCTAATTTTTCCCCAGTCGTGGGAGCTGTCAAAAAGTTTGGAGCTGATCCGGGAAAGAAGAACTGAAGGGCAATTAAGTGGATTCTCAGGTATCTGAGAGGGACCAGTAGCAGGTGCACATGCTATGCAAGGTCAAGTTCTTTTCTACATGTGTTTGTAGATGCAGATGCAATAGGTTACTTGGATGACAGGAGGTGCACCACAAGTTGTGTGGTGGTTGGTCTTCAAGATTGAGCTTGAAGAGGGATACAAGCTAGGAAATAGATTAGATGGTGTATAGGTACAGGTACAGTGCAGCTATTTATCTCTATGTGGGAGATTGTTAGGTTGTGGAGCTAAATTGATGCAGACATGGAAGAGGTTGCTAAGAGTTTGCTGAGTTGCAGAGCAATTGATCTATGTCTAATCAACTGACGTCAGTCATATATAGTGAGAAGAGCAACTGACATCAATCATGGATCGATCGACGTCGGTCACCTCCAAGCAAATAGGGACTAACGTCGGTCACCTATGTGGTTCCAGAACTACCAATTCATGAATAGTTAGTTAATAAACTAGTTGTTTGCATGTCAAAGGCCAATTTTAGACTTGAAGCTGTGGATCTAATTATTTTAATTAGATGTCTAATTATTGTTTGCATGAGATCTATATAATAGACTCATGGGCTGTATTGTAAAGTGTGTTAAAGAGTAAGAGAGAAAAATTAGCTCCTTCAGAGTGAAGAGAGCATGGTGTGTTCCTCCTAGTGCCATAGTGCCAAGTATGGGTGCTAGTTTGGAGAATCAAAAAGATTCTTCATGTATGTAGGATCTTGGTCGGCAGGTGTGCAAGACCACGTTTGGAGATCTACATGGTAAGTAAGATCATTGATCTACAAGTGTATGTGTGTGCATGGTCTAGGTTTTTAGGTATGCAGAACCAAGTTGATTTGTAGGTGGCAGCAAGATCAAGGTGACAGCAACATAATAGGTAGCAAGATCAGGCAGGATCTACTTGGAGTACGGTGTGTACTCGATCATAGAGAAAAGAGGAAGGCAAGGTAGTCCCTTCAAAAGTAAGATCATTTGAGTTGCAGGTTGTTGCAAGTTCATGGGGGATCTACTTGGAGTATGTATGTATACTCAAATTTGGAGTGCGTGGAGCACTTGTGTACTGGCAGCAGTGATACTGACTAGTGGTACTGGTAGTAGTGGATATTGACTGGTTGGAGGTAAACACCAACTCTGTGTTTGAGTTGTGTGTTGGGATCGTAAGAGAGAGAGTGAGCTCTTGAAGAGATTTACTGTTTATGCCCTAGAGGTGTGGGAGCCCTAGAGGTGTGTAAGGAAGAAGAACTATGACAATCTTCTTTGTTGTATTTCCTTATGGAAGAGTATTAATAAAATTGGGTATTGTCTCTCATATTTTGTGTTATTTCTGAATTCTAGTTACTTTTGATTCTGATTAAATTTTACATGTTTAGTTGCTTAGTAATCAATGGTGCTTTTGGGTCCTAACAGTTGGTATCAAAGCATGTTTGTTGTTCTAGATTCCTAACAGAAAAGACCCCAATAATCTAAAGTTAAAATATCCCTTTTCACAACACCATGTCATCAATTTTTTTGCATATGAACTCAAGAATGTGAATATTAATTATAAAGTGGTATAAATAACATAGTGTTTAATCTATATATAAAAAAATTACCTTGAAGTGTAATTTTGTGTTGATTTTCCCCACTATTGTAATAATTATTTATCACTTATGAACCTGTTGTATATGTTGTAAATGGATTTTATAACTAGTAAGAACATTTGTAGTGGATATTCCCATATATTGAAAGTATGAGGAGACATGGAAAAAGGATATTGAAATAGTTTGGCCACCCCATATTTATTGTAATAAAAATCATCCTATGCGTAAGAGGATTCATGTGCATTACATGGGGGAGGACTGTCATTGGTATCATATATTAAGGTAATGGTTCTATTTGGTGGAAGAAGAGAAGGAGGGAGTCATTCTGGTATATAGGAAGGTAATCAAGTAGTATTTTAAATATTTTTTAATTCATTGGGTTCATCATCATGTGAATATGCTAGAGTTATATGTAGACCTGAATGCATATTAAGGAATTTAGGAAGAGGAGGACTATTAATCTAAGAAATGTTGGGAATAAAATATTGATATTTGGGATTTGGAAATCAAATGCTCCAAGGGTTATGATCAACCTCATATTTTTAACATTTCCCATTATGTATGAATTTGATACATTAGATTCCAAAAGATGCACTAGCTTGCATATAGTGAGTCCATAGATGATCTAAGAGCATATTGTAAGATAAATGAAGATAGAAAACCATGAGCTTAGTGCATATTCTCTTGGGTCTAATGGTAAGAGGGAGCCAAATGCAACCAGGTGGTTTTTATTTGTTTTATCAAATCCATGACATGTGAGTCAGGATGGTTTGAGATTCTATTTGGAATATCTATTTTTTTAATTAATTAAAGAGAAGTAACATTTATACCAGATCCTTCATCAACTAAATTTTTTCTAATTAAGTTATTATTAGTGCCAATTTTTATAAAAATAGGTGGATCATCATCTCAAAAGATAATTTTGTCATTTATCATATCATATTATGGAAATTCTATGGAGGTTATGAAGAATAAATTATTTTTATAGTATGCACTATGCAAGTTGAGGAATGTCAATAGGTAGTCCAGATTAATTAGATGAAGGTTCTTCTATGTCTTATAGTTGTTACATTTAGAACTTGTGATGATAAGGAGAAGTTATTACTAATTCCACGAGAATAATTTTACAAGGCATTTCATCTAAGAAATTATAGTTACATTTAGAAGAAGAAAGACTATGAGGTTTAGGTTGATTAGGTGGGGTAATTTTTGGAAAGTTTTGAGGTTCTATTGGAAAATATAAATCATCACTGGTGGAAGGTTCTAAAGATGAGGGATGAGAGGTTATAGTGTCTTTAATAAATTATTCTTCATTAGATGAGTTTTTAGGTTTGGTAACATGGTCTTTGTGAGTAGTTTTATGACGATAATTATCTTTAGCTACATTGACATATTGAGAATTGGCATAAGATTGATCATAATTAGCATTGATAACACAAACATTTTCATTAGAGTGTTATGCATTGGAATTAAAAAAAAGGTTTTTGATATTTTTGGGTATTAGATTTGGTAAAATGTCTCTTTTGAGAAGCTTTGAGATAATCAAGATGACTTAATTTGATCATAACATAGTGATCAAAGGCATCTCCTAACATTCAAGAAACTACAAATTTAAAAAGTGTATGACATTTCTCATGAGAATGATCAATTTTGGCATGGGAAAAACAAAATTTATTAAGATCATACTATGATGGGGGAACACTATTATTGTAGATGAGAGGTTTAGATGGATTTAGTATTTTCTTCATTTTTGATACTATCGAGGGTGGGTGGATGGGATTTTGGATATCAGTTTTGACTGATGCCATTTTTATTGGAGGGGATTTGGATTGAGTATTTTTATTGTCTATTGCTTTATTTGAAGCTTGGAAAGATTCATTTATTGAATTATTATATGGTTCAAATTGATTCATAAGGAATTTCTATCTTTTAGCTTGATCAAAAGCCTCATATAAGGTTCTAAGAGAAAAGATTCATAGCTTATATTGAAGATAGGTTTTAAGAGTAGTGACGAAAAGTTTAAAAATATTATTGTCACTCATATTATGGTCATCCTTATGGGATAAAAGTTTTCATATTTTTCTAAAATTATGAGAAGATTGTGTAGGTAATTATTTGGCATTGATGAAGTGACTAAGATAATTTTTAGGAATATCATTTTATTGAAATTATTTAATTAGATTGTTTATGAGATCCTATAATTTACATATATAATGTTGGGGGATTTGATTGTACCATTCTACAATATCTCCTGTAATTTTTTTGACAAATTTTTTAATGGTAAAGAAAGTGTTGGTTTGGACCCATTCCTTATAGGGATTAACAAATGATTTAAGGAAGATAGCAAGGTATTTAGTTCCATCATACTTAATGCTTGGAGATATATTTTTGACTGGACCATTTATAAGAAAAGATTCGTGGCTTATATTGAAGAGAGGTTTTAAGAGTAGTGATGAAAATTTCAAAAAAATTATTGTCACTCATATTATGGTCATACTTATGAGATAATTTTTTTTAATTTTTTGATAAAATTATGAGCAGATTATGTAGGTAATTATTTGTCATTGATGAAGTGACTAAGACAATTTTTGGGAATGTCATTTTGTTGAAATTATTTAACTAGATCATTTACGAGATCCTCTAATTTCCATATATAATGTTGGGAGACTTGATTGTACCATTCTACATTATCTCCTATAATTGTTTTGACAAAAAATTTAATGTTAGCGAAAGTGTTGGTTTGGACCCATTCCTTATAGAGATTACCAAATGATTTAAGGAAGATAGCAAGGTATTTAGTTCCATCATACTTAATGTTTGGAGATATATTTTTGACATTTATGGATTAAATGAATAGATCTGAAGATTCATTTTGAAGATATTGGAGCCTTTTGTTGTGCACAAGAGGTTGAGGGATGATATTCCCATAGGCATATCTAAGAGGAGGGGAACTAAAATTTTCATTATTTTGAGGCATGATGATAGGGGTTTGACTTGCTACTTATAATATATGATTTTGAATTTGGATCATTTTGGAGTCGTTAGTTGTTTGCATAGTATTCATTTGTTGAATTATTTAAATAGGAATTTGAGTTGTATTTAAATATAGATTTTGAGTGCTAGTGGTAGGAGGATTATTCCTAATATTAGGGATGGTAATGATCCATGTACGAGGTTTCCATATAGTAGTATCAATTACTCCAATTGTAAAGTAAGGAAGTTTGGATAAGGTATCGTGCATGTTAAAATCATCTAGATCATCATTTTGAGTGATATGTACCATGTTTCATTCCATTCATTGAGATGATGGTTAAAATTAGTTATATGAGGTGTTGTCATCTTTGGTGAATAAGGAAAGTAATAAAGAATCTCCCATATAAAATTTGAATGGGTGGAGATTGTTAAGGAAGATCCTAAGAGGCGATTTGATAACATTAGCTAAGAATCAAGTGAGAATAAAAAATATAACACATTCATCCAATTATAGAGCTAGGTTGACTAGGGTCAACTTAGTCACACATGAAGGTAGAAATAATAATCTAGAAAGATATAGAGTTGATCTACTTGATCTACCTGATAAGATAAGAAAAATATCAATCTAGGAACCTATTGGGTCAAGTTCTTATGTTTAACATGCCTATCTAATGAGAAGGGGTGGTGAATTAGTAGATCTCAAAATATGGTCACTTATAACTTTCAAAAAAAAACATATGCAACCATCAAAACATGAAAGAGAAATAACGTAATTATAAAAACACAACACACAACACCAGATTTATATGTGGAAACCCAAAGGGAAAAAACCATAATGAGAAAACTACCAAAATCTATTGTTCTAATCCAGCCTCAAAAAGTTTCTCACTGACAAAACCTCACTAGTTACATTTTAGGAGACACCTCCCATGGAGAGACAACATTTTCCTATTTTAAGAGAACCAACTCTCAGGAAGCACTTAATCCCTATTCTGAGCACCAACCTAATTTAATCTAATGGATCCAACCTATCAAACATTTACAATTCAAATTAATGAATTAGATTCATAATAGAATCCAAGTCTCTATTCTTTGTTGCAGGTCCAATTTGCAACTACTCATTTCTCCATCAACACACTTTTTGTATCCTTCACTCTTCTTGCACCCTATCTCTATATCTAAATTTATCTATTTGACACTCAGATATTCTCCAATTAGATACTACTCCTACATGCTCGAATGAGTTTCATATTTCTACACCTATAGCTCAAACTCCTCTCATTCCAAAACATGACTTTTTATCTTCCATGTTCTTCATCACTTTGGAATTTTGCATCACATCACTTTGAAAAAGCAACCTCTATGTGTGTGTGTGTGTGTGTAAGATACTCAACGGAATAATCGTGTTTACAAGAACCAGTTATGTTCCTTTAATTGACACTTCAAACTTTTGTAACCAACTTATTTTGTCAGGTTCTTGAAAATACAAGTCTTAACATACTTTGATGTTATTCTCTAGTATCTTTTTTAAAATCTCACTCTCTACGGCATCCTTGAATGCCTTTGCTCTATCGATCTCTTCTAGAATTGCTTGATGTTTATCTTAACACTAACTATTATTAGTCAAACACCTTTCAAGCTTCGAAACACTTCACTCCATTAGATATTCACTGTATTATTGATTTTGAGCCATCGATCTTAGTAACAAGCATGACTTCTAACCCACTAAACAAGCATGAATATGAAACTTATCATATGTGCATTAGCTCAAAGCTTTACTCTACATCTTTTCTAACCATATCCTTTGGCAAGTTTGGGAAATATTTTTTAGGAAGTTCTTTGAATTCACTCAAAAGTCTCCTTCAAAATTTTTTACATTAGACTACTTACCCTTCAATTTTTATAACATAACCTTCAGCATTTACTAAACATCCCCTTGAAAGTCTTTGAATGGTCCATATACCCTTCGGCCTTTCTTCAAACTACCCTTCATCTTCTCTGTAAAGGTCCTCATACCCTTTGACATTTTTGAAAATATCCTTCAAAATTATTGAATGGTATAATTATCCTTCAGATTTCCTAAAATGATCCTTCAACTTTATTGAATGGTCCACTTGCCCTTCAAACTTTTTGAAAATGTACCCTTTAGATACTTTGCAAGTGACCACATACCCTTCAAACTTTTTGAAACCATCCCCTTGGCTTTCTTGATTGGTCCACTTGCCCTTCAAAATTTTTGAAATGTACCCTTCAGTAAATTTGCAAGTAACCACACACCCTTCAGAATTTTTGAAACCATCCCTTCAACATTTGTTTTGGATAATTTTCCCAATGAAGACTTAACACTTTTTCTAAAAGAATTCTCCAAGACCATTTTGGGTTCTCTAGACTGCATGACTTATAAGCTTGAAAGAAGTAAATTCATTCCAAACCTTGATTCACTCATCTAGACCAATTTGGCTTCTTCAACCTACTTAAATTATTAAAATGAAATAAGTTAAGTCACTTTGTAACCCTGAACCACTTGTCTAGACCAATTTAGGTTCTTCAACCTACTTAACTTATAAAAATGAAATAAGTTAATTCACTTTACAACCTCAATCCACTCGTCTAGACCAATTCAGGTTATTCAACCTACTTAAATTATAAAAATGAAATAAGTTAAGTCACTTTGCAACCCCGATCCATTCATCAAGATCAATTTAGGTTTGTAACACTACTTGACTTATAAATTTCAAAGAAGTAATGACAAAAAGTAAACCCAAGTTACTTCATCCTGACCCATTCAAGTTCTTACCACAACTTAACTTATAAAAATGAACAAAACTAAGTCATCCTAGAAACTTGATTACCTCTACTAGACCAAGCCAGGTCCTTCTAACTACTTATAAAATTTAAACAAGTTAGGTCACTTTGAAAACTCACTTTTCTCTATTTAGAGCCAGTCATTTTTTTATGATTACTTTACTTATAAAATTTTATAATTAGAAGTACTTTAAATTGGTAAACCTAATCAACACATAATTTAAGACCCAGTCAGGTTTTTGAGAGCTACTTGTTACTCATAAAAGAGCAAATGTAATAGTGATTCACAAACTTGATTTGTTCCTGAACTTGTCTGATCCATACTTTGCTCTTCTAGGAAATGTGTAGGATCTTCTTGAGTTCAAATCTATGCCTTTGTCATTTTCAACAAAAAAAATTTCACATGCTTCTTATGTCATCAATGAAAATCCATGACACAAATTAACCATGACACTCAAATTGCCAACAATGTTAACCTAATTAGATAGATAGGTAAAAAAAATTGTCTAAAAAACCTACTATGTTGATATGGTCAACTTAGTCAGACAAACAATTAAAAAGAGTAATTTGGGAACCTACTAGGTCAACTTGGTTAACTTAGTTGGGTAGAAAAGAAAAAATATTAGTTTATAAACCTACTGGGTCAAGTTGGTGGACCTAATTCGGCAGACATGAAAAATTAGTAGTCTAGAAACCTACTAGGTTGAGATGGTTGACCTAGTTGGATAAATAGGGAAAATACATAAATATACACAATTGAGTTATATTACCTATTTATATAGATAGGAAAAAAATTATTTGTAAACTAGATGATGTTATTTGAAAACAAAGGCAAATAACTAGAATATAAAAGACCAAATTGAGATGATCGACTTAGTCTATTAAAACATAATAAATTAGGTCAACATTAGTTGATCTTGTTAAGGTGTGGAGCTAAAAGCTTCACATATGAGCATGTTTTGATAGTTGCAGGTTTACACAGTCACCAGCGTCGGTCAGGAGCAACCGACGTTGGTCAGGAGCAGTTCAAGAGATGCAAACGTCGGTAGAGATCGGCCAACGTCAGTCACAGGCAAACAGGCAAGAACTGATGTTGGTTACCTGTGCATCTAGAAACCTATTTTTGAGGACAGAACTGAGTGTTTGCATGATGGGATTAAGTCATAGTCTTAAGTCCGTGTCTCTATTATTAGTAAGACTGTTTTAGAGCCCTTGTTTAAGAGGCATAACTATTGGTTGTAAATGCATGCTCAAGTTTCCTAATTATTATATAATAGGATAGATCTTCTTAGCTTATTGTAAGAGTATGTTGAACATTATATAATTGTACATGTGAATCATTCCAGGTTGTTGGAGTTGATTGTACATGAGAGAGAGAGCTCTTGAGGGAAAGATATCTAGAGAGAGATCTGTACATTTGAGAGAGGTGTGGAAGAAAAGAGTTTATTCAATTGTATTCCTTCTGTAAAGAGTTTAATACAAGTTTTTAGGGTGGTTTCTTGTATCTCTTCTTCTTGTTATATTTTTGATTATAGTTACTTATCATTCTAATTTAATTCTGCTTTTATTGCTTTCACATTGTAATCAAAATTGTTGGTTGATCCCCAACAAGAGGTATCAGAGCATTTATGTTTTAGGTGCCTGACAGATCTAGTTTAGTCACAAAACACATAAGTGCGTCAATTTTAGTCAACGCAATCTGTAATAAAAAAATAGATAAGCAAGCAATATACAAAAATGAAGTGTAAAACTAACTAACTATTCAAAAATAAGATCAGTTAGATGTACTATAAGGATTTGATTGATTTATAGGATCCTAAAGATACGTATTTGTCTATTGGATGGTGAAAACCTAATGATTCATAGAGCTAACTATGGAGTGATCTAAAACTTATCCTACTTATTCAATCTAATATATGATAAAGTAATCAACTAACCTCTATTGTAATACTTGTTTATGTTACGATCATGAACAAATTAGATATGCTAAATGTAACTAAGGGAACACTTATCACACAACATTAAAGGATAAGATTATAATGCCTCTAGGAAAATAATACTATGAAAAACCCCTAGATAATTCTAAATACATGAAATAAAACTAATCTATTATTATCAAATCATATAACACAAATGGGGATGGTTAAAATAAACAAAATAATCAACAGATCATAGTGGGAAATTGGAGGCATATATCACCTAAGGTGGAATATGGAAAACAAAGAAAATACTATAACTATACTAAGTTTAAGCATAGAGGTAGTATAATTAAGTATTTAAGCATTTTAACCTATTACCTTTTGAAATATCTATCTATTATATGAAATAATAAAGTTAGAGATACTTACCTTTGAGTGAACTTGACAAGTCTCAATCTCCCCCATGGCCAATGGTGCTTTGCAAGATATTGTTGTGAATTTTTAAGGATCATACATTAGAAATAAAATATAGGCTAAAATAACATAATTGCATCCAAGACTTCCCAAAATACAAGCTACATTCTCTCCAAGGCAACCCTAAGCATTGACTACTTTAAATGTATATCTAGCAAAATTAAGAGTAGTGATAATGTGAGATATGAATGTTCTTATCAATTGGGTAATTAATAAGTACCATCCCTTCTAGAATTTTATTTGACAAGGTTATCCACCATAACCATGTTTTGGAAAAAGTACCATTGGGCCTCAAACTAGGTTGGTCAGGCAGACATAGTTCTATAACATGTGGTAAAACTTTTGCAACATGGTCAACCAGGCTGACTTAGTATGAAAAATGGGTATTTTATTAGGTAGGGGTTATTTTTAAAGAGAATTTATTAGGGAGTTGGACAAATAGGGTTTATTTTCTTTGGGAGTTGGTAATAAAGTTTTATAATGAGTTTGGGTATAATAGATATAACTGACAAACTTATGAAGCACCAATGGCCTACTCACCCATTTCTTGGTGTACCCTTTAAGATGCACACTCAGATAGATTGAAACTCAATAGGTTATTACAATAAAAATGCATCAGTAAATGATAAAGTTTTAAAATATTGTATCTATATAGGGTGTTTGTGAGGAATTCCAGGTCCTATTCGAGGTTTCATAATGTAATACAACAAAATGGGAAGCCAAGAGGCATATAATAAATGAGGTAATAAAATAGGCATTAATAGAAAAGGAAAAGAATAAAATTAGAAAAGGTATAAATTAGTGATTTTTAGGAAGACCTGGTCTTATCTAAGGTATGATAGTGCAACTCACAAACTAATAAATAATAATCCAAAGGCATAAGTAAAGACAAAATACCTAAGGATCTGAGATAGGTATTTAGGGAAAATATGTAAAAGAGAAGCCAAAGGTGTGTATATGTATTTGAAATTTAAACCTAAAAGATGTGTTAGGTTCATAATATATATGTAAAATTGGTGATAAGCATGTAAGTAAGAAATATTATAAATGTAAAATAGTATAAAAAATTAAAGTTATGATAAATATGACATCAAGCAAAGTACTTCTTCAAAAAGTGTTGGTTAGTTCTTTGAAGATGTGTCCTTTATTGGTTTGTGATATATAAGTACTAGATTTGAGAGTGACTTTGATTAAGTAAGGACCACACCAATTTTGGGTGTATTTGCCTTCTATGTCATGGGTGTCATCTAACTTGAATATTAAGTCTCCAACATTGAAATTACAGACTTTAACTTTTTTATCGTGTTGCTTATCTATGAAAAATTTGTATTGATGATTATGTTATAGAGAATTCATACGTCTCACATCAAGGAAGTCTAATGCATGAATATGAGCTTCATAGAGCTTTATATCAAGTGATGCCATGAAAAGAGATGCATAATGAGTAACTCTACTTCTAATGATAAGATGGATTCAAATCCATATACTAGAGGGAAATGAGTTGCCTAAGTGGTAGTATGGATACTAGTGTTGTAATCCAAAAGTGCAGGGTATAACTTGAGGTTTTATTTATAAACTAAATCCCTAATAGTATTTTTAAAGATATTGTTAAATATTTTATTAGTGGTTTTAGCTTGATTGTGGCATTGAAGGTGTGGAAAATTTGTGTGTGATTTTTGAATTTTGTACATAGATATTTCATGTCTTTATTTTTGAAATTCCCACCATTAATATATATGAGGAATCCAAAACTGATATACGATTTTATTAAGGGTGAGTTTTTAAATATTGATGTCAGTAAAATTGATAAGGGGCATAGTTTTGACCTATTTGGCAAATTATTTTGTGGCAGTGATGATGAAGATGTGGCCATATTGCAATTAAGGTATTTTACTAATGAGATCTAATCCCCACATAGAGAATGACCTAGGAGACTCTAAGGTTTGGAACTCATCTAAAGGAGAGTGAATCAAATCATCATGAAATTGGAAAAGATAAAGTGTTTTAAAAAATGTGATGGTGTATTTTTTGTGAGTAGGACATAAACATCCCATGCATAGGCATTTATGAGCTATACCATGTCCACTATAATGGCCATCACAAATGATACATTGTTATTTCTTAAGGATGGAGGGAACTTATTCTTAAATAATAAGATGGATTTGGCATTATAATAATAAATTATTTTAGGTTGGAGTATGTATGTTCAATATTTATTGCTAAGTTTGGTTTTTTCATTAGTCAGCCTCTAAAGGATAAGTATGATGTTCAATAAATTGGATAATGTTTATGTACCACATTTTAATTAGTGACACTATCGATGTGGAATTTGAGAGAATCATACTTGGACTATACAGTAGAAGGTAAATTTATGATATGGATGACGAAATTTGAGTCATGAAGTGCTAGGTGAGGGTAAAAAATAGAGGTTGATAAAGCAAGAAGCTCAACTATAACATTTTTTCTCTTGGGATTTCTTTAATGGTGAACTATGCAAACTATTTAGAGAAATTATAGGAAATTTGATGATATGCAATAAGATATTAACTTTTGCATTGATATTTTCCATTGATTTGACAACATATTAGTTATGATCTCTGAAGGCATGTAAGTATGGAATATGCTAGTTGATGGTGAATTACATCCTAAGGATGAAAGATTCATATTCAACCATGTTATTAGTGGACTTAAGTTTAATCAAAAGGAAAGATGAATGATTTTTCCATAAGGATTAACTAAGATATAACCTACCCCAACTCCTTGAAGGCACTTGGATCCATCAAAATGAAGTGTCTAAGTTTCCTTTTGCAAGTTGATGGTAACTTCTTGTATTTATTCTATGATCACTTTAGTTATACGTTTAAAAATTAAAATTCCTATCTCTTCAAGGTTTTGTGCCTTAAGATCAATTTTGAATTTGTGAAAATATTTTGAAGAGAGATAACTTGCTTAATAAATTTAAGAGGATGTATTTATCGGGAAGAGTGTCTTGAAGGTGTTTAGTGGCTAGTATAGGTACGATAGAAAGTTGATCAATGATCACTTGGCCTTTGACTAAATTTTGGGTAATAATTCTTAAGTAAAAATACATTAAAAGGACCATCCATTTTAAAATTATATCTCTAGGTAATAAATATTTGGAAAAGTGATGAAGGGGTTAAAATTGACAATGGCACAAGTGGTTTGATAAACCATGAAATGCAAAATTATTTTAGCTATGAAGTAGATTGTGAAATAGTCACATACCACTTTCATGTAATAGGTTTCATAATATATTAAGGCATGAATGACGTAGTAGATGGAATATTCTTTTCCATATTCATCTTGTTGTGTAAGAATTTTCCCAATTGATATAGGTGTAGATGATGTGAAAAATATGAGAGGAATCTGTAGAAGGTGTCACAGTAGGCCATCTCAAGGATGAAGCCTCATATTGCCTCAATCTTCCCAAGATAAGTAAATGTTTTCACCTTTTAGGAATTTTAATATGTAAATCCTAAGCTATATCAAAGAGTTGGGTCTGTTGTTAATCTAGATTAAAATTAGAATTTATTGATTCTATGTAACTTTTCAAAAATAGTAAATATAAAGAGAAAGTGGAATTATCTGGATATACATAGATTTTCTCATGTATCTAAATATTGGGGATGACTGAGAAGATAGAGAGGAATATTTCATCTATTGACTATTTTTTGAGATTTAGATCTAGATAGTAGCACCCCCCTTAGGAAAATAGTGCCATGTGGTACTAGTGTCTAAACCTAGTGCTAATGTCCTTCATGTAATGACTATTTATAACTTTTAGAGAAGATGTGGGAGTTACCAAGGGTCTTATAGGTGATTTATTGTCACATGGGGGATAGTTTATTTCATTATTTTAGTCAATTCTTCTCTGAAACCCTAATGAATACCTACACATGAAATAATGAATTAATCAAATGTAAAAGGAAAGTAAAAACTAGGTTTTGGGATGTTACAATTACATGGAGCAAAGCCCATGTTATCTTGGCCACTGCCTACATTAATCCCAATGTTAGGGGTCTTAGATTGCATGTAGTTATCCCTTAGGGAATGTGCACCATCAACTTGCATGATATGCTAGGATTATTTTTTCCTAGGCCCTTTTTTAATCAATCATGCAAGTGTCTAGGTGTGAATGTTGAGTAGTATGCAGAGTATTCGAGTTATACTATTGGTTGATTTTATGTATATAAGTTCAAAAATGTTAAGTTCTAGATGTAAAATGCCTTGTGAGGCTATTTATATAGGAGGATATTTTCTTGGAATATAATATCTTGTCCACCAGTCGACAAGTCATTGAAAAGATATTAAAAACATAAGAGAAGGGTCACATAGGGGTCAAGACTCAAACACGAGTGAAAGGGCCCATCAAAAACTAAAGGAAAAAATGGAATGTAGTGTCATGTGGCACTACTATCCTAAGAATGGTGCTAATGTCTGAAGGCTTAGAATAGATCAAAATTTAGAGATGATAGGCTAAGGGCCCCTAGGACTAGAAAAGTTGACTTGTGATTACTAGAGGTATAAAAAATAATGAGAAAAAGGCATCAAAAATATCAAAAGACTCGAGGTGACCATGTGAATAAGGACCATACCCATCACTAACAGCCTTTGTGTGAAAGAGAAATAAAAGACACAATACTTGTGGTTACTTGACCAAATTAGGGTGTTTAAATTTGACCCTTTTTATTCTAGTAATGAAATGAAATGAAAGTACTAGAGTAAAAGAAAATTAAAAAGCATACTTGTACTTAAATATGTGAATGCAATCTAGATTTAACCCACTTATTATCTAGATAATTGGATGAGAACTATAGTGTAATATTTGAAAGGAAGCATATGTTGTAAATGCCCCTGTATTGAAATTGAGTGTGTGAGTTGAATGTGTGGAAAAACAAGACTAACTTGCCCCCATTCTGAATCTATGTTTTGTAAAATGAATGTGTAGAGAAATAAAGCTTGCTTTCCACCACTCTAAATCTGAGTACTATAAACTGATTGCATGGACAAATAAGGCTCACTTTCCTCCACTCTAAATATGAGTAATGTAAACTAAAGGTGTAGAGAAACAAGGCTTGCTTTCTCCCACTCTGGATCTATGTATTGTAAACTGAATGCATGGAAAAACAAGGCTTGCTTACCCCCACTCTAATATAATTAATATAAACTAAGTCTAATGTACATCTATAGATCAACTGTTGTAGACTTCCTTGTTAACCAAAATGGTGAAAACCTAGTGATGATAGTGGTGATGATACTAGTGTAACTTGGTAAGTCTAAAAATGGGAATCAAGAACATGCACACTACATCATACCCCCTAATATTTATATCTAAGTAATGTATCTATGTATTGATATATCTAACTAAAATAGTAGAGTTGTGTCAAAATATGTATATCGGCATAGACTATATGTTTGAATACCTATGTAAACTTGTGTAGAACTTGTGTAGATTTGTGCATTTGTATAATCTAAATAAGCTATGTAACTTGATGCCTATGTAATATTGTGTAGACATATGTCTCTGTATATATATCTAATTTGTGTAACTAAATGCCTTTGTAAACCTATGTATATATGTATGTCTATATAATCTAAATAAGTTATGCAACTAAATGTATGTGTAGACTTTTATGTCTATATATCAGAAAATATGTGACTCTATATGCCTATGTAAACCTATGTAGACCCATGTTTATATATATATATATATATATATATAAAATCTATGCAAATGAATGCCTATATAAATGTTTAGACCTGTATGTTTGTATATCTAAAAATCTATGACTCTGGATGCTTGTGTCTAAAAATTTGAAAGTAACTTTTTATGTCTGAAGTAATCTATGCATATTTACCCCTCTATTAGTGAGAGATTTGAGATGGTGATGAGGATATGTAACAAAAAGTGGTAATGATTGATTGTGTTGGTGTTACTTGATAATTATGATGTTTTATTAGCTTTGAATAATGTATTAATTATGTCAGAGTTTGATAATTTAGTGTGTAGTTGTATAGGTACTTGGTCTATTGTATGGTTAATATAATGTAATTATTTTTGTAATTTTTTAGGTTTGAAAAATATGAAAGGATAAATTTTACTAATATGGGATACAGTGTATCAATATCAAGTCCCATGCATAAGAAATGGTTTGCAAATAAGAGTTATGGTTCTCAAGATATGGTAATAATAAGATAGTTGTATTAATTAGAAAAATTGGTGCATAGGGGTAACCTTTATAGGGTAGAATTGGGTAAGTTATGAATTTAATAGGTCATTTTGAATCATTATCAATTCATTTGCATCATTTGAGTGGAAATAAGTTTGAGTAAAGAGAGAGAGAGAGAGAGAAAAATGTTGAGGAGATAAGATGCTAGCTTATCACATTATGATAAGGTGGAGGCATGTATTCAAGTTAGGGAGGAGGTTCACTTGGTAAGGGACTCTAATTTTTATTATTTTTTAAATAATTTTCATTTTTTTTAATTACTTTTGATAGAGAAAGGCCATTTTTTGCCTATTTTAGAAAAGGTGGCACTATTGTCCCATTATGGGTGCTAGTGTCTAGTTTTTGGCACCACTATCTAGAGTGTAACACTACTATCCAATGCCACTATCCTCTAGGCAATGCTATTGTCAAGTAGGCCCTAGATATTTTGCTTAGCATTATTGACTAGTTTCTAATTGATTTTATTATATTTTAGTTATAGTATTATTTTATTAATGTTGAATTTTGGTTGTAATTTTGCAGGTTGATGCCCATATGAGGGAGATATGTACTACTCAAATGATGGAGACTATTTAAGGTTTTCCCTTATCTACTACTAAGATAGAGGTGTTTGATAGAAAAATATTGTGATATGTGGCTTTCCCAGATCCTATGCTCTAGGATAATCATATGATCACTACACTATGTGAGAGGTGGAATGCAGACACATGTACATTTTGTCTATCTATAGGTAAGATGATGATGACATTAGAGGATGTATATCAGATCAAGAGAGGATGGTTAGTATGGTGTTAGTTCTATAATGAAAACAAGATGAAATAAACACACTAATAACATAACATATCTAGGCCTAGACACTAGGGAGAGCTTAGTTAACAATCATGAATGAAACATATAACTAAGATGTAAAAGAAAACTCTATTACCTTCCTTGGATGCTCCAAAATTCTTGTTGCAGTGGCTTGCTCAGCTTATGCTCATGAAGTACTTGGCAATGGAATCTTGACAACCTCCATTTCTTCTTGGCACTTTTGGCTTGTGGCTTAGCTTGGCTTGGAATCAATTTGGCATTATAACACTAGTTGCTTGAAGATTTTTGGAACCAATCTTGAATTATAAATTTATACTAATTAAGCTTATAAATGATGTTGTGAGGCCTCCTATTTATATATTTTTTGATTTGATTAGAATCAAACTCAACCATCTATCTCAAGACTGAGATGTGTGGTTGAGGATTAATTCAATTTTTGGAATTAAGTTTATAATTATCCTCATCATGACATTGGAAGAAAGGGAAATTAAGAGGCATGTAGGGCATCATGGAAGTCATTGATGAGGCATGGGAGGCATGAATCTTGATACTTGTGGCATTTATGACCTATGGATGTCTTCCTAAGAAATGAGGCCACTTGATGATTCATATATTCAATATTCATTTTCAAAACAAATTATTCAACAAGTTTCCATGGAATTTTTTATTAGGCCCTGATTTGGGTTAATTAGCTCTTAAGCATGATTAACCACTTTATGCAAAAATTACCCAAATTGATCACAATACCTTGTTATTGGTCGTAAATTTGACTAGATTGGAATTGGAAGTCCACGTTAGATGAATTGGATACATATTCCTATTTAGGATGTTACCAACAACAAATAACAAAGGCACACATATTGTGCAAAAGATTTGATAGGAAAGAGCAAACTAGAGCACCTAGGTGCAAAATTGGCATTTTGACTTGAAATGATCTAATCAAAGTTAGTTGGCTCATAAATTGTATTTCCCATTTAGGGACACCCTAGCCAAAATCAGAACTTGAATATGTCACTTTCACATCATTTTCCATGTTTTAGTGTTTTTAGGCCAAATTGTGCATTTTGGGTAGAAATTGGTCAAAAGCATGGTTGGAGGTTATCGATGACCAGTTTTAGGTGTCTATAATAGGTTGTATTATAGGAGGCTACTCATACATGGGATATACAATGAGCATCTAAGTAATGTTATGCTATGGTTATGAGTACTCATCATACATGTAATGAGAGTGACATACTATTGACCCTAATTGTTATGGCTGATGTTTTATAATTACAAAAATTTATAGTAGTGTTATTATCATCATTTATTATTATGGATGGGAGTGGTGTTTCTATTTCATACATGATGCACTAGATAGTGTATGACATTGAGCACCATGGCATTGAATATTCTTGGGGTCAGACCATGCTAGATCATTTATATAGGGACTCATACCATTTTACATAGGAGATGAGTGGTGGGGGTATCGATGCATCACTACTATTGTATTATTGGGAATATGAGCACATAAATGCGAGTAGGACAGTGGCACATCCATGGGATGGATGGGCTCACTCATAGGTTTTTGCGTATAGATGGACTAGGATAGGGCATGCTCTGAGGAAGAGTAATACCTATTATCAATAGCTATTGGATAGCCTGAGAGTAAAGGACATTATTTGGAGACCTTACAAGGGCTATTAGGGATGGCTTGAGGATAACACATAGTTGTGATGAATTTGGTATAGCTATTGGATACATGATCAATGATATAATATATGTGAGTAGTTCTACTATGAGGGTTACTCAATAGTTTGGTGTCATACAAGATGTGCTGCCATCACTAGTAGTGTGGTTGAGGAGTTTTTAGGCTCTTACAAAGCTAGGTAGTAGGCTAAAGACATTGATTATTGAGCTAGCTCCTATACAAGTGACAAAGTGAGATCTAAATATTGAGGTACTAGATGTGGAGGATGTTGGAATGACTAAGACCTACTCAGCCTAGTGGAGTGAGAACAAGTGGGTACCTTTATTTCTAAGAGATGCAATGATCATAGAGGAGGTATTGGATGTAGAGCCCCTGATGGCTATTCATGGTAAGTTAGATAATCAGTTTGTATGTTTTATGTAATGCTTATTATGTGGTTTGACATATTAATATTCTTATGTAATGTATGGATACTTGTAGGTGCATGAGATGATGAGTATTGGGAGGTCACCATTAAGTCAACACTACATGAGTTGATGTAGCATATTCTAAATGAAGTTGTGGATGATGGATTGGTAGAGTGAACCATTGATGTATCTAGAGTGAATGATCACTTTTTTTATCATGCGATGATAAAAACTATAACATACAAGTGAGGAGAAATAGATAGAGATGAGTTACATGTGGAGATGCAGAGGTATACCATGATCTCTCTTGATGCTCTAGGTGGGGTGAGTAGTTGTATAATAGATGACTATATAAGAGTTTAGTAGGAGTATGCCAAGTGTATGGATGAAATAGCTATGTGTCAGGAGAGGGAGAGTACGTGTAGCCATAGATTGAGGTCTTGTGGAGATAGTGGGGTCACTAGTTTTGGTGTTGATGTGTTTGAGAGTGAGAGTAAAGAGCTAGTCCTAGTAGTCATGTTCACAGCATTGAGTGATGCATCACATTTTTATTAAAATGATGTTATGAATTTAATATATATATATATATATATATATATATATTATATATATATATATATATATATATATATGTTTGTTGTTTAATTTGGCATTATGTATTGACATCTAGATCTAGTTATATTATATAATTTGTTGTGTTTAAGTTTGGTTAATTGTGTGAAATGTTTGATTTTTACAGTTTTGTTTCTATTGGAGTAATTTTAATTGATTTGTATATGTTTTATGAATGTTTTAGGCATATATGCAAGAGATTTAAGTTTTTTTATTCTATTGATATATGGTGTTTTTTTAATATATCTCATAAGATGTCTACATGTATACCCTATGATGGTGAGATTCTCTATAAGAACCCAAATGACATGGAGAACCAATGACCATACTGCTCATGTTGTGTTGGCATAGACAGAGACTGTGAAATTAGAGCTACCTGCAATGCACTATTAGTGGATAACTATGTAGGCTTTGATGCAAGATTTTTTATTGGTTGTCACTCTAAAGCTACACTTTAAATTGTCTAATTTCTTGAAAATATTTTAATCTATGTTCTAACTGAATTTAGGTTTTGATCTCTATATTGATTACCATATATATATTTATTAGTTATCAAATTGAAAATATGCCCTTGGGTTGATAGTTATTCCCAAATATTTTGATCATTTTTCATACCGGAGTTGTATTTTGAGCTATGTAATTGTTTTCAAAGATTTTGATTAGTGTCTATACCAAAATTATAGCTTTTGGTTTATAATTATTCCCAAATATCTGAATTGGCATATGCATTTGAGGTGCATTTTGAACTCTGTGAATTAGTTGTCATCATTGTTGAGGTTATGATGTAGGGGACCACTAATAAATAGTTTTCCTAGAAGTTACAGGGCTTGTACGATGGGTGACCAATGGTTCCTTAAAAGGAAAGTCCTAGGTTAACTCTATCATAGAAGACTACAATCTAGGAGAGTATGGAAAATGAGAGCCTAATGACTCCTGTGTGAACTTTATGATGCCTCTACTAACATACTGAGTGATACAATATCTGAGTGCATAGCAATGATCATATGAATGTCCATTAATCTACTGAAAATGACAATAATTCTTATGGTACATGGTGTAAATGGTGTGATGTATGATGATTAGTTGAAAGAAGTGTGATCATCCCCTTATCTAGTAGTGTAATCAAAATGTCATGAGGCCCAACCTTATTTAAAAATTATATAACTGACATGTATATATCATGTGTGATACTCACTATAGATTGTGTTGTGTAGAGTCGCTCATTGCCCCTACTAAGTATTTTTATTGGTTTTTTGTGTTCCACTAGTTTTTGAATTGGAAGTGGAGTAGGCTCTTATACCAAATTTGATGAGTGACATTCTAAGGGGTCAATATCCAAACTAGCCTCTGACTGTTTAATTACTAATCCAAACTATACGTCTAATGATATAACTACATTTCATTAATTTCTAAATGATTTAGGTGTTTGATATAGAAATTTATCCTCAAGAGGAGAGATATAACCTTTGGCAAAGATATATTGTACTTCTAAATCTGTTGGTTGATAAATTAGCTAATTTAAATAAGTTTTTAACCATAGAATGTATTTTGATGTAGGCTCTGTCTCGCCCTAGTGTGGTTAATATAACCTCTCATGTGTGACTAGAGGTCCCTTACTTTGTATATAATGCCCAAAGAAGACTACCTCTAGCTCCTCATATGTATGTAAAGACCCACTAGGGAGTATATGGTGGAACCAATCTAGTGCTTTGTCCTTTAGTGATTTTGGAAACACTTGTAGTATAATTAACTTATTTGTAACATGAGCCTTGGCTTCTTCATAAGATTAAAGGTAAAAATATAGATCTCTTTGTACATCAAAGATAGGTAACACCGATATTTGAAAGTTACGTGGAAACCTCATTGTTGAGATTCTACATGGAATAGGATTATTATGAATAACAATGGCATACCACTGAGATTTATATGCTTTGTTCCCCAAGGTGAGGTGAGGTATTTGTTTTTTAAAAGTACCCACAACATGCATTAAATTAACACTTATGAAGGTATATTATCATTATCAAGGGGTTCATTTAATACTTGAATTTTATTGTTTATTTTAGCCATTAGTATATTAGATTGGAAATATTGTTTAGACATTAGAGGAAATTTTAATTAAAAATAGTCCTCCTAAAGAAATTTTAAAAATATGAAATATGACATATGAAAAAAATTCAAAACACTTAAAATATGACACCATCCCCTAGGTTAAAATAAAATATAATAATTTTTTTATTATATAAAATTTAAACTAACTCACATTGGTTAAGATAACCTTACTTCTTCTCTTACTTTTCAAATATTTTTTATTTTTTCACATTCAATGATTATAGAAGGTATTTTGCTTTTTCTTACTCTTCTTCTCATTCACTTCAATGAATGACCACTACTTTGGATTCATGGTCACTTTCATTCCATTAGGTTACATGTTTTGGGCACTCTAATTTACTGTGGCATATCATTGCTGTTGAATTTCATTTTATTATGCACAATGTTTGTCTAGTCCATTTTATTCTCATGATCCTTTCCTTTTGTGCATCTAGGCCTAACATGAGGGTATTGTATCTATTGATAATAATATATTTCTTGCCATCTTAAAAATCCATATGAAATCAAGCCTCTTCTTGGATTTTATTGAACACATTAGGTGAGATACAAAGTACGTGAGTTATCAGGGGTTGACCATGTAATGGGCATAAGAGGGTTTGATCACATGGTCAGTGGTGGGGTCAAATTGGTGAGCCATACGTAGGGAATGTCGATGGATAGTTGTCCCATAGTGCAGTATATCCAATATGTACCTTAGTATCCCACTATTTACACACTCCAAACTGTATATACTACTAAGAATGCTTCGTACATGTTTAAAAAGGATAACACTAATAGATGTAATCTCATTTAATTCATTGTACAAAGGTAATTAGAGATAGAAGTTAGTAAACATTATAGAAAACTTATGAAGTTTTCACTTCTCTAATTAGGCACAGGACATGCACTTGCATGTAATAATTTGATGTCTTTTATTGGAGTACTTAGGTTCAATTATGTTTTTTATTTTATAGTGGTTAGTGTCCAATACATGTAATCAATATTACTGTATAAAATAAAGACCATACCAACTTTGGTTTGTGCACTATTGTCTGTGGCTTTTATAGCCTCATTAGGTATATGATTTATATTCAAGAATACAGAATTGGATGATGTCCCCTAATGATTTCACTCTTGAAATATATTAATTATGCATGATTCATAGATTATTGGATATCATATATTTAATTATGCATGATGGATTCACTTTTGAATTCTATGAATTTTAATGGATTCGATCTTGAAATATATAAATATATGACATAATCTATGAATCAAGCATGTAGAATTGGATGATATACCCTAATGAAATCTAATAATCATTAGGATAATTTGACTGTATATTTGAATATAGGAGTTGTTTGAATGGATTTGATAAATCAAGATTTTAGCTTGATATTCAACTAGTTATCCATGTGTTTTAAATATTTAAATATCCACAAATTTTATGGCTTTCCAGGCTAGATTTAAGCTTTGCTAAGTTAAAACAAGTTTTGATTTTGGATTGGTATGTTAGTCATGGATTTGAAGTGAAGTGGAGAAATAGGAGTTTTTACATTGAATTAGTAGTAACTCATTTTTATAAATATAAGGGTTGAGAATCATGAGCTTATTATAAAAGATTTAAAATGGAGCTAATGAAGACCATTAAATCTTAAAGTTGGATAAATTATTAATTTCAAATTAACAGTCTGATTTCAACTACTAAGACATAAGAAAACACCAAAATAATAGTCTAGTTTCAACTGATTAATTTTCAAATTAATTAGTGACCCATGCAAATTAACAGTCTAGTTTCAACTACCAAGATAGAAGAAAACATGGAACAAACCAACAGTCCACTGTTGGAGATACAGATATCAATAACACATATTTATCCTTTACACTACAAATTAATGAAAATAACTAGACCAATATAGCCTCAGGACTACAAACTTGAAAGTTGAGAATGTTAAAACCAACTCTTATAGCATGGAAAATCATGATGCTAAATTAAGTTATTCTAGTTACATTATATAGACTAGTCTTCATTCATGTTAGTCACCCAATTCCAACCTCTTTCATATTCTTGTTGTGAAGAATATGCATACCCAAAGGAACACCAATGTCTTTAAGTTCTAAGAATGATGTAAAAAGCTAGTTGTTCTAGTAAGTAGAGCAAGGGTTCTATACTTGTAGTTTTTTCTATAGTTGAGTAATATGACACTAAAAAAAACTTCATAATAAAATAGTGACACTACTGAATTCAAACTATTAATTATGTTCCAAATATATAAAGTATTGTAATTGAGAAGCAGTAATCAATGTTTATCTTCAAAACAATAAAATGTCCTTCGTTATGGTTTGGAAACAACTCTTGTAAAGGTATTATGAGATAGGGTAATATTACTATGAATGGATTAGAGGAAATTATTTGTTTATATTTATTTTTTGTTTATGCTTTTTTATAAAATTTGATTGATTTATTATTATAATTTTATTATTTATTTTATATTATATTTTTTCAATTTCATGGACTCATTTTAACCTTTTATAAATATTAATATCATTATATTATCATATATTTAACATTAACTATTTAATTTAAAAGACTATCTATCATCACTACCATAATAAAAACTATTGGAGTTGGCCAAGGTAAATCTTTTTTTGCTTCTTCCAACTAATCATAGATGAGTATTTTCATAATAAAGTCATAAATAAATAACAACATTCTAATAAACAATAATAAATAATGATTTTTTTTGTCTTTGATCTTGGTTGGCGCTTTACTATACCATATGTTTAATATTTTGTTCTCTTGTGGTGTTTTATCACAGAACTTACTTGGCCTCATTAATTAAAGTCTATTTCAATACATACCAACCTTCAATATTGAACTAATAGAATGTTTAAATTGATTTAATATGGGTAGAAGACAAATGGAACATTACATATATCCTCACAAAATAATAAATGCACCTCGATATAACTCTACACATATGAACAATAGTTTAAAGGGAATGCAAGAATGAACGATGTGTTTGTCCATTATCATGTTGATATGTCATTTAGATTACATACAACATATTTTAAGATAAAGAATATGTTCTAAATTAATTATCTCATTTACAATGAAGTACTATACCAACTCACACCTTTTTAAAAATTATAAAAATATCATTACAATTTTTAACAAGAGTTCATAAAAATTACAACATCCTCAAATTCAAATCTAAAATCTCAAAAGACTTCCACCTTAGAATTTAAGATTATATTTAGTTAATTATTTTTAAATAAGTTAAAATTTTAGAGTTATGAAGAATTGTGTCATATCAATTTTGATGGGTTAATAATTTCTTTATTTATTATTTAATAAATTTAAATCAATAAAAAATAGTTATTTATTAAATTTGTGAAAAATTAAAAAAAAAAATTATTTGAATATGTTTGCAAATAAAGCATGATTATTAGTCGACTTTATATATCATACGAGTGAATGACAACAAAATACAAATTTGTAATCAAGGTGTTATACTCTTTCTAAAGTTTTAATATAAGGGGGAAAGGCCATACAATGATAAATTATATTAGCACCTAAATTTTTATAATAATAAATTCATTTGATGTGGTGTTATGGTTGAAGAGTCATTATCACATTTGAATGAAAATAAAATAGGTGTGCACACATGAAATCGGTAAATGCCAATTTTTTAAGATGGGAGGACATATGCCCCTATGGCTGAAAAACATGCTTTTTAACATATATATCAATTGTGGATCTTTAGTGGAGGCATGCAAACCTTAAGAGCATATTATTGGTTTACACATGTATTTTTTAACTTTAATGGTTTCATCTTATATAAGAAACAAATGTCTAACCCAATAACATTTTCTTTCTAGTGTTCTTCCAACATGTGTCACCTTGACATCCCTCAAAGATGACATAGAGGTCCATGAAAAATTAGTTATAACTAGGATTGTTATCAATGATAATTTTATGAATTCCCTTATTTATGTGTATGTAAAATGTGGGAACATATGGACTCCTTGTGGTTTGTTTAATAAAATTGTTGCATAAGGGCAATCATTATATCCTCACCTTTCCTTGGTAGATTTGTTTTAGAAAGAGGGAGACCACGGAGGACGTAGGCTCTAAATTATTGACCTCGTACTGATAATTTACTGAATAAATGTCAATTGGTATACCAACCACACCCTATATATAATTTTTAATAATGCTCATGAGCTCTTTAATTAAATTCCTTGACAAAATATGACTATATGAAATACCATAACTACAAAATTTGTAAAAAAATAATATTTATGAAAGAAGATCTAAATATTTTTTCAATAAATAAAATTAATATGTATAATATGTAGAGAGTTATGTGTGTGTGTGTGTGTGTGTGTGTGTGTGTGTGTGTGTGTGTGTGTGTGTGTGTGTGTGTGTGTGTGTGTGTGTGTGTGTGTGTGTGTGAACAAACTCATCCATTCTTTTTTACATTACCTTTTTTCTTAAAAAAATGTGTTGATTTTTTATGCTCAATGTTTTAGATCCTCTTCCGTGATTTGTCATTAGGAGAAAAGATTAATGTGGAACAACATGACCTATTAGTTCTTAAAAGCAAGAGGAAAATAACCATTGTAAAGAAGAAAATACTCTTTTATCCCTACAACATTTTAAGAAAGATAGGTTTGCTATTCGCTTGGCCAATTTAATCTGAAGCTTCTTAAGAAGCTTAGTTTTAGAATAAATATCCCTCCCATGAAGGGTACAAATCAAATATTTTATTCTTTCATAGTCCATAATATTACATTACCTTTTTTGTAAAAAGTGTGTTGATTTTTGATGCTCAATGTTTCAGATCCTCCTCTATGATCCTTCATTAGGAGAAAAGATTAATGTAAAACAACATGACCTATTAGTTCTTAAAATCAAGAGGAAAATAGCCGTTGTAAAGAAGGAAAGACTATTTTACCCCTACAACATTTCAAGAAAAGCTAGGTTTGATGTGCACTTGGCCAATTTAATCTGAAGCTTCTCAAGAAACTTAGTTTTAGAATAAATATCCCTCCCATGAAGGGTACAAATCAAAGATTTTATGCTTTCACAATCCATAACATTAAATTACATTACAACTATTTTCCTCTTCCTTTTAAAAACTGATAGGTCATGTTGTTCCACATTAATCTTTTCTCCCAATGAAAGATCATGGAAGAGGATCTAAAATACTAATTCAACATAGTTTTTCCAAAAAAAAAGTAATTTAATGGTATGGATTGTGAAAGCATAAAATCTTTGATTTGTATCCTTCATGGGAGATATATTTATTTTAAAAGTAAGCTTCTTGAGAATCTTTAGATTAAATTGGCCAAGCGAACAACAGACCTAGCTTACTTAAAACATTATAGGGATAAAAGAGTCTTTCCTTATTTACAACAACAATTCTCTTCTTGCTTTTAAGAACTAATATTTAATCTTTTCTCTTGATGAAGGATCACGAAAGAGGATCTAAAATGTTGAGCATCAAAAATCAACACAATTTTTCCAAAAAAAAAGGTAATGTAATGTTATGGATTGTGAAAGCATAAAATCTTTGATTTTTACCCTTCATGGGAGGGATATTTATTCTAAAACTAAGTTTCTTGAGAAGATTCGAATTAAATTGGCCAAGCGAACAATAGACCTAGATTTCTTAAAATGTTGTTGGGATAAAAGAGTCTTTCATTCTTTACAATGAATATTTTCCTCTTTCTATTAAGAACTGATAGGTCATATTGATCTACATTAATATTTTCTCTTGATGAAGAATCACGGAAAAGGATCCGAAACGTTGATTATCAAAAATCAACACAATTTTTCATATATATATATATATATATATATATATATATATATATATATATATATATAATGGACTGTAAAAGCATAAAATCTTTCATTATTTTTTAATTAAATAGTGCTTTAACATATACATTGATTTAAATAATCATATTACTAGAGTTAATTTTAACATTTAATATTGAAATATTAAAATTTAGAAATTAACTAAATTAAACTATGACACCTTTAACAAATCAAAGTCAAAAAACCTAAAACAATTTCATTTTCCAAATATATAAATAATGCACATTAAACTCAAGAAAACTATTACATAATATTTAAACCCTAAGAATAGTCAAAAGGTCATCACAGGAACCTACTATTCTTTATATATATATATATATATATATATATATATATATAACATACCAAAAATTTGAGAAGATGAATGAATATTGGAAAAAATATCATTAAAAATAAAAATAAATGAAATCTTAGCCTAGACGTCATCATGCATAATTTCATACACCGTGAAATTAGAAAATTGTGCCTTAGGAGCTCCCAAAAAAATTGACCCTCTTTCATGCCCAGATACATAATTATGTAAAGGAAATTTCTTAAATTGAATATAGAAAAACAACAAACAATTCGGCCACCTTTCTAAGTGTTTTAGACTTTTTGATAATTAAAAAAAATAAAAAATAAAAAATGAAATCCGTAGGCATGCACTTGAATAATTCAATATTTTCATTCATTGCAATTTAGAAGATTTTGTTTTTACAATAAATGAATAAAATCAAAAGAAAATAAAACACAAGCCCACATATATGTGGATATATTTGAGTGATTAAAAAGATGAATTCGTAAGGTGATATGGATGAAAATTTTTAATTGGAATTTTTTTATATATCAGTTTTATTAATAAAATATAAATTAAAAAATATATAATAATTATTTTTTTCACATAGAAAATTAGAAATTTTAAGTTTTATAAATCTAAGTTTGAGTTTGATTTTTAAGAGATAAATTAACTCAAAGATTATTTTTAAAAATATAGAAAGTATCTTAAAAAATTATTTTATGGAGTTATTAAATGAAGATGTGGCCTCACTTAATTCATGTAGTTAAGTTATTTTTTCATTTATATATAAATACATTTTTAATTTATATGATTTTTTAGGATGTTCATTTTACATCTAAATTTCCTCTAATGAAGGATCGATGTGCTCTCACTTTTAGAGGTGTGATAGCTTAGACCTAGTTAGAGGGAAATAAACTACCACCCTCATTTGGGTTTTTTTAAGAACTAGGTTCTACTATAGTAAGGAGAGTTGAGGGGGATGCGTTGGTATCTTTTATATTGTTAGTTTTAATAGAAGCTGCTTTATTCTCTAGTAAATAGAAATTATGCACATAAGAATGTGTGTGTGTGTGTGTGTGTGTGTGTGTGTGTGTGTGTGTGTGTGTGTGTGTGTGTGTGTGTGTGTGTGTTTTAACATGTTATCTATTGTTTGGTTTATCAAGAGAAATATGCAAAGAGAATAAGTAGAAGTTGTATATTCTATGTCATCTTCATCATAATCACAATAATCATCATTATCCCATGGTTTAGCAAAATCATAATTTAATTCATTTGAAGATGTAAGATTAGAAGAAGTATCATTCACATGCTCATTAAGAGAAGGAGAAGGATAAAATTTTAAATTTTTACTAATATGTAAAGTATCATCGTGTGTAAGTGTAATGCAAGGCATTTGTTCACTGGTCATATTTGAAATGCAAGCATGATTATCATTTTCATTTGAGGAACAAGGGAAGGAGTAACATCCATGTTTTCTTCTTGCATATTATGACATATAGGAGAAGAGTTAGAAACATGTGCATTGTTTATTTATGGCAAAGAATCACTGCATTGAGATTGAAATTTGAATGAAGATGATAAAGGAATTTCATCTACCATAGTTTTTGCATTGCTAAAAGGTGTAACATCCTTTGTATTTACATTTTGAAATGTAGTTGAGAAGGGTAACAAAGATACATTTTTCTTATCTACTTTACTTGAAGCATGCAAAAGTGATTTTCATGTAGTGCACTTATATTGATTTATTTTGAACAATGAAATAGCAAAAATAGTTGAAAAGCTAGTATCAATTTTGGAATACAATTAAAAATAAGAGGTTCTTTGGGAATTATATTATTAATTTGATTTTTAGGAGTAAGATAAGAAGTAGAGGCAAGAGAATATGATGTATTTAGTGTATTCTAATGTTCATTTACATTATCATGTTAATAATCCTCATATCCATCATTGTAACAATAGTCATCATCATCATTATAAATTAAATCATTATCATGTTCCTAATATACAATCTTGAAAATTTATCCATTGATTATTATAATCATGAGAAAAAATTAAAATTACATCGAGTGGGTGAGGGGTAGAAGGCTTTTTAGATGTTATTTTAAACTTTCCAAAGAAGATGGTGTAAAGAATGAATAATAAACACATAATAAGTATAATATAATATAACATAATAATGTGTGCAATGTGTGAATGTGTTGAACAAAGATTGTAATAGAAAATAGGATTATTGTTGAAACCCTAATTGTTAATGTTTCTAGTATATGGACCTAGTATATGGATATAGGGTTTGTGTTTAGGGTTGTGTTACAAATATTTAAATAAAATAAAATAAATAAAACCCTATGATATAATTAATTAAATTAGCTAGGTTAATCCAAAAAATCCTAAAAATTAGATTTTTGTAACCGTAATTTAATGTGAAAATTTTAGAAGGTAAACCCTAAGTAAAATTAGGGTTTTTGAAGCTATGTTCAAAGTAAGATGGGTTCACCAAATTTTTAACCTTTTATAGAATTTACTATGTAAATCCTAAGCTAGATTAAAGGGTTGGGTCTATTATTAATCTGGAATAAAATTAGAATTTATTGATTCTATGTAACTTTCCAAAAATAGTGAATATAAGGAGAAAGTGGATTTATCTGGATATACACAGAGTTTTTCAAGGATATGAATACTGGAGATGACTGAGTAAATAGAGAGGAATATTTCATCTTTTGACTATTTTTTGAGATCTAACTCCAGACCTATAGTGCCCCCCTTAGGACAGTAGTGCCATGTGGTGTTAGTGTCCAAACCTAATGCTAGTGTCCTTCCTATAGTGTTTGTCTTCAACTTTTAGATAATTTATAGGAGTTATTGAGGGTCTTGTAGGTGATTTCCTATCATGTAGGGGCTCATCTTGTCATTATTTTGGCTAATCTTTTCCACAACCCTAATAAATACCTGCACACATGAAATAATGAATTAATCAAATGTAAAAGGAAATGCAAAATTAGGTTTTGGGATGTTACAATTTCATGGAGTAAAACCCTTGTTGTCCTAACCACTTCTTACATTAACCGCAATGTTAGGGGTCTCATATCACATGCAGTTCTCCTTTAGGGAGTATACACCATCAAATTACATGATATGCTAGGATGAATTTCACCTCAGCCATTCTTTGATCAAGCATGAAAATGTTTAAGTGTGAATGTTGAGTAGTATAAAAAGTATTTGAGGTGTATTATTGGTTAATTTTATGTAAATAAGTGCCAAAATAGTTAGTGCTAGCTGTAAAATGCCTTGTGAGACTCTTTGTATAAGAGGATATTTTCTTGGAATAAATACCTTGTTCACTGGTTGAAAAGTCATGAAAAAGATATAAAAAACATAAGAGAAGGCTCACGAAGAGGTCAGGACTCAAACACAGGTGAAAGGGCTCATCAGACATTGAAGGTAGAAGAGATAGTAGCATTGTGTCACTACTATCTTGAAAATGGCACTAATGTTTGTAGGCTCATAACATAGCAAAATTTAGGGATGACAGGCTAAGGGTCCTTAGGATTAGAAAAAGGTGACTTGTGACTACTAGAGGTGTCAAAAATAGTGAGAAAAAGGCATAATAAAGATCAAAAGACTCAAGGTGACCATGTAATCAAGGACCATACCCATCACTAAGATCCTTTGGGTGAAAGAGCAACATACTACATAGTACTTGTGTTTTCTTGACCAAATTAGGGTGTGTATAGTATGAATATCTAAAATATATCAAGGAATAGGCATGTTGATGATATCTTTTATTTTGAAGAGGTCAACATCAATTCTACATAAAGAAAATAGAAATCCTAAGTGTTTTTCAGATGTGATAGTGGAAATGCACTTGTGTGGATTGAGTATAACTTTGTAATTGATGAGTTGATAAAAGAATAGTTTTCACAATGCTTAGATTTTGCAATAAGGTCATCCACATAGTCTTAAACTATATTTTTATGGATTAAGTCTAACTTTGTACTTGATGAGTCGATTAAAGATGATGGAAAGATTGTGAAGCTAGTTTTTGCAATTCTTATATTTTGCAATTAGGTCATCCACATAGGTTTCAACTATTTTATGGATGAGATTATGAAATATATGGGTCATTTCACACTGATAAGTCATGCCAACATTTTAAAGGCCAAAAACAATCTTAACATAGCATTAGGTTGCCCATTCATTAGTGAACATGGTCTTATGTTGATATTTAGAAGTGATGGGAATTTGATTATACACTAAAAAATTATCCATGAGAGATAGCATCTCAAAGCCAACAATAGATTCAACTTGTAATCTATTGAGGGTAAGGTAAAGTTGTCTTTTAGGATATCCTAAATTGAGATTATGATATTCAATGTAGATGCAAATTACCATGGTGACTTTCTTGTGAATAGGAAAAATGTTAAGGATCCATTCCAAGTAATCTATAGGTTTGATAAATTTTGCATCTAAGATATTTATTATTTATTTATGACAAAATGTATAAATATTGAGAAGATTTTTAAAAAAAATTGACACACATGTTTCACATCAGGATAGGTGATGATGTTATGGACAACTATGCTATGGTCAATGTTGTGCATATATTTGTATAACCAAGAAAAAGATTCACTATATTTTTTGAAGAATACTTTGAAGATATCTTTCTCTTCGAGGTGGAGTTACTTCGAGATAATAATTGGTCTAGGGGAGGTAGTTGTGCTATAATTAATTGTGATGGTTTCCTAAAAAAGCATGGCATTCCCATCTTGGAAATGATATCGAACTAGTAAAATCTTGGAGATGGGATGTTTATGGTGATATATGCTAGAAAAAAATATTGAAGAAAGGAGTATTTAAAAAAAATCTAATCCCGTGATGTTATCAAGGAATTTGAGGCTCTCTAGCATGGAGTAATTCTAATATAGCTTCATCACTACAGGGTGTAGGTAAAGGTCCATTGTATTTAACATCTATTTCAAGGTCTAGTATCTAATTATATATTTTTTTTTGGGTTGGGAATGGATTGGTATTATATATGTGGGTTTTGCATATAAGTTAATTTTATAGGGTGAAGTAGAAAGAGAGAAATTTGATTACATGGTATCAAGTTGGTTGATACAATCTAGTATAATATGACTAGGGGAAACTATATCAATCTACTCAATATGAGTGTAAAAAGGAACTATTTGAAATGAGTAGGGATGGATGATGTAATATATTTTTGGTGATTAATGAGAATATATGGTATTGGTGATAGATGATAATTTATTGATGCAATCAAAATATGAAGGTTGTGTTATATTAGGTTGGTTGATACTATTGGAGGTTTGAGAGACAGGAAGAATAATATCAAGTTATTCAGTAGTATGATGGATGTGATGGACCATTGGAATGATATTAGGGTGTCTAAAGACATCACATTGTGGGGTGGTAAAAATTTATTGAATAACCCAAGGTGTATTTATCAAAGTTAGATTGATAGGAGGTGCATGGCCTTCAAGTTTTGATTCAGTATCAATAAAATGAGATTATGTATAAACGTCATGAATATCAAGGTTGAAGGGATAAATTTTAGTTAGAATGTTTCAATAATACACTACATCCAAGTATCATGATATAACTTGGGTGATTATGTAGGCATCGTTATAAGAGGGAGAAATGTCACATGCATGAGAAGCAGGCTGATCAATTTTAGTAGTAGTGTCTTTAGTAGATATAACCATGTTACTGAAAGTGTGAGGGGACATGGTTAAAGGATATTAAAAGAGTTTAGATACCCCATATTCATTTCAAGTGAATTCATATTATTTGTAAGATGATTCATTAGTGTTGCATGGGGGAGGGCATTTTGTATCATTATTAATCAAAGGAATGGTCCTATCTTGTGGAAGGAGAGAACTAGGAATCCATTCTGATATATAAGGGGTTAATTGAGTGGTATTTTAAATGTTTTGAAATTCATTGGTTTCCCCATCATCAAAATCCATAAGTTTAACATGGAAATTAGGATTGGGGAGCTAGATGCCCCAAAGATTTGGATATGCTTCATGATTCTAACATTTGACATTATGGATTAACTTTATTCATTGGCTATCAAAAGATGTGATGTCTCTAATATAGTAAGTCCATGGATGACCTAAGATCATGTTTTAGGAAAGTGGAAGATCTAAAACCATAAGCTTTGTGTATATTTTTTTTCACCTGATAATGAGGGGGAGCCAAATGTAGCCAAGATGATTTTGATTGGTTTTATCAAATCTATGAAAAGTGAGTTTAGTTTTCTTAAGGTTATATTTGGAGTATCTAATTTTTGGAGTAGCCAAAGAGAGGTAACATTAATTCTCGAGCCTTCATCCACTAGGAATTTCCTTATTAAGGTATTGCCGATTCCAATTTTAATAAAAAAAGGTGGGTCATCAACTCAAAAAGAATTTCATATCATATTTAGGAAACTCTATGGAGGGTTTTGGAGAGGAATAATATTGAGAAATGGTTTCAATAGAATGAAATTACATAGCTAAGGGAAATTTAGAGCTTGTAATAGGGGCTTCAGAATCACTAGATGGGGATTCTTTGATGTTTTGTAGTTATTACATAAGAAATTTGTGATGATAAAGATAAGTTCTCATTAATTATATTAAGGGAATTTTACAAGGCATATATTCAAGCTCATCTAGAAAGTTACATTATGGTTTATAAGTAGAGATAGTATGAAGCTTAGGTTGATTATAAATAATGTTCTTAGTAGGAATGGATGAATTAGGTTAAGGTTTAAATGGTGGATTTGGCTCATCACTAGTTGGTGGTTTCAAATGAGAAGTGAGATTAGTTTTATTATCCTTAATAAGTCATTTCTCAGGAGAAAGTTTCTAAGTCTTGGCAACAAGATCTTTTTAGTGGGATTATGATGGTATTTGACCTTTGCCACATTCACATATTGGGAATTAGTATTATATTATTCATAATTGGCATCAATAACACAAACATTTTAGTGAGAATATTGTGTATTGGTATCCAAAAATTGAAAATACTTTTGATATTTGGTAGATTTGGAAATGTAGGTTGTCTTTTATTGATAATACTTAAGATATTAATTATGGTGAACCTTAATCATAACATCGTGGTCAAAGGTTTCTCTAAACATGAGGGATACCACAAATTTTTGAAGGGCACAACATGTCTTGTGAGAGTGACTAATTTTGGAATGGAACCAACAAAATTTATTGGGGTCATACAATGGTGTAGGATAAATAGTAGTATATGAAAAAGGTTTATATTGGGATAATAACTTCTTTATTTCTACAAATTAATGGGTGGGTGGGATGGAAATGGATTATTTGAGTTGCTTGCTCTTGGTTTTGTTTGAGGAGGATTATATTGAGGATTATTAATGGTGATTACATTATTTTAATTTTGAGAAGATTCATTTTTGGGATTTTGAGAGGCTTTGAATTGAGCCATAAGTAAATCTTATCTTTTGGATTGATTGATAGCCTCTTATAATGTGTGTAGATATAGGATCATAACCTTGTGTTGAAGAGAGCATTTGAGAGTGGTAACAAAGAGTTTGAAAAGTTTATCACTCTATGAGCTAAGGACTTCCATCATTTGATGAAGGATTGAACATATTTTTTAGGAGACTACTTAGTATTGAATAAATGGCTAAGAATATTTTTTAAAAGATCATCATATTGAAATTTAATTAATTAGATCACTGAATAAATCCTCTAGTTGGGTAATGAAATGTCTAGGAAGTTGGTTATACCACTCGATCATATCTCCTATAAAGTTTTCATCTAGGATTTTGGTATTTGAAAAGGTGTTAATTTAGACTGAGTCCTTATAGATATTTATGAAATATTTAAGGAAAATAGCAAGACCTTAAGTCCCATCATATGTGATAGTTGGAGATAGGCTTACAATATATATGGACATAATGAAGAGATCCAAAGGTTCATTTTTAAAACATTGAAGAATCATTTTATGCATAAGAGGTTGGGTGATGTTATTACCATTGACATCTCTAAGAAGAGGAGGAATAAAATTATGGCTTTATTGAGACATGATGACTTGAGGTTGACTATCCATTTTAAAAATGTGATTTTTCATTTGGATCATTTGGGAACTATTAGTTACTTGCATAACATTTATTTTTTGATCCATTTGTGGAAGGACTTGAGTTTTATTTATATATGGGTTTTGATTATAAGTTTTATGAGGGGATCACTAATATTAGTATTGGGAGGAAGATTCCCAATATTGGTGTTGGTTGCCATAGTTGTGGTAGAGGAAGAAGGAAGCTTGGATAAGTTATCATTCTTATTATAAGTTTAAATGGTGTTATCATAAAAGTTTATAAACATGTGATAATTATATAGATCATTATTTTGATTGATTTAAACCATGTTACATGTAATAGATCTAGATGGATTGTGGGTATACTTGCATCATGAAATTTTGTCTTCAGTGGTGGGAAAAGTAGGTAAAAAATAAAAACCCATGTAAAATATGAAAGGGTTAAGTGAAAAAATGAATCTCCTAAGAGGTGGAATCATGGTTCTAAGTGGTTCATAATCTATATGTAAAATAGGTGATTGTAGACAATAGTTATTAATTATATAGCACCTCAATCTTGTACACTTGGAAAACTCAGACCTTGGTTGTTCCTCTCAATTCTAGACATTTCATAGTTCTATAAGTCTCACATATGCTCTCTCTCATGCCCCTTAGCATATCTCTTAGTTAGAATAGTCTTATGTTGATGACCCAAACCTTTTATCTTTCCTAGAATGCTTGAAACATGTTAATATTATGTCTCTATAAGCTATGAGCCTGTACTTATTTTCCTACTCCTTAGACACTTACATCTTAGACAAGCACCTGTGTTAATGCAAATGTCATGTTTTGATATAAGTTTCTAGTGCCCTAGAGTCATCTAATTTGAAAATGAAATGTATCCTAATGGTTGGCCTAAGTGATATTATGCAAGATATTACCCTAATAGGATTGGTATATATGCATGATCACTCCTGATTCTAAACTCACCTAGTACAAACCTATCATTCATAGTAATGAGTATTAAATTGAGAAAAACTTCCTTATTTTTTATTATTTCTATATCAATCGTAGGGAAAAAACATCTACAAGTCTGGAACACTGATGGAGGAACCCAAAAGATATATTTTTCAAGTTATAAGCTAGGTCACTATTGTACTTATTTATCACACATTGCATGATTTGCACACAATCCAACATGTAAGGAATAATTACATAAGTTTGAGGCCCTATTCAAAGTATTGGATATGTAGGCAGTGCTCATTAACATAGGGGTATTTGAGAAAAATTGACACTGTGAACCCACTAACCCATTTTTACCAAGGTCACTATGAAGATGAAGAACTAGGGTTTTGAACCATTTGACAAGGATTGATAGTCCATGAACTAGATATGATTGTACTAAATAAAAGGTGATGAACAACCTAGAATCATCTAGTTGGTTGCATCTAATTTAAATAGGTATTCTATACTAGATACACATGTCTGATCCAGATAGTAGTATTGATGCAATTAATCTAAGATGACATAAGTGTATGCAATTATAAAGGCACTTAATCTAGAATTTGGTGATTGTTCCATACTATTCTTCTAATCTACTTCCTATCTATTCTAGATTCATATTTGTATTAGCATCATAACTAGCTAAGTTTTTTTATTTATTTGTCATTATAATATTTAACATAGTTGTATTTCCATTTTAGCATATCTTAGCATAATAAATTCAATTTATGTTTTATCTAAGTTTTACAATTAATTGGTCTAACATATACCTATTTATCACCCTTATAATTATTCATTTCTATTTTTAACCCTATCTATCTGAATAGGATCCACATCAAATTTAAGGTTAAACATTTGGTGAACTCGATTCATGTGAATGCAAATTTTTTCTAATCTAGGGATTTCAAGCCTCCTAGGATTTTAGCTTGTTGTGATGGATTTTTATATTTGAAACATAACCCTAGGGTTTTAACCTCCTCTGGTCAAAAGGGATTCATGTGATTATGCTTATAAGAGGATTGTTCTTTGATTGGAACATTTCAACCTTAAAATAAATCCATATATAAATTCCTTAGAGGTATTTCCTAATTAGGTTGGTATACTAAAAATCTTTTTTTCACCAAAAATTGGGTACTATTTTTCATTTTTTTATAATTTACTATTTTAGTGACTATTGGCATACAAGGTGAATAATGTACTTATTTTGTAATTAATTTCTAGGTTTTGTCAAAAAAATATTTTATTCAAAAACCTCTCTCATATATCTAAAATAAATTCATGTTTTATCAAAATTTCCAATTCTTTATTGGGAATATTCTAGGGTTTTACCTATGAAGGATTGCACATTATTTGGCCAGTTTCTAATTTATAATAGATCAAATTTCAAATTCCTCAATTTTTTTCATATTTATGTTGATTTAGACAAAAACATCTTTTTTTTCAAAATATTGTATGGAGTTTTCAAATTGAGCATTTTACTATTTTTAATAAATTTTGACTTATATGTCATATATTGTACTTTTGTTTCCCTATTTTTTGGGATTTTCATATTTCTGATTTTTCCTAAAAAATATTTAAAATTAAAAAATTTCTCAAATAATCACTTTATATTAATTTATGTTCATTTGACACATTGTGGTGACCCTGACCTTTGGTCTCAAAACCCTAGTTGACCTAGGGTTTTTTGTTTTATTATTTTTAATGCAATAATTATTCAATTCTAATTTTCATTCATCATGATTGATTGATCCTAATCATTTTAATGTATTAATTATTCTATTCTCATATCAATTTTTATACATTTAAAATGGATACAAAGGAGCCTCTTCCTCTTCCTAACCCTAAGGAAGGTGATAACTATCATATTTTGAACCAGGTCCATGCTATCACTCTTTCAAGGGGTAAGGTAGATGGTATATGTATGCATGTTCAATCTAAGGTACCAAGGGTTTGTTCTTTTGAATACATAAGAGATAAAATCATTAGTATGAGCAGGTTAATAAAATACTTACAAAATCAAATTACACTCTTACAAAATCCAACACATGATAGTGTTAGATATGTGTTTACATCCTCATCTACCTAGGTTATGTCAAACAAGGTTTCACATCTAAATGAAAAGATAAAATAGAATATATCCAGAAAAAATTATTCTAAAATTGACCAAAAGGCTACTAAGAGACAAAATGAAACCTTAAGAGATATTCTTTGAAACAAAGTGATTCGATTACCTCCTCCACATCCTATAATTAAATCCAAATACTATTGTGCATATAATAGAATACATGAGCATCATAATTTTTTTCATTAAATAACGTAATTCAAAGTCTCAAAGATAGTGGTGATTCTATCATTGATAAATCACTCAAGAAAACCACTCACATTATGAGTACTACTAGAACACAAGTGCCAAAACAACAAATATGGGTACCAAAAGATAATTCAAATCAAGAGAAGGGTCAAAATAACATATAAATAAAGAAAATAAAATTACCAAAGGTTACAAAAAATCTAAGTGAAATACCATTACCAAAGGAACCAATGATATTAAAATCATTAGAAACTAAACCACATGAGATCCTTTTGTTGATAAATTTTAAACAACAAAAGGGCACAATTCAAAATGATTATGAAAGTGGTGATACTCTTCCTAATGCGAATATGACATATGAACAATTGAGTAAAATTCATCTTGATCCACTTGATACCTTACCACATGATCTATTGATAAATACAAGACCTAGGATGTATTAGTTGAATCCATCTCCAGAAAGTATAGAACCAAATACAATTAAAGGCATGATAACCCGTCTCAAGATGTTCATAATATATTAAGATATAAAGTGCACACAGATATAAATAATGACATACCAAAAAGGTCAAAACCATAATTTGGCATGGTTCCTTATTCATATATAAATACTTTAGAATTAGTGAGATAAGCAAAACCAATATTTCCATTACCACTTGATCATTATAATAAAGATTATTTCCATCTATGTTTCATTGCATATGGTGATTAATTCATTACTACTAAATTTATAATTTCATTAAATTTAAATATTTTATACTACACACCATATTCATATATCCATGGTACCTAAACATTTTATATATACAGATATGTTTCACATATCTTTTGAGTGTGACTAAAGCATACACTGATACATGATCTTTGCACTTTTGGATGTTGGGATTTCCCTCTACAAACATCACTAAGAAATTGGGGGAATCCACCTCTATGATTATGAGACATCTAAGTTATATCATTCTATGGTCATTTTATATTATCATGTTTGAAATCAGATATGTACTTACATGTCTTTATCCATGCTTATGTATCATCTACAATGTAATTGATATGCTATGTACTTGAAATTTTTTCTAACACATTTGATCCATGTGATAATATGATATGTTTATACTGGTTTCTTATGTTTTCATTTATGCACTTCTTTGAGTGTCTTGCATTGTTATTGTCTTGTTTGTTGTACATTTGGATATACTCCATTGTTTTCCTCCCTCATGTGCCTTTATTTTCCTCTTAGAACTTTGATATGTCATTATTTATCTTATAGATATTTTAATAAGTCGTGTCCATTTTGATTGTGTGGCATTTGAACATGCCCTTTGTTTGCAGTCTCCTTGGACCATTGTTTATTGATTTGATTTTGAGTGCTATTTTGTGTATGCTTGATTTCTTATTGAGATTTTACTGTTACTATCTATATGTTTCCATGATATTTATCATGCATCTTATTCCTTGATGTGATCACATTCTATGCACTTCAATGATATATCTACCTATACATACTCCCTCTATATGATACAAGGTACATTCCCTAGTTTACATGGTTATATTATCCTTTTGAGGTAAGGTAACTCTTAATTTTTATTTCCCCTAATCTTTAAAGGGGGGGAATACTAGTTGGGGAATGTCATAGAGACATGGCTTCCACATATTCATAGTTTTAGATTTAGTGGAGGAATGCCATAAAGGCATGGTTTCCACATATTCATAGTTTTAGATTCAGTGGGGGGATGTCATAGAGCATGGTTTCCACATATTCACAATTCTAGATTAATTGGGTCCATTCTTAATAAACATGTTATCTACACTTAGTCAATATGAAATATACCTATATTACATTAGGATAATGTTTTGGAAACATGTCCTCGACATTGACACTTATATCAAGTTTTAGATTTATCCATATATAATGGGGACATGTTTTGAAAACATGTTATCCACACACCAGTTTTATTTTCATATATATATATATATATATACATTGACACTTATATCAGTTTTTAGATTTATCCATATATAATGGGGACATGTTTTGAAAACATGTTATCCACACACCAGTTTTATTTTCATATATATATATATATATATATATATATATATATAATTTTATTTTCATATATATAGTGGGGGCATGGTTTGAAATCATGTTCTCCACACTTATGTAGTTCTTAGATTAGTCAAATTCATAGTTATATTATTCAGATACGTATTTGTGTTAGAATTATATATATTATTACTATTATTATATGCAACCTAAACATAATATATATCTAAGGTACATATATACAATGTGTTCCTACTATTACAAAATCAAATCAATTTTAGATTTCAAACACTTTCAGGTATTGTCACCACCCACTAGGTTAAACTTCTATAGATTATATTGAGCCAATCTATTATAGTAGTTGGTTCATTTTTTGGTCTAGTTGAGGTGATTAAATAACTCATTTTTTCCAAGTTATTAGGTTGTAATTGATTGTATCATCTTTCCTCGCTAGTTTGATAGTGTGAATTGACTTTGTTCACTCACACTTACTATGTTTTAAGTATGATTGGGTTTCAAAATTGAGATAGTCTTGATTTCCATGTGAAAATCCACCCTTTCTCCAAGGTTTGGGGCATGAGACATTCTATATCTATCTATATATCTCTCTCTCTATATATATTTACTTATATATATGCCCTTTTTAGATTTATATTTTTCCTAATCTCAATTTTAGTGATATATGATGATACATATTTCAAATGAAATTGCCAAAAGGTAAGACTACTACATCGATACATAGGTTTACTCCTAAAACTTACTCTCTTTCAATTAAAATCATTAAAATCATTTTAATTTCATATTATATTCATTGATTATATACTATATCATGTTCATGGTTGTAGTTTAGTCACCAATAAAGCACTCAAGTTGGACTCAAGAAAATACAGGTGTGTTCTACACACCCAAGTAGGCATTAATTTTCCTTTAAACTAGTAATTTCATTATTATATTAAAGGGGGGTGAGATGTAGATGATATTTATGAATTATATAGCACCTCAGTCTTGTACACTTGGAAAACTCAAACCTTGGTTGCTCCTCTCAGTTTTAGACCTTTCCTACTTTTGTAAGTCTCACATATGCTCTTTCTTGTGGTCATTGGCCTATCTCTTAGTCATACTAGTTTTATGTTGATGACCCAAGCCTTCTATATTACCTAAAATAATTGAAACCTTATTATCTTTTGCCTTTAAATTTTTTGAACCTATACCTATTTTCCCACTCCCTAGACACTTATATCCTAGATAAAAACCTACATTGATACACGTGTCTTATTCTAATGCAAGTGTCTAGTGCCTATTGATGCCTCTAAATGTATCACAGGTTATCTTAGTCTTTAAGGAACACTTTTCATTTAAGAATTCAAGGAATTCAAAGCATGAGTAGTAGGTTATGGTAATTTATTTATCTGTGGTGAAATAGTGGTAGAATAATAAATTGTTTTACAGTATTTATATTGATTAGTGGTTAAGAGCCACCATGGCCAAACTTAGTGAAATACAAGAGATCTATGTTATCATCAATGAATTTGTGATCAAGTTATAAACTAAATGTTAACCTAAATGAATATTTACAATGAAAGTTAAAATAGAGTGATTTGGTCAAAAAAAAGCAAAAAGAAGGGGAAGGCAGAAATAAGATGTTCTGATTCTCAGTCCAAATATTATGAAAAATTTATATTTTATCAAATAAATACATTCAAACCAATACATGACATGAAATAACTTTAGCATATATCTTACCATGTACCAATCAATTGTCTAAGGAAAGGATGGAACAATGCAATTAAGAAACTAGACCCAATTTAAATATTTACTTCACAAGCAAATAGCATTAACACATCTACAAGGGAAGCAAGAGAAATGAAAAAAATCTAAGATATTTCAATTAACCTAGAATAAGCACAAGTTAACAACTATGTATTCACATATGCATATCAAGAATCAATGAAAACTATTCAAATTTAGATATCCAAATAGATAAATGAGAGAGAAGCCATATAGCAATTGACACAAACAAATTCTAGAATTTTTTTGTAGTATCCTTGCTTGTATTAATTGATTTGAGTATACAAAATAGTTTTTGCTCTAAAAATCCCCCCTTTACAAAATGGTGATACTACATTTTATAAGAGACTAAGGCAGTAAATTGGTCAGTCATGAGATTAAAAATGTACAAGGGTAAGCATAGTTGTCCTTTTACGCAACTATATAATACATTCCTCTTTCCAAATTGGATTGACCTATAGGAAAATTGCTAAAAAACTAGCACATGCCTTTACAAAAAGAATATTCTACTTTTGAGTATTACAATTTTTATTACAAAGTGGAATATTGTTAGCTAGTGGGCCCTATGTTGAAGAGCTCTCATATTATTCCTGATGAATCTTCATGGCTTTCTAATGCTACTCATCAACTAGACTTAATTTGATAGTTTGATCCAAGAGATACTCATCCTCCTGGTCTACCAAGTCATCAGAATATTTATCATTCCTAGCCATTACTTCTTTGATACTCCTTGCCTCAACAATTTTTTCCTCTATAATTAGGATCATGCCCATGACCCTACTATTGTCATTTCTAGACCAACCCTAAATTTTTCTCCTGAACTCTTGCATAACCAAGGTGACCATGTGATTATACTCATCATCTTGAATGATGCCTAAGGAGCTAAGTGTGGTAGGATTATTAATCATTACACTAAGAAGCTATTCAATCATACCTATCAACTATTCATCATCCCTCAAGAGCCTCTCCAAGTATTTTAACCATACACTCAGACCCTATATTTTATCCACAATTATTCCCATAATTGAATTTAGATTGGCCAAGTTAAATATCCTAAACCCAAAAATCTGACCCTCAACTAGTATGTTGATTAACTCTTTTATTTTGTCTCTTGAACTTTGCCATTGGGATAATAAACCCTTGGACACTTCATCCTAGTGAGCTAAAGGACTCTACATTGTCTTCATTTCTTTCAAGGATTTGAACATGTCATGGAAAGATGCTCTAAACATCTTTATCATTTAATTAAGATCTAACAAGATGGACTGTGTCTCCAAATTCTCCTTTTTCTTCTATAGGTTCTTATCTTTTGGTATAGGCCTTTGACGCCTAATATTAGTTGGGTTGAATGGGCATCAACTAGTCTAACTATGTTCTTCTCATGAATTATGTGTTCACTAGGTACGTAACCTCCTACTAGGTTTAATCCCATAAAAGGTTCAACTCTATGAAAGGTGAACTCCTCCCTCCCAACCATGGTCTTCTTTGTGGTCACCCTCTCTAGACCTACTATCTCTAGATTGAACTGCATGCTAACTGATGACTTTATAACTTTTGAAAGTTTTAGGATCTCTATTTGCATGTTTTATGAAGCTCTAGGGATGTTTATCTTAATGTCGCTTGGCCCTCTTGTGGTGGTCATTCTCCTTTCCTCTTTTTCCTTCATTAAATAAAATATCCATGGCTTGACCTCATCATGGACAATGATGTTAACTATCTAGGTAATGGCCCAATGCTTTAATGTTGGAATCTTTTGCATCTTCCCATAAATGAACCATTCAGGGATAATTGGTCCATAGATGGGATTCTCATCACTAAATAGGTTAACCTCACTCAAGGGATGAGTGAAGGTTAACTTTGGATTCTTATTTGTAACTAGGACTAATGCCAATTTAGCCTTCCTTTTGGAGGGTGAAATTAGAACTGGATCCATTATAATTTCCTTACTCTTTTATTGTCCTACTTCCTTAGCTTAGGCCTAAATTTATATAGCTTGTTCTTCTTCATCTGATCCATATGCCTTAACAAGTACCTTAAGTGCATCCTCTATTATCTCATTAAGAGCTAATGCAATCATGTCAATATACTCTATTGGGGACTCTAGTCTATCAAGCTGAGATGAAGATGATGGCCCTTCACCAGGTATATCTTCTAATTTCTCTTTCCCAAGTCCTTATGCCATTTTTTCTTGGGTTTTTGGTAGTGGTTGCTCTAGAGGGGACCTAGAAGAGGGTCTAGGAAATAAATGTTATTGTAGGGGCCCCATTTATTAGATCTCTCTAGGTGGCTCATCATCTCTATCCAGGCTAGCTTCAAGCTTAATGTTATGCTTATTTAACCTAACCAACACCTCTATGAAATTGGTGGCCCTAATTTACATCATGTTATAAACACCAAGCATGTGCTTATAGGGGTAATTCATGTTTCTTGATTTAAAATGTTTAGTGACCCTATTATGAGGGCCCCATTGCCTTAGCTCATTTAATTGTAAGTTGAAGGAGCCCTTATGTTTGGAGATGACATTCACATGCTCCCAATTCTATATCATAGTACTATTGATAGTCAAAGGAAAAGGGTGAAGGAATCCCTTCCTTTTATGCTTGCACACACCATCTATACCATTGAAGAGTTATTATGTAATCTCTTATTCTACCAATTTGGTTGGCACATGAATCAATAGTTTGAGGGGTGGAACTAGGGTTCCTTATATTCTTCTCACTATGTAATCTGGATATAACTAGATGTCTCCCATTAAAAATACATACTTATTTATTAGAGGGATGACCTTTCTCATGGGGATGCCTATAATAGCTTCTACCAAAGCTAGATATACGCAATCAAAAATGAACTATATGTTGTGTCTATATTTGAAAACGTGTAACTTAGAATAATGATGGGAGACAATATGTCTCCCATCATGTGAATAATTCTTTATGTCTAGGATCTTGGTGATGGCCAAGAGGGCATCTAGGAGATAAGACATCATGAAAAACTGGTTGTTGGTTTTCTTCTTAATGGTTGTGAAATTTTATTTCAAACAAATGTTAATCATCTCACTAATTGGGGGTGTAAGTCTCTTCTCTACCATGAAGTATACAAAGGCACCTAGATCTTATTAACATGTGTGGTGGAAGGGACTCTAGATAACCTATTTAGTAAGGTCATGATTATTCTGATCCTTTCCCTAAATTAGGCAATTAGGATCTTCCTGATAGGGTCTTGGATTACATGGGTTCCAGTAAACAACCATGGGACAAGGACAATGTTCAAGTCATTCTTACTATTCCATGCTCTAATTGTGGGCAAGTCTACTTGAGGCTTGCCTAGATTCTAGTAGCTTTAAAATATGAAGGGGGAAATATATGCTACCTTTCTAAAAGTACATTCATGAATTATCCAATCTTGCTCAACTTTACAATCAATGAAAATAGGGGCAATAACATCGATGTAGTGTAATACCTCAAGTTTTGTAACAACATAGTAGAGACTGGTCATTTGAATGGAGACTAGGTCATAATATCTCTAGAGGATTATAACACTCTTATGATCCTCTCTTGTAATGGTTTGTATCTCCTCAATAGTCTAGAAAAGATTGAACTAGTTCCTATTTCTAGTGTTTAATGTTGCATCATCAAAGTTAGTATCTTTTAAGACCCTTCCCTCATTGTCTAAAGTCAAGTATAACTTTGTGTCATCCCTCTATTGCTACCTCCAAGCTACCATGACTATGAATCTTGAAAATTTCTCATTAACGGTATTCAAGTAGACTATGGATTAGGTTTTTCTTTCTTATATAATGATTAAATTCTTCCTATCTTGATTGTGATTGATTTGAGTTCAAATTAGAACCTTTTATATGAAGACTAGGGCTTTCTACAACTTTAATGGTGATGGTAGCTTGGACTTAGGCAAATTCATGCCTTAAATTTGATTTAGACCCCTACCTTTATACCTTTGCCTTTTCATGCCCACCAAATATTTGATTTTGTCACTTTGTGTTTGTGTGGTGCCTACATGGCATATATTTGGCAAATTTAGTGGTATTTTTCATAAATGCATTAAAGGAACTAGCCATTGTTTTTTAAAAATCCATCTTTTCCTTCATGATATCAAATCCTTGTTTATGGATCAACATGGATCATTGATCATGATCTTAGGGATTGATCATTATTGGTTGTCTTTGTGTTGGGCCCCATTATTGTGCCACTTGGCAACTTTATGGGCCTTCTGGGATCTACAGTCTATTAGTGAATGCACACTTAACACATTTCAATCTTATAGGCCCTCAAGATTTCATTATATAGTCTTTAATTATTACACTTCATCCAATCATCTTTCATGAGCAAGGGCAGACCGTCGATCGTGATCCAAGTAGATGCATGCCATTAGTCTAATAGATCAAATGCTTTAGATTTGTTAGATCTTTTCACTCCATCTAATCATCCTCCATGATGAAATGAGAGCCATTGATATTGCAAGAAACATAAACTTTAATTAGCATTGAGATATAGGCAGGAACTTAGGCTAAATACTTTAGATTAAAGTTTATTTCACATTAATAAATATGATATAAACTTTAGGCTAAAATATTTATGATAAGTTTTAGAACACATATAAAGGGACCTAGGCTAAATATTTTAGGCTAAAGTTTATGTCATATTGATGAACATGATGTAAACTTTAGGTTAAAATATTTAAGCTAAGTTTTAGAATACACCTAAAGGGGGCCTAAATAGTAATTGGTCTTAATGTAGGGTTTTAACCTAGGATTTTATAATGTTAATGAACATGATGAAACTTTAGGTTAAAAATTTTTAAGCTAATTTGTGGAATAGGGACTTCTAATATAATATAAGTCTTTCACCTAAAGTTTATTATGTTAATAGATACAATTGAAACCTCAGGATAAAGACTTAGATTAAGTCCATCACTAAAAATATTAGACCACAAGTTTATTTTATTGAAGTTAAAAGACCTTAAGTTTTTTATTTCCTAAAAAGTGGGGGTCTCAATGAATTACAATGAAAGAAATGATCCTTATCCATGTTTTGAAGCATATCCCTGTGTTTAAGCAAGATGATCGATGAGCTTAAATTTTATATCCTCATAGAAATTAATGATAGCCTCATGGGTGTCAAATGACATTCATGAGAATGTCAAATTTTAAGTTAATGAACTCCATTAGGTCCATAGATATTGGATTTGATATGCTCCATTATATCATCTAGTCCTGATCAAGCATAGATCTCAACCATAATCTATGTGGATGTATGTCATTGGTCCCTACAATAATGAAGAGGATCAAGTTAGCTCATGGATCAATGCATATGAAAATTAGACTAATTTAAATGCCTAAGTCTAAAAAGATTAATAAAATGGGTCCATTTGAATACTATAATTATAACCTAAGGTTTCATTGTATTAAGAAAATACAATAAAATTTAAGATAAAAACTTAGGTTGAGTCTATGTATTAATACATAGGGCCCTTTTACTATTTAGCTCAAATGTGAGAGTGTCATGTAGTGAATCCATATAACTCCTGAGATTTTGACTTTGTTTGACCCTAAAGAGGGTATGTAGAGCATCGATCTAGATCTGGGTTATTGAGATGGTGACACTTGTCATCCTCATGGGATTCTTTAAGCCTTTGACATTTTAACACCACGTTCACTCCATCAGATTGGTTTGTGTGAGCAACCATAGGCCATCGATCATGATCAAGGATACTTGCACATGATTGGCTCTTTTTAAATATTAAAGTGGTAGCATAAGATTTATCTTAAGGTTTTATTATATTAATAAATATAAAAAGACCTTAAGGTAAAACTTAGGCTAAGTCTATGTTTGATAAAAGGGAGCCTTTAACCATGATGATCACACATTGTTCAATCTTCAATCTCATTAAAGTGCAGATCATTGATCATGATTTCGAGGATCATGTAAGATTTGTTTAATGGATCATAACTTTGGATCTATTGGGTCTTCTTCACTTCATCCAATAATCCTCTATGATGAAGTGAGAGCCATTGATCCTACTAGGAGGCAAGATGATTAAGTTAAGGTTCAGGTCAACATAATAACTTAGGCTAAAGTTTTAAGACTAAGGTCTTGTCCATGTTAATAAACATAAATGGGGCCTTAGGACTAATACTAGAGGTTAAGTATGTAACAAAGAGGATCATGTGATATGATGGGGCCAAGCTAGGAAAATAAAGGATCCTACACACATGAACATTAGACTTTGTTAAAATAAAGGGAACAAAAAGGGGGAAAACATAAAGAGACCAAGCATGATTTTAGTCTAAATTTTAGTCATGCTAAAAAACATGACCAAGCCTTAGCATAAAATTAGGCTTAAGTCTAAAGTAAAGTTTAAAATATTCCTACCAAATTTGAATCCAAACTAAGGGTCTAATCTATGGTTTTTTGAAGGAGGGTTTTAGCACATAAATCCAACTATAAGACCTTATAGACCAAAGGCTAGTAAAATCTTGAATTAGAGTAAGACTGTGAACATCCCAATATGATTCATTGATAAGATCTCCATGAAACATGAAAATTAAGGCATGAGGGTCAACTATTAGCAACATTGGGCAAGGTAAAATTGAAACTATGAACAAATGGGCCAATTTCATTAGATGTGGATGATCTTCAAATTCTAATAAAGTGTAGAATATTAAGCTTTCAGTATTAAAGTTTAAAATATGTACAAGGGTCTCTATTTTTTATAAATTGGGGTATGTTGACCTCAATAGTGCCTTAAATTCATATAATTTTAAAATGAAATTTATCATAATGATCCTCCTAACTAATATTATGTGAGATATTATCTTTATAGTAGTGGTATATATGCACAATCAATCCTCATTCTAAACTCACCTAGCATAGACCTATCATTCATACCAAAGAGCATTCAAAGAGTATTAAATTGAGAAAATATTTTATATTTTCTCATATTTCCATATTAGTCAAAGGTACATCACATCTATAGGTCTAAATTATGAAAATAATATCATAAGGGCTATATTTACAAAGTTACAAACTAGGTCACTATTGTAATTTCTTATCACACATTCCATGATTCAAACACAAGACAACACATAGGGGAGAGTTACATAATCTTGAGGTCCTCTTCAGAGTATTATAGATATGAAACACTAATTAATAAAAGGGTATTTGGGTAGCTCAACACTATGAGCCCATAACCCATTTTTTACCAAGGTCACTGTGAAGATGAAGAACTAAGGTTTTGATCATTTGAAAAGGAGTGAAAGTCCATGAAATAGATCTAAATGCATCATAACAAAGGTGATGATGAACTTAGAAACATTCAAGTGATGACATATAGTTTTAAAATTTATTCCATACTAAACACATACATCTGATCTAGATAGTAACATCGATGCAACTAACTTAAGCTGATGTCAATGTCCACAACTACAGAGCCACTTAATTTATAGTTTGATGATTATTATAGAATATTATTCTATTATTTTTCCTACTTATTCTATATCCAGATCTAAATTAGCATCAAAACTAAGTATCTTATTCATTTATCATTACAATATCTAGCATTGTTGTACTTTCCATTTTTAGCTTATCTCAACATAATAAATTTATTATATGTTATATCTAAGTTTTGTAATTAATTTTCCCACTATATATATTTTCATCATCCTTGTGCTTATTCATTTCAATATTATTAACCCTATCTATACCAATAGGATCCATATCCAAATTTAGGATTAACAATGATTATAAAAAATAGATGATATCGAGTTTGGTTGATATGGTCAATTTTTGAATCAAATATAGAAGATTGTATTGGGTTGGATAATATAGTGAAATGGGAAAGACAACATAAATGATAGCTGGGTTAAATTGATTGCATCAATCTATATAGTGAAGTAGTTTAGAAATTAGGTAAAATAAAATAGTTCTAGGTAGATCGATGTAGTCTAGAATATAGAAGGGTAAATAGGTTATATCGAACTGATTGATAGAGTTTGAAAATAAAAAATAAATATAACAGACTATATCAAGCTAATCAATATAATCATTAAATATGTATAATAAAAAAGTATTAGGATTGTAAATGTAGTCAGGAAATAAGTTGTTTAAGTCAAATAAACTATATCGATTTGTTTGATATAGTTAGTTACAAGGTGATAATAAGATTGTATTAAAGAGTTTGATGTAGTTATGGATGCAAAAAAGTGGGACTCTATCAAGTTGTTTAATTTAGTCCACACATAAGTAAGTGTATCATAATTAACCAATGCAATTATAACACATATCACATAATTGTATCGATGATGGTCAATGCAGTTTGCAATACTTCATATAATTTTAAACAACCAAATTAAATCTATCTTTCTAAAAATTATATCAGAGATATTTACTAAAATGTTTTATTTGATAGTGTAATCTCTCAAATATATTTATTCATTCATTTACTAGTGTCAACACAATAATTTAGAGCACTAACTATAGAGGATAAATTTTGCTTGTAATCCACTAACCCCTATTTTAAAGGTATGGTGAGAATAAATGTCATAGGAAATATGCTCCTCTCAAGTGCACCACAAAACCAAATTGATGATTATCTTTCTAAGGTTCAATTAAAATTGAATCCTAGGCATTTCTAACATATTGTGTGGTACTTGAAAACTGAATTAATGTTGAGTGTTTCACTATAGATATTAGTATCAAGGTAAGGCCCTCATACCATAATGTTTATAAATAGAACACAACATATCCATACATGATAGTCATTAAACAGTTTTAAAACTATCAACATGTAATTTATAGGAAAAACAAAATAGAGAAAATAAACTTTGAAAATCAATATGCAGCATTCAATGAATTGAAGTAAACAAGAAACCAACTTAAAATGAATTGTTTGAGAAAGCTTGGAAATGAAAGATTATTTTATTTTATTTCTACTCAAAAAATAAAAAATAGATATGTATTGGTGATGACTGATGTAGTTGTACACATGGTATAAAATTATATCAAGCTAGTTGATGAAATTTGTGTACAACAAAATTGTATATAGGAATGTTGTATTGAGTGATCGATGCAGTTTGATAGAAAATGGCTACAACCAAAACTCTATTGCATTTGGCTAATATAGGTGGATATAAATAGAGAAAGTGTCACAAAATTGTATCATTTATTTGATATAGTTTATCAAATGTAAATTTGGAAATAAAAGTGTATTGATCTAGTCAATATAGTTTGTTGAGAGGGAGAGTTGATATAGAAGTGTATCAGGCTGGCTGAAATAACTGGATAGAAATAGATATATAATATGGGACTTGAAGGAAAACTATATCAATATATTCCATAAATTTTTCTAAGAAAGATGCAGATACATAATTGTATCTATTTTTTCAATGCAGTTGAATGAGGATAAAAATATTGATAGGGCTATATTAACCTGTTTGATACAACTTGATAAAAAGAAGACTACTGTAGAAATTTATTGAGTTTTCTATACAGTTGAATGAAGAGGTGAAATAAATAGTAAGATCTATGTTGGTTTCACCAAAATGTATGCAATGGGATAGGATCAACCTAAAACTATCCTATCTCTAAATATCCAGACTCAAAGAAGGTAAATCAAAGATAACCTAGTGATAATTAATGATTCAATATGTGACAAATGGATATGTAAACCTTGAAAGAGGAGTAACTACAACACCAATGTTAAAGTAAAACCTTCCAATTCATTTAAGCCTCTAACACAATGAATTATCTCTAATTATATATCTATTTTAAGTAGTCTAATATTACAAACAAGTAATTTAATTAAAGAGGAAGGGTTAGACATATAAAAATGGGTAAGGAGATATGGTAGGCAAATGGGGGATTAGGCTAATTAAAGTGGATAGATGGAAAGTTAAATAAACCCTATAGCCACACTAAGTATAAGTTATATAAATATCAAAAAAGGATACACATTCATTCATTAAGAAATTAAGTAACTTTAATTTAGTAAATGAAAGAGTTAGGGCTAAAATATAATTACCTTGAAGAGGAGATATCAAGCCTCAATTTCCCATTGTATAATGGTGATTTGAAATAGTTTTTTATGGTTGTGAAGTCTTCAAAGGCTGATTCATGCTCTAGGCTAAAATTATCCCTCCTTATGAGTCTTCAAGACTCCGTAAGACAAACTTCCTTTTAGACAAGAATCTAATCAATAACTCCTCCAAGTGTAGATCAAGGTAGAAGTGTGAGAAATATTAGAGTGAAAATGAGTATATAATCTATTATAATGAAATAGTAACTTGTATTTATAGTTATCTATAACCCTAACCCATCCCAAAAATTAATTTGATGCCATTGTCATACCATGATGTAGTTCAAAATGGGCTGATTGGCCTTAAACTACATCAACTTGGTCAAATTAGTTGTGAAGATCAAGTCAAAATGTTAAAAACTAAATCTTCTAGGTTGATGTGGTTTGTGAGGTACAAATGTTAAATGAGACTAAATTAGACTGGGTTGATGTAGTAATAAATATGGTTACTAATATATAAAGGAGGTATGTGATGTAGATTACTTTGGAAAAGTTTCAAAATCAACATCTCCTAGATCTGTACTTGTTTGATTTCCTTCACAAGGCTTTACTATTTGCATATAATCCAAGCTTTTCCAATAGTCCACCAATTTCTCATTAGGATTATTCACCTCCTTCTCTTTAATAGATCACTAAACACATTTTGATAAAAATTATTATTGTTATTATATCCTATATAAGTCAGTCATTCATCCACTCTACTCATTATATTCATTATCCTCATTACCTTCCTCTCACTCATTCATTGTCTTCTTACTAGTTCATTCCTTAAGGCTTAAAACACTAAATTTTGACTCAGGTCTCATGAAGGTAATATATCATCATGGATGATATTTCATGATCATATTATAGTTTTTTTAACCTCTTTCAATCCCCCAATCACATTTCAACACTCACTTCCACACCTCAAGCTCATAATGACTTTACTTGGCTTGTAGCCTTTCTTTCCACAATTTCTCTTAATTTGAAGAATCTACAGGTCATATAATAAATATAAATCCATATTTCACGACCATATATCTACCTTTAGGTCTTCATAAGTTTTCATCCCTTAAATATTTGTTTTGACAACCTTTCCGTTGTTAACACCTTCCAAAATAGGCCTCTCTAGCCCTACAAGATACCCACAATACTGGTTCCATACTATAAGGCCCTGTTACCAAATCAAAACATTAAAAATCATATATATGGCATTAAATAACCTTAAATTATTAATTTTTTGAAAATTCCACTAGTTCCTTCAAAATTTATCATTTTTTTAGTTTAGAAACCATAATTCCATCATTATGCAGGTTGAAAGGCTTTAAAATTCTTTTTCTTGAGTTTTAGGACATATCCAATGTATCCAAGACTCATCCCAAATATGTCTTGACTTCCTCCATCTATCTAACTATTTTTAAACCTTATATCACCTTTTCAAATCTTGTAATCACCAAAACACAATTTTTTTTGTTCTTAGAAAGGACTATGTAAGACTAAGTAAAGGTTTAAGATATGTTTGTTTTCAAATACTTTCCAAACTTAAAAAGGTTACTATTAATAATTTTTCCTCTTTTATACCACATAAATACCCAAAAAAATTCATTTCCCTTCACTTTCTCAAACCTATACTTGCTTTCTTTAACATAAGACTGGGTGAAAATAGTGGTTCCTGATTATATGAGCAACGTTTATTATTTCTTATGGACAATGTATTAAAATTTCATCATTATTATTGTATATAGACCTTATAACCTATGTTACATAAATATTATTCATTATATATCATATGAATTTTAATAAGGACCTCCTTACCATAAACATTTCAAGAAAGCTCCACTTTCTTGACAGTCTTGATTGTCACAACCAAACAGGGCATCCTTTATGTGTGGTAGTTTATACCATTAACATTGCATTCAAGATAGACAATATGACACCTCCTAAATCATATCCTTAGATAAAAATTATCATCCTAATCTTGTATGCAATCAAAAATGCATCATGTCTATAAATCAATCCTAGCTCAGAGAAGATAGAGCATACCTACACTTCTGATTGGGAATACATTTGTTAAGCGGGAGCATGACCAATATGGGGATCTGATAGACCTAATCAGGGGATAGATTATAAAAATAAACCATGTGAGGTAGGGTTACAGAGCATACAGTCTATAAAAATCATGTAATAACCCTAAAAGAGTCTTAAGTTTAATATTCACTTATTCTAACAAACAAGAAAGTAAATCTAAGTGCACACCAAAGCTTGTGGCACAAAGTTAGGGTTAGAAATAAACAACTAAATAAAAAATTCATAGAATACATATACTCATGTCAATGTATATATATTCCTAATGCATAGAATAAAGAATCACAACTCCATTTTATCTATCTACTCTTATAAAAGAGAAATAAAGTTAGGAATAGTTACCTTGAAGACAAACCCATCGAGCCTCAATCTCTCCCTTGGCCAAGGTGATTTGCAAGATATTATTCTGGTATGTATAGATAAAAAATAAAAATCAACGCTAGGATATATAACATATCTATGCATCCAAAAGACTTCTCCACAAGACAAGATCCATATCTCCAAATAAAGTATGAAACCCTAAGATTTATTCCTCAAGTAGAATGGTCGATAAGTAGATGTTAGTTCTTACTTATTATTATTCACTTCTCTATTTTCAAATTGTTGAAAATGAGCTTGTATATATAGGAGGTCATTTCCCTAAATCCTTTCAAAAAATTTAGATGTATAGGATCAAACATGGTTGACCCAATGTGTTTTTGGGGATATTCACTAGGTTTGAGCTAGGTCAGCTAAAAGGGTAACAAACCCAAAAAATAAAAAATACCCTAAACTGTACAAGGTCAGCCATGGTTGACCTAGTACAATCGACATTCCAAAAGGGAATAAAGGAAAGAAAATGAGGATGGAAAGAGGAAAATGACTAGAATAGGTAGGACTAAGAATAATAAGCTTAAGTTTAATGTTTTTAGGATATCAGTGTGTAGATGGCAAGTGGAAAAAGGGATAATAATCTTATAAAGCACTGATGGTCTACACAACCATTTCTTGGTTCACCCCTTAAGGTATGTACTCAGAGAGATTGAGACTTGATAGGTTCTTGCAAGATATAAAGTGTCATTAATCAATAAAAATTTGAAAATATTATGTGTATACATATGCCCCACTCTAAGCTCATCACATGTCACATAAGTGCAACACGAGATTGTGCTTTGAAAAAAGAACATGATAACACACAATGGTAATGCTAAGTAAAGTGAAATAATTAGAAAATAAGATAAAGGAAAGGACAAAATTTAAAAACACATACATTTACTTATCTTAATAATATAGATAAAGAAGTAGAGTGCAATAAATGTGAAGGTGTCTAATGTGAAGAACACTAGGCAACCCTATAGAAGTTAGTACACAAGTAGCCAAAAATTGAAATATTTGAAAATAGGCATATGATAATGTAAAATATTCTCTACATCATCATGAATCCAATGCATTTTATGGTTTTGATAATGAACAAATAAAAATAAAGATATGGGCAAAATAAGGAATCAAAGTAATAACTAAGTAGAAACAACTAGGTCAACCCAGTTGACTTAGTAGGCTGAAATTTTGATAAAATACACACTTTGTACCTAGTAGGTATGTGCCAATATAGTGTTTTTTTCAAAATACCAACTTAGTACATGACTACCGACCTAGTAGACAAATCCACTCTATCAACTTAGTACTAAGAGGGGAAAAAGTAAAGGGTTAACTTAATTTGTTAAGTCAAGATTAAAATATTTAAGCCAAATGAATGAGAAAATGATGGTCAAATTAATGATAAATTATGGAAAATGAATGTCAAATGATACAAAATAAAGGCAAAATGATAGGAAATAAATGACAAATGATTAGAAAACACAGTAAATCATTTTGAAAAGTTGTAAAACATAAATGCCAAAAAGGAATGTAGAACATACTGAATCATGTTGAGAAGCATGTAAAACATGAATGAAAAATGAAATATCCATGAGATAAAACTTGAACAAAGATATGTAAGAAATTGAAAAGTAAGCTCATGTAAGATAGGCAAAAATAAAAAACATGAAAGACTGAAAATGAAATGTAATTAAAGATGTGAGAAAAACATGAAGAAGGCATACATAAAGAGAAACATGTAATAATGGAAAATGTCATATGTAAGATAAGTGAAGTCCAAAAAAAAATAAATTAATAACACAATGGAGAAATGAAAATCAAAAATCTCTAAAAGATAAAAACTCTAACTTAACACTTATTCTAAGATACAATGTAAGAAAACACAACCACCTAATGACATGAGTAGTATGACAATGAGATGGTGTGGTAAATAAATGGTGTAAGGGTGTAATACATAGTTTCTCATACATGTTATTTTGATTTAAGGGTAGATAAAACTTAAAAAAATTAATGTTAGCATGTTTTTAAGAGGTGAAGAAGAAGGAAGTATAGAATAGGGAAAATAGATTTGGGATCACAAGTTTCTTGTCAAGGGGGGAAATGAAATGGGTGGAGGGGAGAATAAAGAAAAAACCAAGGTAGAGGAACTCTTTATCGAAGTCAAAACACTCAGATTAGGTTTTTCAAAACAATAGGAATTTCAACCTTAAGGATTCTAAAGAACTTCTCTTAGCTACACAAGTCTTTAGGTCAATAAATGAAGTATGTAGATTATCCCATAAAGTATATATGCATGAAAATTAAAATGGACCTACCTTCACACAATGAGTTTTCCTTCCATTCCTCAAGAACCCTTACAGAACTATTAGTCTACTATAAAGATTGGGTACTTGTGTGAGAAAGTAGGTAGCACCATAAAGTTTGTTGAATTCTCCTATTCAAATCTATTGGCCTACTGCACCCTAAAGGACCTTGTCTCTATGTGAGGCCAAATTTAGAGTTTGAGATTTGATTAGAGATATGAGATGTTTTTGTAATCATTTATTTTGGTGTGATTTGACTTTTGATATTTTTATGTTGCCTTTTGTATATCATTGCCTTTTTTTCAAATGATTTGGATTTTAACTTTCTTGATGGCCTTTTAAGATTCCTCCTCCATACGTATTTGGAAACCAAACATGGGTGCCAAAGATGACTTTCATTTGAATACTAGGGATAAGGTTTCTAAGAGAGATATATTTGAAGAGCATAGGGTCTAGGAGTCTCATAAATCTAGGTGAAATAAAAGTGGTATTTTGACTTTAACCTTGTTTTATCCAATGTGGAGTGAAAGGAAAGGGGAAATCAAGAGTATTGGAACATGAAACAGTTTGAATTGATTAAAATCACATTAAAAAATGTGACAAAGGGAAAAAATGAATACAATGACATAAAAGTGTGATTCCTAATCATAAGAATGAGGGAAATGAAGGAAAACATGCTAACATTGATTATTGTGCAAATTCCATCTATCAAAATAAAGAAAAGTTAAAGTTGAGAACACAAATCAATAACACATTTTAGAAAAGGAATGATAAGATGGTAATTTTATGAGGAGGGTCTGGTCCTATCCATGGTCTAACACTACAACTCATAAAATATAAATCCACGAGGGTGACAAAAAGCACATGAAAAATAAATGAGAAAAATAAAAAAGGTGGTATTTTTTTAGTAGTGTTAGGTCCTATCCATGGTATTATAGTACAAACTCACAAAAGAGAAACCCACCAGTATGAATGATAAATAAGGGGGAAAATAATCATAAAGCTACTAAGGCAAAGAATGACATAAAGAGACAAAAATGAAAGATAGACATAAGAACCAAAGTGAAAACAAATGCCAAATGTAATGTGAAGTAAAAGCAAAAAACATAAAGGAAGATAATAATGTTTATAAAATGAAAGTTAAAGAAATAAAGTTCATAAAAAACATGAGACAAAAAGAACAAGTAAGGTCTATGCTAACGTCTATATCAAATATGAGCATGTGAAATACAAGTCTATAAGTCTCATAAGGTTTCTTGAAGCTAGATGTGTTTATTATTATGTATTATATAATACGAGTGGACATCGTAAGATGCCCCAAAAGGTAATTGGATTTAGGTATGGACATCATAAAATGCCCCAAAGTCTAAAGGGACATGTGGATGGGCATCACAAGATGCCCCAACATGTGAGTTGGAGTGAGGTAACATTGAACTATTAAAATGATTTGCATTGGGTTGGTAGGTGCATTTGGAGATAAGCAAAGGTGTTGGTTTGTTATATTTTAAGGATGTTGAATGTGAATTATGATGTGTAAGAGATCTATAAGGAGATAAAGTATCACCATGTATGATATGTTTTAGAGTAGGCATTTAAACTAGGTACTCTTTTGGTTCATGTGACCTAAGAGGTTGAGGTTCAATGGATGCAACAATATGTTTAAAGTTGTTCATGTTCTCTATCCTTTCCTTATTGGTGTAGGAAGAAGGATCAACTATGGTTTGAACAAAATTAGTAGATGAGGTTTAGGTATGGAATTATTGTTGTTGATCATTAGGTAGTTGATGTTAATGTGATTGTGGTTCTTGAGATCGAATTTGAAAAGCCTGAAGATAGTCTTGATAACATTTATTTATGAGAATATCAAGATTAAAATGCAGACCAAGCAAGGAAAAAATAATAAAATGATGAAGATGATGATAAGACTCATGATAATGACCTATAGTAGCATTCCACCAAAAAATTGTATCATGATTATATCATTTTGGAGGAGTTTTGGAAGGATAAAAGTTTATGGGTTTGGAAGGTGGCAATTTCTACTCAAGTTATTTTACACTCAAGGGAGGTTGGGTTGGGTTAAAATTGGTTGAATTGGATGCCCCATTTTGAGGTTGGGGAGGCTTATATGAATCAATATTATGATAAGATTATTGGAAAGGTTATTTAGTAGTTTTTTGAGGTGGTTCAAATTGACTCACAAAAAAGTCTTGCCTTTTTGCTTGTTCTAAGGCTTCTTCTAAATTTTTAGGTTAAAATAGTTTTAAGAGTATTGATTGGTTGTTTTCATGATGTTCATTTATTGTATGACTTGTGAAAGAAATTTAGTTGTATCACTATGTGGGTTTGTGTTTTTAGGAGGGATATTAGTGTTGATAGGAGTGGGGTTGGTAGTGTTGGTGGGAGGAGGATTCTTTGTAGGTGGAGGATTCCCAACATTAGTGTTAGTTGTATTAAGTGTGGTATAAGAAGAAGGGATCTTGGTAAAGCCACCATTATTGTGTGGAATTTATATATTATTATCATCAAGGTTTTTGAATAATTGGGAACCATCTAAATTATCAATTTGAGTGGTTTCAACCATGTTACTTTGGGAAGTGATAATACTAGGTGCTCTTGTTATGGGTGTAACAAGAGGATTATGAACATTGGTTGTAAGGGTATGAGTGTTGATAGGAGAGGTATTAGTTGGTATAAGATTACAAAAAATCATATTTTAAAGAGGATTAAGATGAATGACCTTAATTACATTACATTGTGTAGTGATTTGTTTTAGTTTAGGAAGAGAGGAAGGAAGAAATTAGATAGTTTCATATGAAGTAATGAAATAAGTGGGATTATTATCCAGATCCTTGATTATGTAATGTTTTGGACTAAGGGAAGGATGAGAAGATGTCATAATTATTAAATAGTACTAGATAACCACACAAGAAAGAGGGGAAAAAATAATAAAGAGATAGAAAGTGATAGAAACAGTATGGGGTTGAATGGTTTGACCCAATATAGTAAATAGGGTCTACAAATAGTAGAAGGTCGATGACCGAGTACAATAGACAAGGAAAATTAGAAATTTGATGACAAGTTGTGAATTGAAACAAGAAAATTTTTACTGCTAATCTATGAAAGTAAGAACTGAAGGAAAATGAATAGTGAATTAGATCGATGTTGGCCAATCCAATTGAAGCACAAATATAAAACCTTTCACTAATATTGGCTAATGAAATTTTTTTGCACACACAATTGAGAGAAGAGAAAGAAGTCAAATTTGGAACGTAAGGAGATAACTAATTGATCAACTTGAATGCTTTATTAGATAATTAAGAATATGGTTTTAAATATGATGGGAAGTTTGATGTAAGGAACTAGATAGTAATATAAGGCTGGTTTTAGGTAGTTTGGGCTGAAAGAGATTATAGTGGCAATGATATAGGTTTGGTATTATGAACTACCCCCTCAATTCACATACCACATCAATAAATGTGTTAGGTGCTTAACCAAAATATATCATTAACCACATTTTATACTTGACTAGAGTATCAAGTCAACTTCCCCCTTGGTGATGAAATCTAAGTAGGTTGGCCTTGGGTAGAAAAATATTAAAGTGTTTTTTTAGATTATATGATTTGATCATATGTACATAAAATAGAAATAGTGAAACTAAAAATTTAATTAAAAACCCCCTAATTAGACTATGTAAACTATTTTAATCATGCAAACAACAAGAAAGGAAATGTATGAATTAATTACTAGCATATAGAGATTAATTCCAAATTAAAACAAGGTATAGTGTTGACACTTTATGAAAAAAATATAAAATAAGGTTGATAGGGTAAAAACTCATTCTAAAAATGTATAGGGTTAGCTAAAGTCAACCTAGTTATTTTAGATAGCACACAGAACATAGAACTGGATCGACATGGTCGATCTAGTTGACTATATAAGGGTAGTTTTGAAGACTGTAAACTATGAAAGTAAAGACAATAAAAGAAAGAGACAAAGAGATAAAAAGGAACCTTGGTATATTAGATATTAAAAGGAGCAATTTTATTAATCAAGAACCTTGAAGAATGCTAGCACAACCTGCTAACTGGGTCAATAAAGTTGTGCAAGGACCTATTGTAAAAGCCTAAAAATGTACAGGGTCAATCAAGGTTGACCTAGTATGTTTTTTGGATGCCTAAAATTGTATAGGGTTGTCTGGGTTGACCTAGTAGAATGAACTAGAAGTATATAAACTTGTACTAGGTCATATGAGTTAATCTAGTTGCTTGTTCTTAAAAACCTACTCATAGAGATTAGAACTAGGTTGATATAGTTAATGCAGTATGACAAATATATGATAAAAATAATGAAATAAAGTGAAAGAAATATTTTAAGGGTTAGTTTCACATTAGGTTCACCATAATGTATGCAATCAAAAATGCATCATGTCTATAAATCAATCTTATTTTAGAGAAGATATAGCATACCTATACTTCTAATTGGGAATACATTTATTAAGTGGGAAAATGACCAATATAGGGATTTTATAGACTTGATTAAGGGATCACTTATCATAATACACAAGTGAGGTAGGGTTAAAAAGCCTAAAATCTAACATAATCATGTAACAACCCTAAAAGAGTCTTAGGTTTAATATTCACTTATTCTAACAAACAAGAAAGTAAATTTAATCTAGTGAACACCAAAGCTTGTGGCACAAAGTGGGGGTTAGAAACAAAACAAACAACTAAACTAAACATGCATAGAATACATATACTCATGCCAATGCATATAAAATCATAGTGCATGGAAGAAATAAGCCCAACTACATTAGCTATCTACTCTTACAAAGGAGAAATAAAGTCAAGAATACTTACCTTGAAGACAAACCCATTGAGCCTCAATCTCTCCCTTGGCCAAGGTGCTTTGCAAGAGTTTGTTATGGTATATAAGGATAATAAAGACAAATCAGATACAGGATACACAACCTATCTATGCATCCAAAATACTTATTTGCAAGATAATATTTGTATCTCCAAAGAAAGTATAGAACCTTAAGCTTTATTCCTCAAGTATAATGGTCAATAAGTAGATGTTCGTTCACACTTATTATTCTTCACTTCTCTATTTTCAAATGGTTGGAAAGGAGATTGTATATATAGGGATATCTTTCCCTAAATCCTTCTAAAAATGTCAGTTGTAAAGGGTCAACCATGGTTGACCTAGTGTGTTTTTTTATACAATTCACTAGCTTTGAGCTAGGTCGGTCAAAAGGCTAACAAACCCAAAAAGTGAAAAATGCCCTAAACTGTATAGGGTCAGCCATGGTTGACCTAGTAAAAAATAATAGTTCAAAATCGAAATAAGGTAAGAAAATGAGGATGTAAAGAGGAAAATGACTGGAATAGGTAGGATTGAGAAGAATAAGCTTATGGTTAATGTTTTTAGGAGATGAGTGTGTATATGGCAAGTGGTAAAAGGGACAACAATCTTACAAAGCACTGATGGTCTGCCCACCCATTTCTTGATACTCTCCTTAAGGCATGCACTTAGATTGAGACTCGATAGGTTCTTCTAAGATATAAAGTGTCAGTAATCAATAAAAGTTTTAAAATATTATGTGTATACAAATCTAACCTTAATCTATGTTTTAAGAATGCCAATTTACCTTCATACCCAACTGTCACAAGTGCATACAATATTTTGAGGGTAGAGATTAATCTTTCCTAAGTCTCATTAATGTTAAAAAACATATTACATCACTACAATGTCTATAAATCTCCAACCACCTTCAGATTAAGGAACTATGATATCCTTTCTTTGTCAACTTTAAGAAACATCAAGCAAATTTCCTTCTACTTGACTATAATCTATATCTATTCTATCAGACATGTAATGCAAACCAATAATGACTTGATCATGGCCTCTAGGGCCTTTCAAAGATATTATATAATCATAAATGATCTATACGTTAACCAGGAGATTAAACACAACCAAACAACATTTATTTATTCATGTGAATCATCAACATTACATGTGTAGTCCATGAATGGACTCTACCACCTTTTTGAGGAGTTACATTCTTGATATCTTTTTTCATCTCCTTTTCAAAGCTATCTCTCTCCTTAATCTCCCATATGATACAACTAATTTGAAACTTATCTCCTCGTCTAACTTCTATGTTGGTTTGAGTAGTTACCAAACTAAACTCTTACATCCAACATGAGGATAGTAGTTAGATTATTAAACATTACTTTTCATGTTCACCACCTTAATTAATTAGACATTAAATGTATCCAAACCCCTATTTACATTAATTGTGGACCCTTGAACCAATATGCTCTCACCTAACCACCTTATACCATGTTTGTGGTCCTTCTAGACTTAATTTTAATATTTGAATTTTTTAATTTATAATTTTAGAAGGGAAACTCCCATATATTCAAAATTCACTCTTTATGACTTAAAATGACTTATAATGACATAAATTGACCCTATATGATACTTATCACCAATATACACCCCAAAATAGACCAACTATGAATCCTAACTACATATATCATTTTAATAACACAAAATGGTGTTTATCTTACTAGATGTTCCTGCATCATACTCCCGAGGAGGGAGAAAATTGAGTGTGATATTCTTTATTTCCTTAAAATTTATTATTTGAGGATATTCCATTCTCACTTGACTAGTTCTCCTCCTTTCTTTCTCCCTTCTCTTTACTAGGCTTTTGTATATCCTCTTTTTGGCTTTGTCTAGTTTCCTTGTCAATGCATCCTCTACCTCTAAGAGGTGAAAAAATTACTAAAACTTATTATTTGATTCATGTTATTCCTTTTATAAATAACTTTTTCCCTCATAGCCAATACTTATTATTCTTCCTTCTCACTCTTGCTCTCTGGCCTTCTTCATTGATTTCACTTGGTGCTTTCTTTCTTAGTTATCTTGGATTCTTGGTAACATTATTTACATGTTTTATGGGCCTCATAAGCACCTAAAAATTTCTCCATTGTTTAAAAATATTACCTTTTTTTACTTCCTCACTACACTTCTTCACCTTTTGATGTGTCTTCACACTACCTTGTTCAACTTGCAAGAACAACCTCTTATACCATTATCCTTCATCATAGTATAGTGTTTTTTGGAATATTCTTGACTTTATATCTATATTAATATCAAAAAACAATTCAAATCTAACTTTAAAAATGGAATAATTTACCTTGTTGACTTGTTCATGCTCCCTTTGCTTGATTTCTAGTGTGAATGCTTGTGACTCTACTTGTACAACTCCTTGTACTTCCCCATGATGATCTATACCTATTTTTTCTTTGATCTCATCCATGATATTTTCCTACTATTCTTCACCTACTTGTAGCCCCTTTTATGAAATGAAAATATCATCTAGCATCTCTAATTACTTCTTCAATGTGAGAGTATCTATCTCTCCACCATATTCATCATATTTTAGAGCACTTTGTTCTTCACCTTCTTAGACACCTTGATATTTGAATTTTCCTTAGATTCTCTATTTAAATAGAGTAAAATATATCTCATGATACTACACATCAAGTGTTTTAAACAATCTATGAGGTGCTTCATCTTCACCTTGACTTTCCACAAACCTATCCATCAATTCTATGGTTTCCACATACAAAATATCTTCATTATTTTAAATGTCTTCATGTGTATCATCATAAGTAACATTAGAAAAAAAACTTTCATAACACTTAGCCTCTTCACATTTATCATCTTTCTCATGGAGCTACAACATCATCTCTTTGCCTTTGTTTTCTTGTACCATCTCTCTTGTTTTTGGTTTTTAAGCTTGCAATCTTCCTCTATATTCATGATTTCTTGGAGTGTACTTGAAACACTACTTATTTTTACCTTTCCCATACTCTTTTTAACCCATTTTATACCTGGTGCTCTCTTGGAATTATTTTTATTTCTTATCTCACCTTCTTCATGCTTCTTGGATTGGTATCTTATCATGTCAACTTGAGGTATTATGCCCTTTGTTCTTTGCTTCCACATTTATTCTTGTTTTACATCAATGTTCTTGGATTTCATGACCTCTTTTTTGAGGTTTACCTTCTATATCTCACTAATTTATGCCTTGAGCCACTTAATCTAAATATATCTATGCCCTTGTACCATCTTTTAGGGTTGTACCTTAATCTTTACTTAGCCAATCTGCATATTAGATTCTTTTCTTTCAAATGTATAATCATAATCAATGCTCAAACATTCATTCACCTTCATATATTACTACTTCAAGGTCATTTTATCTCTCAAATATTAGTGGTTTGCATTCATGTCTTCTTGGTTAGCTATCTCTTTTGCTTCAGCTACAATGCTTATCATATCATCATATAATTCCTCTTCTATTTCATCTTCAACATATTGAATGCCCTCAATCTTTATAATTTTGTCTTCTACAATAGGTTCTCTTTATTTATATTTTTATTTCTTATTTTTGGGTGATTTATTAAGCAAGTCCTTAACAAGATTTAAGGCCTTATGATTATCCTTCATTAAAAAAAAATCACACCTACATACACATACTCAAAATCAACAATAAAATATAAAATGAGAGACCACATAGTGTCCATGAATGTCTTTTGCATAGAGATTCTTCTCTTATCTTTGACTTCTATCTCAAGTTATTCTCTTGGCACTTTTATCTCCTTGTTCTCTTCAATGAGAACTCTCTTCTCAACCTCTTTATCTCGTTTCTCTGTTGGAAAATTCTCATTCCTCAAGACACTCATATTGTGCCTTCTCTCTCTCTTAAGTATATATAATGGCCATTTCACCCTCTTCTTTACATGGAATCCAATCCATTGTATTATTTGACCCTTAAATAGCTTCACCATGAGCTTTTCCTTCTCAATACTCTTCCCCAATTCTCTTCTTATATCTTCCACTTCTTTTTCTACATCTATCTTCTCTCTTTTTCTTGGCTTTATAGGCCTACTTAGACCTTACTCTTAGCAAGATTACCAATCTTGCATCTTATATTTCTTTTGGATCTTATTTATATGTTCTTAGTCATTTTCTAGAATCCCTCTTATTCTTCTTAACTCTCTCTTGGAGTATTTCCTCTTCTCTTTCTCATTTGAGCTTCAATGTTCTCTTCACTTCACCTTCACTAGTTCCCTTGACTAGATTAAAGTCATTATCATTGGAATTTAGGGATTATATTATCTCCACCAATATTTAATTGTATATTTTTACGTCATTAGGTCATATCTTCACCATACTTATCCCACCATACCTTATAATTATCATCTCATGCAAATCGCATAGCATTTTTTGCCTATCTCAAATCAAAAAGATTTAAATAACTCAAAACAAAACTAAAACCAAGAGATTACCTAAATATAATACCAAATGATGTAGAGTACTTGGGAAAAGTTTCAAAATCATCATATCCTTATTCTATACTTTCTTGATTTCCTTCACAAGGCTTTACTATGTGCACAAACTCCAAGCTTCTCCAATAGTCCACCATTTGCTCATTAGGCTTATTAGCCTCCTCTTAAATATGACACTAAACACATTTTGGGAAGATTTATCAATGTTATTATATCCTTCATAAGTCATTCATTCATCCACGCTACTCATTTTTCTTATTACCTTCGTCTCACTCATTTACTATCTTCTTACTAGTTCATTCCTTAAGGCTCAAGACACTAAATTTTGACTTAGGTCTCATATAGGCATTTTTTCATGATGGATTATCTTTCATGATCATATTATAATTGTATTAACCTATTTTAATCCCTCAATCACACTCTAACACTCACTTCCACACCTCAAGATCATAATGACTCTACTTGGCTTGTAGCCTTTCTTTCCATAATTTCTCTTTATTTGAAGAATCTACAAATCATATAATAAATATAAAACCATATTCACCACCATATATCTACCTTTAGGTCTTCATATATTTTCATCCCTTAGCTTTTTATTTTTACAATTTAGATATGATCATGGGTTTATAGATATTTTGTATCTACATTAATCTCACACATAGATGAGATCTTACATTAGAGATATGCCTATACTAAGGGAATTATTTTAGTGGGTTTTAGGTTCCATCCTTCTTAATTTTCCATTTATAATATAAATATATTTATATGGAATATCTATATCTACTCTATTTTAATTCTTGTGTGTTGCATGGATTCATGGTTTGTTTTTTTATGTGCCCTATGATTTCTTGATTTTACTCATGTGTGCTTGTTCACTTGTGTACACATGCATGTGTTTTATTTTGATGTCTTGTCTAGTATTTTCCAACAATTATCCTATATTAATAACATCACATCATGGATTAATTATGGTTTATATTTATTGATTGATGGTTACATATACTATGTGTGGATACATGCTTGTGTCTATTTGTATTACCTATAAAATTTTATATCCAGTGTTTGTTGCCATGATACATACCATGCATGTTACTAATTACAATATACTACACTTATTTCCTAAATTTTCATGGTCCCTACCATGCACCCAATGAAAAATAATACTATATTTTATTTGATTCTTTACTATATATTTATTTCTTATGGTCACATTACTACATTAGGGTGGAATATACTTTGTTCCTATCCTTATCAAGCCTAAAACTTATACATTTCCATAAGGGGAATCATACCCACACATGTATCATGAGATTCATTGGTCCTATCTATAAATTTCCACTCGGGACATCATACCCACATATCTACTTTAGATTTTACCATTTATACATTTCCATTGGGGGGATGATGCACCTATATCTCAATTGATATTACTCTAATTATATTAAGACATCACATTGTCCTCTTTACATATAACCATATTAGGGTACACACGCACGCGCAAGTGTGCATGCACACACACACACACACACACAATAATTTTATTTCCATGTATTATCATATCAGGGGAATATTATTTTACCCTCTTCAACATGTTACATCAAGGAATTTCAATCACCTAAATACCTACTACTTCATCCTCACATGTATCACATATGATTATTAATCTTTATAGGGTGATATATTTTTATAGTTACATATATGTGTTAAAGATGTAATTTCAATTATTAAAATAACAAAGATTATTTTCCTATGTTACACATGGTATGTTTAATCATTTTATCTTGATATGATTGATTTTTAGGAATATATATATCCTTAAAGGGTGAATACTTTATACACCTTCAATGTTTTACATATTAATAATTTCCATTTTAGAACTCATTAGTGCATTAATCTCCCTAAGTGCATGATGCAGGAACATCACTCCTAGGTAAAAATTGTTGAAAATTTTGGTTTTCATAGTTAATTTTGGTTTTAAATGTGTTATAAGGGGTCTTGGGATGCTTATATCACCTTTATGTTTCATTTCAAGTTGTTAGTTTAGCTCTAAGTGCTCAGAAATTCAAATTTGGCTTTTCCCACCAAAAAGGATGTTTTAAAAATTTGAACTAGTTAGGCCTAGTTTAGGTGATACAATTGTGTTTGTAAGAGATTTAAAGTTATGAAATTGTTATATTAGATCTATGAGGGTACTGTCTAGTCAAGATATTTGTGTTCAAAACATGTGTTCAAGAATTGACTACCTAAAATTTATGCTTTAACACTTAGTTCTTTTCTTGAATGCTCTTGGAAGGATATAAAATCCATTGGAGAAATTGTAGGAGATATATAATGTTGTAAACTCATTTTAGAGGTATAAAATTTGATATTTAAAGAGGAATTATCTCTAATAACCAAGATAAAGTCTTCTAATTCCAATTCATATATAGTATTAAACACATTTTTGTGTTCAAAAAGATTGTGTATGCAATCTTTGTAAGGAAAGATCCTATGAAACGGTGGTTTGATTGATAATATATATTTATAAGAAATTACAAATTGGTTAAAATTTTATTCATGTGGTTATTTAATTATTTTTAACATATTTTGGTGAATCACACAACTTAGACCCTATAAAATATTGTATCCTCACACTCAGGCAGACCAAAATCTTGTTAAAATTGATGAACAGAGGTATCTAAGATAGAAATAATTAGTATAAAATGTGTAAAAGGTTTTAATACCCTATAAAATATTTAAATAATTTTTAAATTCAATTGGTATCTTTAAAAATTAAACTTTCTCTTTTTGGGCTGACATAGTCAAGGTAAACCCTGTATTAAGGTTTCAGAACGAAATGTGGCATTGTGAATGTTTCACTAACCAAAATTCCTAAAATTTGGTGATTTTTAGGGTATTGGGTTACTGTAATATATTTTGGAATTTATATCTAGGTATAATACCTCTATATATAGAATAATAGGACTATGTGTGAAATAGGTATCTAGAGACCTAATTGGACCTAGATAGAGTTTAGAAAGTGAAATTTTGAGTGGAATTTGAGAAAGAAACTTTTTGGAGTGAAATAAATCAATAAAGGGTATACAAAAAGTAGTTTTATTTATTAATTAATATCTTCTTTTTATTGTAAAATTAGAAATAGTAAAAAAAGGCTATAAGGAAGTAGGCAATCTAACCTAGTTACCACAGAGTTGACAAATTGAGGGATTGTTTCTTGACCTCTACATCATTTTGGTATTAAACAAGGTTAATAAAATTGAAATTGATTGAAGGAAGTGAAATTATTTGAGAGGAAGATCAGTTGAGATTGTTTTGTAAATTGTCTAAGAGGAGACAACATGCCACCTACGAGAAATACAACAGGTGAAAGAACAACATCCATACAAATGAGAGATGTAATATTATAGGAGTTGAGGAATCTTAGAGTCAAATTTGATTCAAGACTCATAGAATTTGAGGTCAATAAAAGGAGAGGAGTAGTCACAAGTTAATAATTTGAGTGACTAAGAGGAAGAAGGACCACAAGCATTAGAGTTAGAAGATGAAGTAAAGAGAAAAACTAAAGAACAAAAGTTTGAAAGGTTTTTGAAGGTAGTGAAAGGGAAAGGATACAAGCCCAAACTAGAGATTCCAATGTATGCAGGTAGACTCAATGGATAATAACTCTTTGATAGGATAGGAGAGTTAGACAAGTATTTTGACATTGAGGGTGTACCAAAAGAATAAGTGAAGTTTTCCAAGACCAAGCTAAAGGGCCATGAATCCATATGGTGGGATTAAATACAAGATGATAGGATAAAAAATGTAAATCCAAGATTAGGTCTTAGGATAAGATGGTTTCTAATATTAAATTAAGTTTTCCTAGTGATTACATCACAAATTTGTATAAGAAACTTTAAAACTTGAAACACAAATAAATGAGAGTAAAAGAATACACTAAAGAGTTTTAAAAGCTGAGTATCAAATAAATTCACATGGAGGATGATACTAATAATGTGGCTATTTATCTCAATGGTAAGAGATATAATTTTTAGTATGAATTAGGCCTTGCTAGTCTAAAAACATTGAAATAATGTTACCAATTGGCCTTAAAAGTAGAGGACAATCTTAATAAGAAGCAAAACCAATAAAATAGAGGTAGAGATAAAAGTTTTAGGGGTAAAGGTTAGCAATGAGGTAGAAGTCACTTAGAAATAGGTCAATGGGAGTCTATTACCCTAAAATAATAAAAATTTAATTCAAGAGGAGGATTTAAATATAGAAAACCATGTTTCATAGGTGGTTTTATAGGTAGATTCTACAAGTGCAACAAGTTTGTTGGACATAGGTCTTGGGAGTGTTTAGAGGATCAAACAATAGGAAGTCAAATAATAGAAAATAGAAATCATATTACTCAGGTAGTTGAAAAAGAGAGTGTGTGTTCTCCATCACTTGTATAGGAACGATAGGTAAGAGAATAATTGATCATGAGGAGAGTTTTGATCAAGACACCCAAGGATAATGATCCACCACAAAGAAATAATCTCTCTAAGACCTCTTTTAAGTGACAAGGTAAGTGTTATAAAATGGTTATAGATTCAAGAAGTATAAACAATTTGGTTTCTACTGAAATGATAGACAAACTAGGATTGAAGAAGTTACCTCACCCCACACCATATAAAGTTTGATGGTTAAATAAAGGACAATAAGTTTTGGTTAGTGAATAAAGTTGGGTGGAATTTCAAGTTGTAAGATACAAGGACAAGGTCCTTTATGATTTGATTCCCATGGATGTTTGTCATGTGCTTCTTGGGAGGCCTTAGAAATATGATATAAAAATAACCCATGATGGTAGAATAAATGTGTATACTTTGATAAAAGATGGGGCTAGTCACACCTTACTGCCTATGAAGAATGAATATAATGAGTAACAAGTTTAATTAAATGTGATGTTGGTTAGTGGAAAGAGTTCTTAATTTGTCATGCGTGAAGAGGAGTTAGGATTTGCATTAGTATTTAATCCTAGGACTATAATGATAGCCACCAAAGTGAATGAGCTTCCCCAAGAGATTCAACACATGTTGAAGGAGTATGTAGATATTGTGGTTGATGAGTTACTAAGCACATTACTACCCATGAGGAATATTAGTCATCATATAGATTTTGTTCTAGGATCAAGCTTGACTAACAAGGAAACCTATAAGATGACTCCTAAGGAAAATTTAGAAATCAAGAGACAAGTACAAGAGCTCTTAGATAAAGAGATGATTAAAGAGAGTCTTAGACCTTGTACAGTTCCTACATTATTGGTGCCCAAGTAATAAGGTGAGTGTATAATGTGTACAGATTCCAATGCCATTAACAAAATCACAATTAGATACAAGTTCCCTCTTCATAGGATTAAAAACTTGATGGATTTATTGAGTGGAGTAAGTTATTTCTCAAAAAATAATCTCAAAAGTGGATATTATCATAGTAGGATCAGATAAGGGGATGAATGGAAGACAAATTTCAAGACCAATGAGGGGTTGTATGAATGGCTAGTTATGCCATTTGGATTGACAAACTCACCAAGTAATTTCATGAGGCTTATGAATGAAGTCCTCAAACCTTTCATAGGCAAGTTTTTAGTAGTCTACTTGGATGATATAACTATTTATATCCATAGTAAGGAGGAACACTTTCATCATTTTCATTTGGTCATGAGAAGATTGTAAGAGGAAAGGTTGCTAATCAACCTAAAGAAATGTGTGTTCATGAAATCAAAGTTGTTGTACTTAGGATTTGTGATTTATCAATTCATGATTAATATGGAAAAGGATAAATTTAAGGTAATCATAGAATGTCCAACACTTAGTAAAATTGGAGAGGTAAGGAATTTTCATGGGATTTAAAATTTATATAGAAAATTTAATAAAAACTTTGGAATTTGTGCCCTAAAAATAGATACTATTAGGGGAGATAAGAATAAATTTATGTCATTTGAGAAAGACCAAATAAATTTTTAATATTTTAAATAAATAATTGTAGAAAAACCCATTCTAAAACTATAAGACTTTAAAAAGGTCTTCTAGGTAAAATGTGATGTAGGTGGAGTAGCAATAAGAGCTTTTTTAAGCCAAGAGAGCAAGCCAATAGGTTATTTTAGAAAAAAAATCAATGATGCCAAGAGGAATTAATCTTCATATGACTTGGAGTTCTATGCAATGGTGTAGGCCTTGAAGAAATGGAGTCATTATTTAATGCCTAAAGAGTTTATCATCTACACAAATAACCACCCACTTTAGTTTATCACCAATCAGCCTAAGCTAAATCAGAGGCACATGAAATGGGTGGAGTATTTGTATAATTTCACCTTCACCATCAATCATAAGTAAGGATAAATCAATAGGGTAGTATATTCCTTTAGTATACTAGTCTTTTTAGTACACTAGATTCAACTTAAGTGTGTTGGTATTGAGTCTCTCAAGGAGATATACAAGGATAATGAATATTTAAAAGAATCATATAATGATTGTAAGCATCTAACTACATTAAACAAAGAACCATGGATGGACTATATCATACAAAATTGGTTATTATTCAAATTTATGTAGTTATGTGTACCAATAAGTTCAATAAGGGAGAACTTTATCCAATAAAATTATAGTGGGAGTGTGGTAGACCACTTTGGACTTGATAACACTTTGGAACATCTCACTAGGCACAATTTTTGGCCTAATATGCAAGCAGAGGTGAGAATACATGTTGAGAGGTGAAAACATTATCAAATGTCCAAAAGGAAAAGTAAAAATGTAGGTTTATATCAATCCATACCAATCCTAAATAGGCCTTAGGAGTCTATCAACATGGATTTTTTGATGGGACTACCTAGAACACAAAAAGGATTTGACTCTATTTATGTAGCTGTGGATAGGTTTTCAAAAATGACACATTTTATTCCTTGAAGGACCATAAATTATGCCACCTATGTCATAAATCAATTCCTTAAGGAGGTAGTGAGAGTTCATGGACTGCCAGTAAGTATTGTATCTGATAGAAACACTAAATTCCTAGGCCACTTTTAGAGGACACTATGGAGAAGATAGGGACAAATTTGAGTTTCATCTCAGCTTACCACCCTTAGATAAATGGTTAAATTGAGTTGGTTAATATAATTATAGGGAACCTATTGAGGTGTTTATATAAAGATAATCCCAAGTAGTGTGATCTTATATTACCTCGGGTAGAATTTGCTTATAATGACTCCTCAAATAGGAGCATTGGCATGAGTCCTTTTCAAGCGATGTATGGTATTCAATATAGAGGAGTGTTTGAGCTAATAAACCTTGGTAAAATGGAAAATATAAGTTTTGAAGGATAATACTTTGTAGTGGCCATGAAATAAGTTCATCAATGAGTAAGAAGGAAACTATAAGCCGGTGTGGAGAAATACAAAAAGAAAGCAAATTTGAATAGAAGAGAAGTAAGTTTTTAAGTTGGAGATTTCATTTTGGATCACCTTATGAAAGAGATATTTATAATAGGTGAGTATAATAAGCTTAAGATGAAAAATGTTGGTCCTTATAAAGTGATTAGAAATTTTGTCAATAATGCATATGAGCTAGAATTGCCTAATGATGTAGACATATCACCAATTTTCAATGTTTAAAACTTATACCTTTACAAATAAGGAGAAAAAATTGAAGATACAATAGATTAAATATCTATAATAGGTATATATTAGGAAAATCTATTACCTCAAGTCAAACCAGATGAGTTAATGCATCTTGGACAAGTAAGTGGTCAAGAAGACTAGGGACAAGCAGTATTTGGTTAATTGGAAGAAATAAACCATTTAATATGATACATGGATGACATATAATTACATTAAGAAACAATTTATTACTCTAAAAAAAATTATTATTGAAAATTTCTATTTTTATAGTCAATTTTGGTTTTAAATTTGTATTAATATATCTTATAATTATTATATCACCTTTATGTTTCATTTAAATTTGCTAGTTTAGCTCTAGGTGCTCAAAAATTCAAATTTGACTTTTCCTACCAAAAATGACTTTTTTGAAATTTGAAATAGTTAGGCCTAATTTATGTGCTAAAATTGTGTTTGGAAGAGATTTTAATTTATAAAATTACTATATTATAACCATTATGTGATTATTTATTTATTATACTTGTTTTTGGAACATGTGTTCAATAATTGACTACTTAAAATGTATGTTTTAACACTTAGTTCTTTTCTTGAATGCTCTTAGAAGGATCTAAAATCCTTTAGAGAAATTGTATGATATATAATGTTTTAAACTAATTTTATAGGTAGATAATTATAGTATCAAATATTAATTATCTCCAAGAACCAAAGTAAAGTCTTTTGATTCCAATTCATATATAGTTGTAGACACATTTTTATGTTTTCTATGTTCAAGAAGAATTTGTATGCAATCTTTGTAAGGAAAGATCCAATGGAAAGGTGGTTTGATTGATATATATATTTTAAATATATTATACATTATTTAAAAGGTTTTTTATTTTGTTTTTTTATTGTTCTTAACATATTTTGGTTAAACACACAAATCAGACCCTATAAAAGATTGTATCCTCACACTTAGGCAAACTAAAATTTTGTTAAAATTGATTAAAAAAGGTATCTAAGAGAATAATAACAAGTATAAAACATGTAAATGGTTTAAATATACCCTATATAATATTTAAATAAGTTTAAAATTCAATTGGGAGCTTTAAACATTAAAAAAATTCTTCTTAGGTTGACACAGTCAAGGTAAACCCTATAGTAGGGTTTCAAAACGAAGTGTGGCATTGTAGATGTTTTCCCCAACCAAAATTCCTAAAATTTGGTTATTATTAGGATATTATGTTATTTAAATATATTTTGGAGTTTATATCATAGTATAGTACCTCTATGTATGAAATGAGAGGGTTGTGTGTGAAATAGGTATCTAGATACCTAATCAAACCTAACCGAGTTTAAAAAGTGCACTTTTAAGTAGAATTTGAGAAAGGAAGTTTTTAGAGTGAAATAAATCAATAAAGGTTATATAAAATTAGTTTTTTTCCTTAGGTACTATCCTCTTTTGACCATATAACTAGGAATAGTTAAAAAAAGACTACAAGGAAGTAGGCAGTCTAAGCTAGTTGCCACTGAGTTGACAAATTGAAGGATTATTACTTAACCTCTACATCAATGCGCATCCTAAGGAGTGTGCCAATATTTGGGTGGGATAGTTTTAGTGATTTTTTAAGAGTCTCCCATTATGATGATCTATAATTCATGCCTTCACTCATCATCATCTACTCAAACTGGCCTTTTTTATTCTCATTATCCCTCTTATCTCATCTTCTTCCTCTTTGTGTTATATTATACAATTATTTATCCAAACCAAATAAATTATGTAGTTATCCTTTCATAATTATTACTATTTCATTCTAACTAATGTATTACTATGTTTGTTGATTTACTAATTAGTTCTTTGGTCAAGTTAATATTGTTGGCATATTTGATAGGTGATTTTTTGGATTTAGATCCATAACTATATGCATCTTGATTGTCATTTTTTATAATAATTGCATCCAATATTTTATAATCATGCACACAAATCCCCCTTAGGAATAAGAAGAGGAATTAGGGTATAGGATTTTATACTTGTGAAAGTCTATTTTTCACAAGGTCTTTGAATTGCTTAAAGAGAGGAGGCAAACACACAAGGTAAACCTATCACTGGAGTCCCCAATTAAGGATACATAGGTTTTATTTTTTACATCTTGAGATTCACCTTAAAATCTATCAAATTATTTTATAGTTAAGGTCATGATTGACGTGTCAACAAGTCAACCAAAGGTAAGTATTCCTAATTCATATAATGCATACTATAGGATACTTACAAAGGAAAGTGCACAGTTTATCACTTTATCAATATACATATGAAACAAACATTTGGAAAAATTTCATGTGTTCCAATCTTATTCAAAAAGGCATCTTAGATATAACCTTTCCTCATGACTAGGTTATTTTATAATTTAACCTATTTTATGGTCATGGAGTTCCTTGATCCTACCTTAATAAATTTTAATTATCTATACATTATTGTGAATACCATTAATTATTCATATTTAAATTATTTTATATAGCATTAGTGGGTGAAAAATTTGATTGGTATAAGTCATTACCAAATGGATATTTGTATACAACTATACATGGATTGCAAGAAGTTTTTCTTGAAAAATGTAACACTAAACCAATAGTTACATTGTAAACCATTAAAATTCTAAATAAAAATCTAATGGAAAACATATCAAATTGTGTCTTTCTATCCCATTATCATATGCACACCATATACGAACAATTCAAATTAACATACAAAAAGTATTTATCAAAATCCTTATACCATATTATAAAGATAATCTAGTTACTTTTGAGTCATTCACTTGCATTATTAATATGAATTTAAATTTAGAAGATAGAACACAAATATAAAATATCTCTTATTAATCAATCAATAAAACTTTTCATTCAAAATAACCTCAAGAAACATTTAGTCCTCTAGATAAATGTATCAATTCTAAGCATAAAACCAAATGAAAATAAAGCATTTTAATTTTTCAAATGTTAAGACATCATATTAAAAATCTAGTGGACAATATATTGATCAATTTTTCACTAATCATAATACATTTTTGAATCATAAACCAACATATTACAAGGATAAATAATGTTTCACATATCATGCAACAAGATGGAGTTTAATAAATGGGTGTTTCGATTTGAGAGATAAAATGAAAAAAATGAGTTGATAATACAAAATCATGCTTCCTCAAAAAGCATCCATTTCAAATGGTTGTAAATAAATAATTCATTTTAAGGACTCAATGAATTCTAGAATCAATGATCGAAATCAATTCAATCAAGACTTAGATGAGGATGATAACTTATTATACATATCACATATTAGGGGGTCACATACCATGCCTATAAAAGCAATTTGTTATGCCTTACAAAAAATTGAGGGATTTTATGAATACATATTTCAAAATCCTCCTAACACACTTCACATGCCATTTCAATTCAATTATAAAAAATAATATTATAAAATACAAAAATGCCTTGGTGATCATCATCAATGCATATTTACTTTACAATACACTTGTACATAACTTTTACTCTTCTATTTTTTTGCCTTAAATTTGTCTTATTAACAATATTTCCTTTTCAAAAATTACAAAAAAATAAAATACATTCATAACTACAAAATAAATTTTTTTATATGTCTTTATCTTTATCATATGATACATATCATACCTATTTTACAATACACTATGGAGTTTATGCATCTGTGTTTTCACATTCACTTTATAAATTGTATACCTTGATATAGGTGGGAGAGAGGAGAGTGATTTGAATAAATATATTTAACATTACTACTTAATTTTCTCTAGAGCAAGGATACATTTATTACTATGTCAAGAAAATCACATTAAGCTATATAGAGCTACCTATAAAAATATATTATTTATTGCTTACTTACATGAGGTTTATGTATCTTACATGTGTGTATGGAACTATTCATGTTATTTTAAAAATATCATCACATTGGAGGAGTACATTTTATACATTACAATCTATGACTTTGACTTTGGCCTTTTATTGAGTTTGATTGCATTTTTATATTTTTAAATTTAGCATGGAGATTTACTTATATTTGCATTAACATTATTCTAATCCACTTGTTTCATGTTGTTTTTTTTATTTTTCATTAAAATTGACCACTTTGTTTTTAATCTCATTTTTAACTCTTACCTTAGTCTTCCTAATGATGATAATGTACTTATCAGAACATTTTTTCATAGAGTTTATTGATTAATTAGTAAAGCCTATAGATGCATAGAATGTTCTCCATATCATTATTCTATTTTATTATCCTTTCTCCTTTTTCATGTGTAAAACTATTCTTAATTGCATTAGTTTATATTTTATTCTTAATATATAACTAAAATAATTAAAAACCTAGTTTCATACACAATCATAACTCTTATGCCTATGTGGAAGAATTGTTATCTCATTATTTTTCATTGAAATATTATGACCTATTTCCTAAAGCATGGATTTTTCATAATATACCCATGGGAATGTGACATAAATAATTTTATGTCATGCATTGTATTAATTATACATCTCCTAATAAGTCATATTCATTATATGTTGTATTACATCTTGCTGTTACTTGATTATGAATATACTATTGACTTGAATACATATTCCACTTTGATAGAACATGACACATATATATTTATGGTAGGAATGGTATCCACACATGCTTTATATGTGCATGGTTGACACTACATATTCTTGATATAAACTCTATGATTTCCTCACTAAGATTGACATATGATGGCTATCATTATTTTATATGACTTTATTTGATCATTTTCCATATTATGGAGGTATGAGGTCTTCCAAAAATTAATAAATATCCTTAATAAGTGGTTCACATACGTTTGGCCTTGGCACATAGTTGGTTGTATCATATGTCATGATATCTTAATTTTTGCATTACAGTTTAGGTTATATATTATATAATTGGATTTCGATATTTCATGTATCATGATACTTATTACAATCTTTATGTTCCTTTTCACATTATGTGTATCATGCTTAGCTACTATATGAATCACATACATTAACCACCAAGTGCTATAAACATTAACACATTAACAAAATTCTCATTTTGGGGATAGATTACAAAAATTCAAAAATAGTATAAAAATACAAAAATTCAAAAACATTTGTAAAATTAAAAAAATTAAACATTGGAAAAATTAAACAAATAAAAAACATTAGAATTTTATCAAAAATATTTCTTTATATATGCTATAAATTTATCTATTTTAGAGATTTTTATTATCCATGATTTATGTATAATATTTTCACAATATTTTTGTGGAGTGTTATGTAGGTTCACAAGTTACATAAATTCACTGGGTTCACCCACATATTGGATGGGATAATTTCATAGACATCATATCCTAGATTTGGGGCATTTCTATTTAAAAGGATTTAAACACAGAGATATATGTTCTTGCTTGTTGTTTATCACATTGATCTAGATACATAGATTGTTAAATTCTATACTATTCTATTATACTTATATTTTATCCTAATTTGGATTAATGGATAAGATATATAATTAATATAGAACTTTGAAATAAATTAAAAATAATAGATATGGAATTTAAGCATACATATAAATGTAAATGGGTGATAATTAATGTTTTAAGTTTGATTAGGGCATGCATTAAATATGAAAATAACCATAGATATCATGATACTTAAATTTTTTGGTTGATTATTCAACTATGGTGCTGTTTTAGAATTCAAAATTAAGGATAAACATGAATATGGTTTGCTCAGTTCAAGAACTAATTTATTGTGTCTATTGGGTCAGTTTGATAAGATCATGTCAATATCATAGATCAATACTGACTTGTTGGTTGGAACTGACCTATGAAGAAGTGTGTCATAATGACTAAATAATCACCTTTGATTGCATTTTACTACTCTATGTTTTTATCCTAAACCCTAATGATGGTTGTAGATATATTAATTAGTCTCAATTGTCTTAAAAATCCTAGATGTGTTTTTGATGGCTAGGAACTTGAAAAAATGAGGGAAGTATAATCTGTTGAGTTGACCTAAATTACCCTCTCCTAACAATTGGTCACTACCTATGTACTCTATATCCAAGGAGGGAAATAAATCCATATGTAACTCTCCAACCTAGTGTGATTGTGTAATTTTTCTCCTTTGTTTCGTGAATGCAACTAATTATCAGATTTAATAATTGAAAATGTTTGATTTGACCTAGATATTAAGTAATTTGAGCTAGGACTATGACTGATCCTAGTAATAATTATGCAAATTGGGAAGACTAGAAAATATTTTCTCAATGTGTAATAGTGTATAAATGAGTGCCATATAAATACTAGATATATACGAAATGTATTTTAAATGAGGAAATTGATTATTTATATATGGATCCATTTGAATAATTCCTCACACCACCAACATGATAGGTTTATGTTTAAACTCTAAAGATGGGTATTATTTTTAGGAAATAGCCATTTTTGGGAGTAAGATAGTTCTAAATTGTGTGGTCCATTGTAAATTGGTGATAGAATCCATAAAAATCATAACTAACTTGTGTACAAATGGACTATTATGAGATTCTATAGTTGACTATGTAGGGTAGCTAGTAGATTTAAAATAGAAAATAAGGTTCTTATAGGTGTATGATATTAGAGTGAGGGTGACTCATAAAATAGCATGTAATTGTGAGAGGATGGTGAATTATGAATTTTTTTGGGTGCTAAAGTCATGTGGTAAATGTGTGTCAAGATTCAAATTGTCAATTACTAAATAACATGTTTTAGCATCTAAAAATTCCCCCATTTTATTGTAGTAATAAAATTAATAGAGTAAAAGGATAAGATATACCCTAGTGTGTACATCACATTTTACCTTTTGAGAGATAAATCTAAATGTGTAAATTTTCTCCATATATATATGAAATGATAATGAAGTAGTCAATGTCTATATGTGAAATCTAGATTCTAAAATTGAAGGAATATGGGTTAGATGACACATATTTATGGCTCAAACCATGTTAACTTCACATTTTTTGGAGATGATGCTTCATAATTGAGGCATTGAAGAGTTGGGGGTTATCATGCAAAAAACTTTCATAGCTATCAAATATTTTGAGTTGGGAAGGAAATATTCCCCAACCCTTACGAACGTGGGTAAAAGAATACAATTTACTAACCCAAATAACCAAGCAGGAAGAGATAGAGAGAACCAATCAGGCAAGGTTCAACTCCAAAATAAAAAAACTATGTAGGTAAATGAGATACCAATAAGGAAAGGCTCACCTATAAATGAATCAACCACTATAGATGGCTTAAATATTCAAACATAATTTTTTTATCCAATTCAACAAAGTGCAATCCATGTAAAAATAACAAAATGTTTTAATTGGAATGAAAAATATTTTCCATTCAACTAATTGTGTTGTATATATGTATGAATAAGTATCATTCTTCCTAAATTTGCATGCTAAATTTTAGAACTTGTATTCCAAATGTATGTGAATGTGAAAATATGAAACTATGTTCCTGTAAACTATTATGCATATGCTCATTTATATGCACCCAAGTTTGTATAAATTATTGAATTTGAGAAATATCTCAACAACTAGGATCTCTCCATAAAACCATTACCATAACTTAATGACACACATAGTAATAAGTTTACATAATAAATATTTAGACTAGAAAATTCCTCCATTATTGTAGGCTCATATTTAAAATTTATTATATCTTCTCTTGGACATTACAAAGAGAGTTTTAATTAAATAACCATGTGATCTTATTTCACAAAAACCAAGTGGTTGTTGTGATCACTTCAAATATAGGATAATCCACTATATTTGTTCATCCACAAATTTTACATGCACAATTAATTTATCTCTAAAAAAAAGTCAACAAACTCCAAATCAAAAATACCTCTCATGTGAGTGTCAATAGGTCCCAAATGTAGCTAGTAAAAAAATAACCAAAACCATTAGCCAAGGTGAACAAAATCACTCCAACACCATCCCTTAAACACAAAATTGTGAGTGAGTAAGTGTTGATGCTTTAAAATGAACCATAGGTGCTCTCTAGTGTTTAAAGAACACTTCTCATTTTAGAATTTGAAGAGTCAAGGCATGAGTTCTAGGTGTTTGGAAATTAAGAAGCCTATGGTGGAAATAGAAGTAGAGCAATATGAACTGTTCCACAATATTTATAAATTTTGATGGTAGGGGGCCATCTTGGTTCTTTTCTTGAAAGTCTAGATAAATTGACCTAGGCCAGACCACTGACTAGACCAAAATGATTATGGAAAATGTATTTAAGCTAATGTGATTTGTTAAAAAAGAGCAAAATGAAAGGTAGAGTAAGAAATAAATGGTGATTGTTGATCTTTGATTTTGAACTTATTGACAAAGTTTCAAGAATTACCGAGTATGGTCATAACCAGTATATAGTAAAAGGTAGCCTAAGCTCATGTTCCACTAGAAACTAGGGTTGATTTTATAAACAAAATGATGATACATGTAAACATTGGATTTACTTTTAAATTTCTACACTACATCTAGATAGCTAATGCACATCTTTGATGTAGTGCAAATAAAATGAAGTAAACTCAATCTCATTCAGCTAACCTAGCATTACATAAATTAAAAACCTAGTAATTAATGACCTAACATAGTATTTCTAGAAAATATTAATATTTAAAATCATACAAGTAATTGAAAAACTTAGTGATTTAAACACATCAAAACCAAATAGTTCCTACAAAATTCCTTGATCCTTTTATATTAATTGATTTTATAGGAAGCCAGGCAATATACTAGTTAGTTTTACAACTACAAGTGTACAAAAGATATTTGTCTTTTTTACAACTATAATACAAGTATCTTTTACAATCCTACTGACCTAAAGACAATCACACTAATAAACTATATGGGTTGCCTTGATGGCAAGCCATAATAAAGATGCATAAGGTGGGTCCCTTGATTAATGCAAGATGCTCATGGCCCTTGTATGTTGTTCATCCACTAGGCTTAAATCTATGGCAGGCCTAGTGATGCACCCTTCTTCTTGTTCTGCCAGTTCATCAAAATATTTATCATTCTTGGCCAAGGCTTCCTTGATGCTCTTAGCTTCATTGATTTTCTCTCCTTCATTGAAGATCATGTTCAAAACTCTACTTTTGTCCTTTCCTAATTGTCCTTGACCCTTATTTTTTATTTATTGAGTCACCAAGGTGGCTCTATGATGGAATTCTTCATCAGTTATAATCCCCAAGGTGGTAGTTTGTGTAGGATCCTCAAGCATGGTACCTACGAGCGTTTAAACTCTATTGATGAGTTCCTTTTACTATATGATATCCTAAAATTTTACATTCCAAGTATTCAAATCCTAAATTTTATCTCCAATAATTCCCAAATTGGCACGTAAACATCCTTTACTGATAGCCTTGAAGTTTGGTATTTGCTTCTTAATGTGGATATCAAGAAGCTAGGTAATTTTATCTTTAGAGGCTTTCTACTGATTAGCTAGTTTCATAGCTAAGGTAGCTAGATCTTGAAGGGCCTTATGCCTTAACTTCATGGAATGCAATGCTTTGAACATGTCATAAAATGATCCATCTAGAATATTGATCATGGAGTCTGGGATCGAGAGAATAATTTGAGTTTGTAGATTCTCCTTTTCTTCCTTCAGGTTCTTGATTCTCTATACTAATCCTTGGACATTTGCTCTAGAATATTAAGATTGAGCTTTAATTAAACTCACCACATCCTCCTCATGGATGGAAGATTTTCCAAGTTATTGTCCTTTAATAGGGGTTAACCCTGTGAATGGCTCCACCTTTTGAAATGTGAACTCTTCCTAGCCTACCATGGCTACTCTCATTGTGGTCCTCTCCAATGTTGATATGTCTAGGTTAAATTCCACCCTAACCTCTAGTTATTTGAATTTTGGAGGTTTAGGGACCTCCAAAATTGTACTCCTAGAATCTCATGAGGTACCAATTCTCTGTTTCTCTTGAATGTGCTAAATTTGCATTCTTCTCTCTTCTTATTTTTTTACTATATCTTTGATCCATGGCTTGATTTTGTGATCATCAATCAAGCTAATCCATGTCAATGCCCATGAAGGGGAGAGGGATGGGATATTTTTCAACTTTCCATAGACAAACTAGTCAGGGATGAATGGTGCATGAATTGGATTTTCATCACTAAAAATATTGACTTCACTAGTGGGACGAGTGATGGTCAACCTAGGCCTTTTTCTTCAAGCACATGCACCAAGGCCAATTTTTCCTTCATCTTCTCTCCATACAATGGGATCAATTATTTACCTACCTCACTAGAGGGATCCTCTTCCCTATTGAAACCATATGTAGTTACTATGTCAATAAGGGCACCTTCTAATGTTTCTCCTTCTTTAAGGGAAACCACACCAATGAATTTCACTAGGGAATATTTTTTTTGTGGGAATGCTAAAGGCACAGGGCCTTCTCCAAATCTCTCCTCTATCTTTGGTTCCTCAATCATAACTTTTCCTTTTCCCTTGATGTCCCTAAGATGCTCAACCTAGGCTTTTCCTACTAGTTCTACTTGTTGAGGCTCAAATAATTGTCCCTCAGTAGGTGGATTTTGATGAGCAGTCTTAGATGGACTAGGTAATAAGTGATAATGTACAGGGTGTAGTTTTCATCTTTATCTTGAGGGATTGTTGTCCCTAACCAACTTGTGCTCCAATTGGATGTTGTGACCTCCAATTCTAGAAAATACTTCAAAAGTCTTGGGTCTAATGTAGATGTCATCACCTACACCTAATTGATGTTCATATTCAATCTTTGGGACCTTCTTATCTTAGATGTGGTTGATTACCCTATTTCTAGGGTCCCACATTTTGAGGTCATCTAATTGAAAATAAAAGGAATTCCTATGAAATACCATGACTTCTAGCTACTTCCAATCTCTTATTATGATTTTTCCAATGTCTAATGGGAAGGGATGGACTTGAGATTTTTTAGTTTCTTTACATGTCCTATCTACACCTTGAATAATGTAGGAGTTAATATATTTCTCTACAAGATTGTAGGGGACAGGAATTGGTAATCTATAGGGCTGAGTCAGGATTCCTTCTATCCTTATCATAGTACAATCTAGGTAGTACCACACATCCCCCATGGTTTCCACTTGTTTCTTGATGAGAGGATGCAGTCTTGGCGTAGGGATGCTATGATTACCTCATAAATGGTTGGGAAAACATCATCACAAATAAATTTCATTTGGTTCCTGTACTTGAATATATGAAATTTAGAGATGTTGGGATATTGTGGTCCTACCATTAGGGAACCAATTTCTTATACCAGGAAAGTTCACAGAGGCTAGGAGGGAATCCAAGAGATAGGACATCATATAAAACTACTTGGAGGTCCTTCTTCTAATGGCTATGAATTTATTGGCCAGGAAAAAGCTTATTAGATCTCCCACAGGAGGGGCCATTTTTTCTCCTAGCATGAAGTGGACATAAGATACCTAGAATTTGTTCACATAAGTAGTGGAAGGGGCACCAAGGGATCTATTTAATAAGGTCATGGATATCCTAATGCCCTCTCTAAATTGGAAAATAAGTATTTTACCATCAGAGGCCCTAAAAACATAGGATCCTTGGATTAACCAGGGTATGAGGATCGAATCAAGGTCCTAGGCATTAGTCCAATCTCTCATGGATGGGAGCTCAAGATGGGTCAAGGGGAGATTTTAATACATTTAAAAATCCATGGGGGTAATACAAGTAACCCTTTTGTGCTTCTCTCTCGAATAATACACTCTCCATCTATTTTACAATCCACAAAAATAAGAGCAAGGACATTGATATAATGCATTGCCTCTAGTTTTGTTATTGTATGGTGAAGGCTTATGATCTAAATTAAAACTATATCATTGTATATTTGATGTGTAGTAGCATTTTTCTTCTCTTCTTAAGAGATGGGCTATAATTCTTCCACAAGGAATAATAATTTAACTAGTTCCTGACCCCATGGACATTTAGGGCTACCAAGTCTAGCTTGATATCCTTAAAAACCCTCCCCTTAGGGTCAAAGTTGAGATAGAGCTCAACTTCCATCTTCAATTATTATCTACCTACCACCATTGATCATACAGAATTGTCCTCAAGATTGCAAAGGATTTTTATAAGGAACTTGTTTCTCAAAGATTAGTCATGCTATCTTGACTAGGTGAAGTTAATTGAGTCAACTTGGATCTTCTTTATAGAGGGTTTAGGGCTTTGAGCTTTAATGGTAGATTTATCTAGGTATTAAATTCATACATGCCTCAGATTTGATGGGGAATCTTTCCTTAATGCCTTTATGATTTTGATCTCAGAAGATCTTTGATTTTGACCCTTTTATATTTACATAGAATCCATTTGGAAGCATTCTAGACTTTTCATGGCAATTTTCATAATTTTTCTTTAGTTACTAGCCATTGGATTTTAAAAGCCTCCATTATTTTACCCTATTGGATCAAGATATTTGGCCTAACATGATCCATTGATCCAAATCTAAGCTCCTATGCTCCCATTGGCCCATTGATCTTCAGGTTCGTGGTCATGACACCTGGCATTCTTGTAAGTTATTTTGTGCTACGTCTTTGTCAGTTACCTTCTTAGTCATGTGTCAGCCATGTTTTGAGCCTTTAAAATTCATTGGAATCTTTAAACTATTGGATTAAATATCATGAGTGAGTAATCATCATTGATCTTTGTAGGGTCCTTTTGTTTAGTAATTGCCCTCTTGTGGTGTTAGATCTAAACCTAGTGAGTGAGCAATCACCATTGATCTTTATCGGGCCCCTGGTCATTAATTGAATGTCTTTATTAAATGGTCCCCTCTTATTCCCTTATTTTGACTAGCAAGTAGCCACACATCTATTTCTTGGGGCTTTATGCACTTTTAACCTTTTCTTCCTATGTCTCATGCCATTGGATAAAATCCAATAGGTGAGCAATTATCATTGATCCTTTATGATGCATGTTACTTAAGCAAGATATTTTTAGTTAATACGCTCTATATGATCATAAAATTATGAGTGATCAATCACCCTTGGATCCTATAAGGGACATGAGGAATAACCATGAGGCCTAAGGACACAAATACTTAGGATAGATTATTAAGACTAAGGTCAAGATTAAATATTGGGGCCTTAATATTAATAACCTAGTCTAAGTTAGGTGACTTAAAAAGAGACCACATAAAGCATGTTGGTTTAGACCCAATGTGAAATAAAAAGGGAAGGGATAAAATAAAGGCTTGGGTCATGTTTAAAATAATGACATAAACCCTTTTGTTAACCAATTTATTCAATTGTTCCCACCAGCTTGGCTCCCACCAATATTCAAATTTAAATTGAGGGCTACCTAGGGTTTGTGAACACCAAACCCTAGACCTTCCAAAGAACCTAAAAACATACTTAAGCAACTCCATTAGCCTAGTCATTAATTGAACAAGAGGTTTGAAAGATACATAAATGTTTTAATTCATGAGTGGATGATCTTCAAATTCTTTCACGAGGGAACCCAAGGTTCAGATAATTCAAAATTGGGTACATAGGTCTCTCAAGGGTCCCCAATTTTAAAATGAGTGGGGTATGTTGGTCCCAACAAAATGGTGACTTTCGAGGGAAACATAACAATATTTTATAACTTCCACACTCTGAGCTTAGATAAACATTGAGGTCACCATTCCATTTGACCTAATAAATTACCATCTAGATCTAATTATGGTTGAAATAAACCTTACACTAGTATATTTAAGGTTAAACATCAAGACATACCTAAGTTGTGAGTGTTATTTGATTTCAATTACTATTTTCCATAGGGCTCAAGAAGTATTCCTTAGCTTTCTTCCTTCAATCATTTATATTAACTTAGGTGTGCTGAACATTTTATTTGCTGAATTATGATTTGGCTCAATGAAGGCTTTAGGCATTAATCTACTGCCAAGAAGCCATCCATAGCCCCAATAGATATACCTTTGGCTCCACTCATGGATTTTCTCCACTACCAACTAGGCATCCATAACCCTAGTGGAGGTTGCATGAATAACCTTTTATGAAATCTTCAATTTTGCCTTGGTTTTATCATATTTTTGTATTTTGTAGATATTTATGCTTTCAATAATGTTGGGAACCAAGATAGCTAGGTTTAGGATTTAGTCAAATATTTGATTTTGGAAGGATCACTCAGGGCTATAACTCTTTCCCTATGCAAGGATGTTGATTAAGTGTTAGCTACTGGCATGCTCTTGATAATTTAGGTCTCAAATCCTAAGCACAAATCTTCTTAAAACTAGTGTGGATCAAGGGTCATGAATTAAATATTATAGAATGACTTCCCCTCTATATGTTTGTACTCATCTTCTCAAATTTTTATCATAAAGTTAATTTCTAGGACCAGGGTTGTCTTTGTGTGGGGTTCATAGGTTCCTTTTAGTATTGGAGCCCATTTTGAGCAAATTTTCACAATCTCCAAGCCTTAGGGATGACTTCAAGATACCATGAGATTAAGGGGAAAATATAGGGTAAACAACACATATTAGAAAGCAAAAGAAATAAAACCAAAAGAACTAAATAAATATGAACAAACTTATATACAAATCATGGATAACAAAGAAAAGATGCATAAAGAAAACTAACTAGCCTACCTACTTCTAATCTAATCCCCCTTACAGCTTACTCCATAAAGATTCTAGGAGGGGTGGTTGAGAAGTAATGCTTGATGTATTTCCCATTATTAGGTAATATGAACTTTGCCCCTTGTAATTCTTTGAGCTTGAAGGTGTTGTTCCCCAATGTTTTAATAATCTGATATGGACCAATCCATAGGGGTGTGAATTTGTCATGCTTTCCTTTAGATTCAGATGATTTGTCACAAAGTAGGACTAAGTCTCCCTGCCTAAACACCTTGATCTTATACCTTTTGTCAAACCATCTTTTTACTATGTCATAGTCTCTGCTAAAATCAGCAAAAGTAATTTCCTTGTCATCTTCCATCTAGAAGAGGTCTAGTAGTCTAGAAGTGGGGTGTGGGGTGTTCCTGACTCTCCTCCATGTAATCGTGCATGAACCTATACATAGGTAATTTGACGTTCATGGGGAATATGGGATCTATCCCATACACCAACATTAATGGTGAAGCTTTTAAATCTTGCTTGATTCTTATTCTGTCAGCCAAAGTGTAAAATTGAGAAACTTATGCCAAGTTCTAGGCTTGTCTTCAATAGACTTCTTGATTGCCTTCATCAAGTTCTTATTTGTGGACTTTAAAATTTCATTTCCTTAAGGATAGTGATTGGAAGAAAACTTAAGGGTGATCCCATTGTTGTAGGCCCATTCAGTCATCTCAATTGAAATGAATATAGATCCATTATCACATACTAGAGAGATTGGGGTCCCAAATCTAGTATATATACTTTCTTCTAAGAAATCAATTACTTCTTTCATTCTAAATTTATTGGTAGCTACTGCTTCTATCCACCTAGTGCAGTAATCTATGGTAGTTAAGACATACTTGTGGCCCTCATATGAGTTGGGGTTAATCACTCCAACGAAGTCTAGACCCTATTATGCAATTTTTTTGTCAATCATGACAGGTTGTAGATTCATGGCTGCTTTTGGTTTGTGTTTTTAGTGCCATTAGAGCTTTCCCCTATTAATGCTTCTAAATGAACCATATGTGATATTTAGTGTTTAAATAACACTTCTCATTTTAGAATCTAAAGATTCAAAGAATGAGTTGTGGGTGTTTGGCAATTAAGATGCTTGTGGTGGAAATAACAATAGAGCAACATGAACTATTCCATAATATTTATAAATTTTGATGGTAGAGGGACATCTTGGTTCTTTAGTGCTAAAAATTTGGTAAGAGTGACATTCTCTTACATGCTTGTGGGAATATTTGAAGATAGTGGGCCAATAATAACCCACCCTTAAGATATTTTGGGTAGTAATCCTTCTAGAGGGATGTCCACTACCTAACTTTCCATGGAAGGTGGCCATTATTTGGGCATTGTGAGACACATCTTAGTAAATTCCTTCAAAGTTCCTTGATGTCATTAAATACCTTATTAGATTTTTCATTCCAAAACACCTTGGCATATTTCTTGAGCATGTCATTCAGTGGATTGACAATTTCTAAAAAACCAAAAATAAACTTTCTTACAAAATTTATCTTACCAAAGAATGACTTTAATTCTTTCCTACTGTTAGGGAGTTCAATCTTGGATATTGCATTTACTCTTTTAGGGTCTATGGAGATACCATCCTTGTTTATAACATGCCCTCACAATTTACCCTTGATTACATAAAAGATGTTTTTATTAGGGTTGAGAGACATGCCATACCTTTTGCATCTTTCAAAAACTTGTAAGTGCATGAAGTGATCTTCTTTATTTTTAGAAAAAACTATTAGATCATCCATGTAAATAATGATGCACTTACCAATTAGGCCTTAGAAGGCATGATCCATGGCTCCCTAAAAGGTGGCTCCTACATTGATTATCCCAAAGGGAATCCTTTTGTAAGAAAAGGTTCCCCACTTTGTTGTGAATGTTATCTTCATCTTTTCTTCTCTATTAGCCAGTACTTAGTTATAGCTTGAAAAACCATCAAAGAAAGACATCATAGCTAAACCTAAAACCATTTGAATAACTTGGTAAATGGAAGGGAGGGGGTAGTTTTCCTTCTTGGATTCTTTGTTCAGGTTTCTAAATTCAATACATAGCCTAATCTCACCATTATTCTTCCTGACTGGCACTAAATTGGCCACCCAAGTTGAATGCCTGATGGAAAAAAATATCCTTTCATCAAGTAGCCTTTTTGACTTCTTTAAATATCATAGGCTCCAACATGGGGTTTACTAGTCTTTATTTCTATCTAAAAGGTTTAAAACTTTCTTTTAGGGGTATAATATGGGTAATTACCCTTGGATCAAAGATATTTAGGTCATCATAGGACCAAGCTATAACATCCTTATATTTGGTAAGGAGTTATTTGGCCCTTTTACTCTTAGAATTTGTACACACCTTTACAATGTTTACTAATTGGGGTTGTCCTTGGGAACTAAGATCCATAGTATTGCAATCTTTTCCACTTACTTTGGGAACTTTGGAAATATCAACTATTTTGTCTTGATCAAATAATCTCTCCAGAGTAATCATTTATTTATGGATTTTTTTGTCATTTAGTTGGATGACTTTCCTATCAAACTCACTCCTTTTAGTTGTATTTTCATCAGCTTCAGTGATGATATGGGCCTCAAATGCCCTAGAATTGGTCAAGAAATCCAATATCTATTCATCATCATTAAAGACTTGAAAATGGTTAACATTATTAGGCACTAATGGACATGGAACCAATTCAATACTAAAATCATGGGAGTCTAGACTAGGCATGAAGTTCATTGCAGTTGATGCCAATTAATCTACAACTTAGTTTTCATCTCAGGTAATGGAAGTGATGCTAGAAGTGTCAAAATACTCAATTAGGTCCTAGACTCTAAACTTATACTTCTTGAGGTATGAGAGTTTATAGTGATACCTACTTCTAACCTAGTTGACTACTAGTTCTGAATCTCCAAAAACTATAGTTCTTTAGCTTTATTCTTGATAGAAAATTATAAACTAAGGATGCAGAACTTCATATTCCATAAGGTTATTTATGTAGGGGAATTAGAGTCTATAAGAGACAGGATAACTTTTTTTGGTTGGATCAGTTAAGACAATGCTGACACATGATCCAACCTTGCACCTAGCACCATCAAAGTGTAATTTCCATAGCCTAGGAGGAGTTTCCATGTCCTTAGGATCATCCAATTTATTAGATTCTAGGGTAAAAACTCCCAAGTCCTGAGTCGATTATGTTGACTCTTTTATTAATATTATTGTATTTTGATTATCATATGCTTCATCCTTGGTTCCCTCTTAACTCTAATTTCATTTGGGACTCCCTTCCATGGTAACCATAAGTGGGAACAATCAATAGGCATGTAACGATTTAAATCTTTGGTCTATTCTCTGTTTAATAGGATCCCATAGGTATCAGGCATGCCCAGTACTTGAATATCAATGAATTATTGTACCTTGGGCTCAGAGGCTATTTGCATGTGGACATTCAAAAGTTATGCAACCACTTTAACCCTTGACTTGTCTAATTGGGTGACAATCCTATCAGACTTGATGGGAATTAAGCCAAGTTGTTTACATATGCTAGCAAGCATAATATTGGTGGAAGCACCTGAGTCTAATAAGAAATTATGCATGTTTTTACAAAATATTCTAACTGTGAGCAAGAAAGGAGGAGATTCAGATTTGGCCTTATGCAATGTTACATTAGCATGATCTATATTTAGAAGTTTACTAAACTTTAAAGATTCTATAAACGAATCCCTGTATTCTATGATTTATTAACTCATGTAAGGTGATATTAGCCTTTATCTTTTTCATGTAATCAACTATGTTATAACTAGTTTTGGGAGGAATGGGGATTTGGAGGAGTTCCAAAGTTTTTTTTTGGAGGAGGGGGGGGGGGGGTTGAGGTTGTTAAGGGCTACCTCTGTTCTTTGTTCCTCAATGGGTAAGTCTTTTTTAGGAATTATTGAAATGCATGGATTTCTTTAGGGATCTCATCTAGTTCATTTTATTCTTAAAAGGGGAAATCAAAGGTTTCCACCATGAAAGCCTAGTCAAAAGGCTTTGGGATAAATGTATGTACACCATTATCCTTGCTGGTGATTACCTTAAATGTGTTCAATTCCTCTTGGAATGCTTCAAATGATTTGTAGAGTTTAATGCAGTCAATCTCCCCATGTTTAGCTATGCAATGCAATTTATAATAGTTAGGTAATGCAATGTTTGTGAGGTTGATATCCATGGTTTTCTTCTTTGAGGATGGGTAATGGTTTTTATGATTGTGGAAACTGTCATTCTAGAACCTATTGCCTAGATTCTTATATCTTTGAAATGAAAAGTTCCTTCCTAAATTTTTAGTAGTATTCCCCACTTGTTTTTATAATTGGAGGAAATCAATACATAGGTTCCAGACCATTTTTAGGATAGATTCATTTTCAGTTTTAGAGGTCTTAGAATTGTGTACTTGATTATTATCAATTGGTACTAATGCTATCTAATCTCATATTCTAAATCAATTATTGGTGGGCTGGCTCATGAATCCTAAGTTTTGATTAGGGCCCATATGATTCAAGGGTAACTGAGTAAGGTTTAGAATTTGGTTCACAATAGGCATATTTTGATTATTATTAAGAAACAAGTTCATCACTAGCATGTGGGGGTTAACATTTGGCAATGAATAAGCCATTTATCCTTGGGGTTGAATTTTATAATTAATAGTTACTAATTCTAAATAAGCCCTTGCTAGTGAGGTTATGGCTGGAATGGATCTCTTTAAGAACACCAAGGTCACGAGGTCCATTGCATCCTTGTATATCTCTAAAGATAGAATCTCACCTATGTGGATCTATAGTTCTACTGAACTTCTTCTGAAACCTAGAATTAAAGGACCTAATAGGTTCATTGACATCTCTTCTAATAGTTGTAAATTGATGATAAATGATCCAAGGATTGATGATTTTTCAAAACTGATCTATGAAGACATTATTAAAATCTTCCCAACTAGTAATGTAGTTATTAGGCAAGTTCAAAAACCATTCATAATTGGCATCCTTAAAAGTGAAAGGGAACAACCTACACGCTACATCTTCATGCACTACGTTAAGTAATCTTAAGGTAGACTTGAAAGACTTTATATGTTCTTTAGTAGTTACTATGCATGTAGGACTAAATATAGGAAAATATTTCTTTATATTATGTGGGAGGTCATGGACCACCCCAGGCACATTGATAGAATAATCATCTAACTAAGCCATTCTTGTGAGAGGGTTAAAATCAAACATACCTTGAATAGGTAATGTTGGAAGGGATTTATATTTTATACATCTTCCTTTGTCCCATATTGCTCTCCTATGTTCCTAAAGTTCAAGAAAAGGTTCTCAAGTTTTTGAATGTGATCTTGTCCTAATCCTAGGCAACTCTAGTGTGAGATTTGAAGATCCTATTTAAGATGCAATATACCACGTTAAATTTCCATGAGGAAGGGGGTTTGAGTCTAGACATAATCTAATCTATGTAAAAGAACATCAATATTTGGTTAGATCTTGTCAAATATGTACTTAATTTTATGAATATGTCCTATATTAATGCATCCCTACTTAAATAATATCAATTCCTAGCCTATACTAGCTTAAAATGCTTCACAAAAGGTGAAAATATGTGACCTTTCCAATTTCAAGTCAACTTTACCATAGAAAAAAGATCTGACCCTCCTTTTAGCACCAATGGAGTTCCCCTGTTGGTGCTTCCAAATGAACCACAAGTTCTCTCTAGTGTTTAAAGAGCACTTCTCATTTTAGAATTGGAAGATTCAAGGCATAAGTTGCAAGTGTTTGGCAATTAAGATTCTTGTGGTGGAAATATCAGTAGAGCAACATGAATTATTTCACAATATTTATAAATTTTGATGGTAGGGGGGCATCTTGGTTCTTTTCTTGAAAAGTCTAGACAAATTGACCTAGATCTAGACCACTTACTAGACCAAAATGATTATGGACAATATATTTAAGCTAATGTGATTTGTTAAAAAAGATCAAAAGGAAAGGTAGAGTAAGAAATAAATGGTGATTGTTGATATTTAATTATGAACTTATTGACAAAGTTTTAATAGTTATCAAGCATGATCTTAACTAGTATATATTAAAAGGTAGCCTAAGCTCACATTCCACTATAAACTAGGCTTGATTCTAGAAATGATACAAGTAATAATTAGATTTAATTTTCAAGTTCTACACTACATCTAGATAGTTAGTGTACATATTTGATGCAGATAAAATAAAATGAAGTAAATTCAATCTCATTCAACTAATCTAGCATTACACAAGTTAGCAACCCTATAATTAATGATCTAACTTAGTATTTATAAAAACTATTCATATTCAAACTCAGACAAGTAATTGAGAAAATTAGCAATTCAAACACATCAAAACCAGACAATTCCTATAGAATTCCTTGATCCTTTTGTATGAATTGCTTACAAGTCATAGAAATGTCTCAAAGTCTCTCCTTTTAAAATCGGTAATACATGCCCTTTTATAGGAAGCTAGGTAGTATACCGGTCATTTTTATAACTACAAGTGTAAAAAAGATAGTTCTCTTTGTTACAACTATAATACAAGTATCTTTTACAATCTTACTGACCTAGAGACAAACATGCTAACAAAATAGCATGTGCCTTTACAAAATGAACAAGTTGCCTTACTGGAAAGCCATAATTAATATGATTGAGGTGGGTCCCTTTACTAATGTAGGATACTCATGGCCCTTGTATGTTGTTCATACACTAGGCTTAAATCTATGCTAGGCCTAGTGATGCACCCTTCTTCTTGATCTACCAGTTTATCAAAATCTTTATCATTCCTGGCCAAGGATTCCTTGATGCTCCTAGCTTCATTGATTCTCTCCCTTGCATTGAAGATAATTTTCAACACTTTACTATTGTTATTGACCCTTGCTTCTGATTTATTGAATCACCAAGGTGGCTCTGTGATGGAATTCTTCATCAGTTATAATCTTCAGGGTGGTAGTTTCTGTAGGATCCTCAAGCATGGTACCTAAGAGATTTTCAAATCTACTAATGAACTCCTTTTCTTCTTATATGAGCCCCTCAAATTTGACATGTTAAGTATTTAAAGCATAAATTTTATCTCCAATAATCCCTAAATTGACACTTAAATGTCTTTTATTGATAGCCTTGAAGTTTGGTATTTGATTCTTAATGTGGATATCAATAAGTTGGGTAATTTTATATTCAAAGGCCTACCACTTAGTAGTTAGTTTCATAGCTAAGGTAGCTTGCTCTTGAAAGGCCATCTACCTTGACTTCATGGACTTCAATGTTTTGAACATGTCATAAAATGACCCATCTAGTAAATTGATCGTGGAGTCTGTAACTGAGAGAATATCTTGAGTTTGTAGATTCTCCTTTTCTTCCATAAATTTCTTGATTCTTTATACTAATCCTCAAACATCAGCTCTAGCCTACTGATATTGAGCTTCAATTAAAATCACCACATCTTCCTCATGGATGAGAGCTTCACCAAGTTGTTGTCCTCAAATAGGGGTTACATTTGTGAATGGATCCACCTTCTGAAATGTGAACTCTTCTTGGCCTACCATGGCTACCCTCATTGTGGTCCTCTCCAAGGCTATTGTGTCTAGGTTATATTACACTTTACCTTTGAATTTTGGAGGCTCAAGGACCTCTACCTTTGTACTCCCAAAAGCTCCTAAGGTTCCAATTATTTGTTTCCCCTAAATGTGTTGGATTTGCATTCTTCTCTCTTCTTATTTTTTTACTATATCTTTGATATATGGCTTGATGTTGTCATCATCAATCAAGCTAATCTATGTTAATGTATAGGAAGGGGAGAGGTATGGGATATTTTATAGCTTTCCATAGATAAACCAATCAAGGATGAATGGTCCATGAATTAGAATTTCATCACTAAATAAATTGACTTCACTAGTGGAATGAGTGATGGTCAATCTAGGCCTTTTTCTTGGAGCCATAGGCACCAAGGCCAATTATGCCTTCCTCTTCTCTCCATGTAATGGGATCAATTCTTTACCTACCTCACTAGAGGGATCCTCTTTCCTATCAAAACCATATGTAGCTATTATGTCAATAAGGGCACCTTCTAATGTTTCTCCTTCTTTAAGGGCAACCACACCAATGAATTCCATTAGGGAAGAAGGTTTTTTTAGGAATGTTGAAGGCACATGGCCTTTTATAGATCTCTCCTCTATCTTTAGTTCCTCAATCAAAGCTTTTCCTTTTCCCTTGATGTCCCCAAGCTACTCAACCTAGGCTTGTCCTATTGGTTGCACTTTTTGAGGCTCAGATGACTATCCTTCAATAGGTGGCTTTTGATTAACAGTCTTAGATGGACTAGGTAATAAGTGATAATGTAAAGGGTGCAGTCACCAATTTTCTCTTGAGGGCTTGTTGTCCTTGACCAACCTACTTTTCAATTAGATGTTGTGACCTCCAATTCTGAAACTTACTTCTTCAAAATTCTTGGCTCTAATGTATATATCATCACCTACACCTAGATGATGTCTAAATTAAATATTTGAGACCTTCATGTCTTGGATGTGGTTGATTACCCTATTTATAGGGTCCCACATTTTGAGGCCATTTAATTGAAAATTAAATAAATTCTTATAAACCACCATGACTTCTATCTACTTTGAATCTCTTATTATGATTTTTCTAATGTCCAATGAAAAGGGATGGACTTGAGATTTTTTATTTTCTTTACATGTCCTATCTATACCTTGAATAATCTAGGAGGCAATCTCCTACTTTAAAAGCTTATTGGGGACATGAATTGGTAATCTGTAGGGTTGAGTCAGAATTCCCTCTATCCTTATCGCAATGCAATTTGGGTAGTACCACACATCCCCTATGGTTTCCACTCATTTCTTGATGAGAAGATGTGGTCTTGGCATAGGGATGATTGCGATTACCTCATAAATGGTTGAGAAAACACCATCATAAGTAAATTTCATGTGGTTCATGTACTTTAATATATTTAATTTAGAGTAATGGTGGGAGATTGTGGTCCTTCTATCAAGGGACCAATTTCTTATACCAGTAAAGGTCACAGAGGATAGGAGGGAATCCAAGAGATAGGACATCATATAAAACTACTTGGAGGTCCTTCTTTTAATGGCCATAAATTGCTTCGTCAGGAAAAATATTATCAGGTCTCACACAAGAGGGGTCATTTTTTATCCTAACATGAAGTGGAAATAAGATACCCAGACTTTGTTCACATAAGTAATGGAAGGGCTACCAAGGGATATATTTAGAAAGGTCATGGTTATCTTAATGCCCTTTCTAAATTGGATAATAGGGATTTTGGCATCAGGGGTCCTGAAAACATGGGATCCTTGGATTAACCAAGGTGTGAGGACTGAATCGAGGTCCTAAGTGTTAGTCCAATCTCTCATGGATAAGAGCTTGATATGGGTCAACAAGAGATCATAATAGGTTTCAAAGGCCATGGGGGTGATACATGAAACCCTTTTGGTGCTTCTCTCTCAAATAATCCACTCCACATCTATTTTATAATCCATAAAATTAGGAACAAGGACATCAATATAATGTATTACCTCTAGTTTTATTATTGCATGGTGAAGGCCTACCATTTAAATTACAACTATATCATTGTATATTTGATGTGTAGTAGTGTTTCTTTTCTCTTCCTAAGAGATGGAATATAATTATTCCATAAAGAAGAATAATTTTGACCAATTCCTAACCCCATAGACATTTAGTGCTACCAATTCTAGCTTGGTATCCTTGAAAACCCTCCCCTTAGGGTTAGAGGTGAGATAGAGATTAGCCTCCATCTTTAATTATTGTATGCCTACCACCATTGATGATATAGAATTATCATCAAGATTTCTAATGATTTTGCTAAGGTACTTGTTTCTCAAATCTCATTTACACTATCTTAACTAGGTGAAGTTAATTGAGTCAACTTGGATCTTTTTTATAGAGGGTTTAGGGATTTGAGCTTTAATGGCAGATTTATTTAGGTCTTAACTTCATACATGCCTCAGATTTTATAGTGACTCTTTCCTTCACGCCTTTATGTTTTTTATCTTATAAGATCATTGATTTTGACCCTTTTATGCTTATTTGGAGTTAATGTGGTAGTATTTTAGAGTTTTCATGGCAATTTTCATAATTATTCTTTGTCTAATAACCATTAGCTTTTAACAGCCTCCTTTATTTCACCCCATTGGATCAAGATCTTGGGCCTAACATGATATATTGATCCAAATTTGAGTTTCATGATCCCATTAGCCCATTGATATTTAGGTTCATGGTCATGACACTTGGCATTCTCATAGATTTATTATATGCTATGTATATTTTCCATTTACCTTCTTAGTCATGCATTGGCCATGTGTCAAGATCATAGAGCCTTGAAAATTCATTGAGATCTGATCATTGGATTAAATCCCATAAGTGGGTTATCATCATTTATATTTGTGGGGCCCTTATGTTCAATAATTTCCCTCTCATGTCATTGGATCAAAACCTAGCAAGTCAGTGATCACTGTTGATCTTTACGAGGCCCCTGGTCATTAATTAAACACCTATATTAAGTGGGCACCTTTTGTTCCCTTTCTTTGACTAGTAAGTCACCACTCATCTAGTTCTTAGGTCTTTACATACCTTTGACCTTTTCTTCTTACATCTCATGCCATTAGATCAAATCCAGTGAGTGAGTACTTGTCATTAATCTTTTATGATGGATGTTACTTAAGTGGGATATTTTTGGTTAATACACTCCATCTGATCAAATATTACGAGTGAGCGATCATCATTGGATCCTGTAAGGGACATGAGGAATAACCATTAAGCCCAAGGACACAAATACTTAGGATAGAATATTAAGACTAAGGTCAAGATTAAATATCAGGGCTTTAATATTAAGAACCTAGTCTAAGTTAGGTGACTTAAAAAGAGACCACATAAAGCACATTAGCTTATACCCAAGGCAAAATAAAAAATAAAGTCTTGGGTCATGTTTAAAAAACATGATGCAAACCCTTTTGTTAACCAATTTATTCAATTGTCCCCACCAATTTGGCTCCTGCTAGTATTCAAATTTAGACTGAGGGTTACCTAGGGTTTGTGAACACCAAAACCTAGACCTTTCAAAGAACCTATAAATAAACTTAAGCAACTCTATTAGCCTGATCATTAATTGAATAAGAGGTTTGCAAGATACGTAAATGTATTAATTCAAGAGTGGATGTTCTTTTAATTCTTTCAAAATGGATCCTAATGTTTAGATAATTTAAACTTAGATACACACGTCTCTCAAGGGTCCCAAATTTTAAAGTATTGGGGTATATTGGTCCCAATAGGAAGGAGGAAGATAGGAGATAGATCTTCAAATATGATTCCTAAAAAATAATCCTAATAAGGTACCCATATACAAACAACTTGGAAAAAATAGTTACCAAGGATGAAATGAGTCACCATAATGTACTAAAAAATAATAAAACAAAAAAAAAAGTGGAGATAGAAATTATTCTTCAATGTGTCCCAAGAATCATGACTCAAATCTAAAACACAATGCTAAAATAGGTGTTTAGTATATGGAAATTCACTTACTAAACTCATTCTACACTAGTGGTCTAGATCCATTAGTCAATTATTAAAAAAATAACACTATAATTCACCAAAATAGCTTCATGTAAGGATATAGTTAGTGGTGTCAAGAATGAAAAGGCTCACCAAACTCAATTTGACCTAATACCAAGAGATGTAATGTGTCAAGGGTTAGCAAGGGGAATGACACCTAAAAAAGTAGGATCAACACCATTCTCCCCCATATTTGTAAATGGGTTAAGTGATGATACAAATATGTATGAGTGGACGAAGCCAACTACTAGAACATGAACAAGATGATACTGGACTTCACTAGTATAGCAATGTTTTAGGAGTAAAAAGTTCCACTAAAAAAGCTAAAGGAGGCTTGTAATCATGCCTAATAATAGGTGTCAATAATGTAGATATAATAAATCTCAATAAAGTGGCCCTACTAGTGATGGGGTATTCATGTAACTAGAAACAAGAATAAATTGTTCATTATGGATCACACACAATGAATACAAAACTCCATGGCTCTTAGTGAAACTAACAAATGGTACCTTAAAAAAAATAATCAAGTGAAAAAAGAAACTCCATAATGCTATCAATTTGTCAAAGATTCCATCTTTAAAATGAGATATGCTTTAAAATAAAATCTGCCTTAAAAGGAGATAATATAACTAAGGATCATCAAAAGATAAGAGGAGTAGTGAATGGACTAAAAAGCTTAATAGTGAAGGTGTCATGTTTGTAGTGCCCTTACCAATAATGCTTTTGATACTACCATAAGTTATCATAATACATCCCAAATTAATACAAATTTTGGATCAATATACTTGTATATGATTTGGAGAAAAGTGAACAATAGGAAAATGTGAGGAAACATCCAAAAATGTTTTAGGATTACCAAGCATGATAGAATCAATCTAAGGACCTACATGTTTGAATAAAGAAGTGGAAGAGCTCATGTGAAGCTCAATATCATCATGAAGAGTGAAGAAAACAAAAATTGGATTTCTATCATCAAATTTTCCCATTTAAGATGAAACACCCATTAACTAACCAATACCATGCCAACCAATCCACTTAACATGATGGATAGGGATAATAATTTTGTATACATGCTTTTTAATGCCCACATGTCTAGTTATGTAATCCATGGAATGAAGCATGTGGGATCTAAAGGAAGTGGTATGCCTCTCAGAAGAGGAAATAATATATTTAGGTGAATATGAAATGGGATACAAAAAATGTGCAACTATAAGAGGAACAAACTTTAAAGGTAAAATAATAAGAGTAACATGCACAATAAGAGAATTTTTAATAAGATAATTAGTAGAAGGAACAAGTTCACATTAGTTGACAAATCAAGGTAAATAGATATGTAATCAGTGACTAAATTTCAACTATGAACATGAGTATGAAGGTCCATAGTAGTAAAATAATGTTGAGGGCTAATAAATTTATTTTGTAAGGAGTGTATGAGGGAATCCTTGTCATGATGAGGGAACATAGAATAGAGTTTTACCTCTTGATTTTTATGTTCTCTTCCATGAATTTTATCATGTCCTCATGCAATGATAATATATCATTAAATAATGTCTTTTTACATCTTAAGTATGTAAATTGGCACACACATCCTTGATGGAAACAATACACACATGAAAAATTACTCAACACCCAAGAGGTAGATGTTGAGTTTTCTCGATAATGCATATTTAATTATAATAATGTCCCTCAAATAACTACTGATAATTGATAGTTTGTCTTTGTCAAAACAACACAAAAATTAATAATGTGTTTTTATGAGGGTATTCAACAACCTATCAAATTAGACCTCACCCTATGATCTTCGCCACTTGATAAAATAGGAATAAATGGCTAATAAAGTGCTTTTAATATTTATTTAAATTTGGGATCCATTTTTTAGGTGAGATATATTGACATTAATTTGGCTAATAAAGTGCTCTTCATAAATAAATAGCCAAATTAATGTCAATAGGTCTCACCTAAAAAATGGCTCCCAAATTTAAATATGCATCTTAATTTTTTCCCCATTTATGCAATTTTACATTTTACAATAAAATTGATTTATAATTTTGAATTTTAACATCACTTTATATTAATTTATAACCTTGAAACTAAGCCCTAACAAAAAAGAAGAGGTGGGTTTTGAACCTAGACCTCTCTTTGAGGTATACGTCGTTAATAAAAGGGATTATACCAATTGATCTATCAAATAATACATTTTATGAAATCACTATTTAAACTTGAAAAAATGCATCCTTTGTTTTAAAACTAACAACAAGCACACTTTTATTGTTATATTGACTATGAGGTAAGTATATGCACCACTATTGAATCCAGGGCCTATGGTAGTTTATACGATATGAATTTTATAATGTGGCTAAGCTTAGGGGATTATGTATATGAAAATCTTTAGTGTGGATAAGGTCTAATCATTATTGGTTTGACTAGTTGTAGTTTTATGAAGATCAAATTACAATAAGAAATGAATACAAGAAGGTTCTAAACTAGGTAATACGAGATAGGTGAATAGTCAATTTGGGTTTGAACTCAATTTGGATGATGATGGTCTTTTGCTGGAAGTAAACCAAGTGGATAAGTGTCACATGTGTAACTCCAATGATTCAATAGTATCCAATGTTGATGTCAATGGTAGTTTATTCAACAAAGGACAATGACGACAGTTTGTGCCAATGAGGTAGGAGTGAATCATGATGGATATGAAAGAAGTTGAGGCATAATGATGAAAAATGAGATGGCCTAATTGATATTTCATTGTGTAAGAAGGTGTTTGTCATGGAACAAATATATGCCAAATCCACATTATTTCATAATTCTAATGCTTCCATTAATCAAACACATATAATAACAATGCCAAGTTATCCATTTCAAATCTTAATAGAATAAAGTAAAATATAGGTTTGTATAGAATATGAACACTAGGGATATATGGATCAAATAAAATGTAAAATCTTCAAAAAATACCAATCTTAGCTGCTTGGTGAAGCATTTTGTGATTCAAAGAGGCATTGCATCTATTAGGACATGGAGTTTGAACCAAATGTTAGTTAGAGCTTAGCATTCACTTATTTAACCAAGGGAAAAACATAAGTCTATACATTTATAGTATATGTTATTCAATATGATTTTTAAAAAAAATATGGCTCAAGGACATAATCAAAGGGTAAATATAGTTTATTTTAGCTAAGAAATAGTTATATAAAGCATATCTAATGCCATGTTAAATTTGTGAAAGATATCAACAACCAAGATTTATATATGAAACCATTATGATAGATTAATCACACATTCACATAGTAATAGATTTTCATAATAATGATTTAGACCATAAAATGTTTCCATTATTATAATTTCACATTTATGATCCATTATATCCTCTCACAGACATTAAAAAGGGAGTAGTTATTAAATAAACAAGTGGTTTTTATGATAGCCTCAAATATAGGAGAATCCAATATATTTTTGGACTCCACAAATTTTACGTGTATAATTAGTTTACCTCTCAACAATAAATCAAAAAATTATTGAATCAAGTTTACCTCTCATGTGAGTTTGAATAGGTCCCAAATGTAGCTAGTTAATAAATAACCAAAACCACTAACTAGTGTGAACATAACCACTCCAACATGAATCTATGATCACGTGTCTATAAAACTAAATGCATATGCATATCCTATGTTTTTGTAATTTTTATCAATGTGGAAATGTATCTAAAAACCTATAATATATGAACCATATGAATATTTGAAATATGTGAAACTTGTATTCTATTCAAATTTTATTCTCATGTAGGCTTATGTCTCTATGAATAACCCACTTTAATTTCACCCTTTTGAGATGATATATGTATCTTATAAGTCTCTCATCTCCAAATAATAATGAATTGTATCATGTCATGTATAAAGATAACATCATGTAATATCATTTGACCATGTAGATAAATATATCATCATAATATTATAGTAACAATCAAATAATGTATGTAACATATGGAATTTAAGTCATGCAACAATCATGTCTAGATAAATGTATCAATGAAACACGTAATATAAGTAACTTTGAATAAGACTATGTAGTAATAGTGTATGATAAAAATTATGGTAACCCTTAATGTCAGAAAGATTAGCAAATGCAAGTGTTATTTTTCACACATAGGCCAATGGGAACATACAAGGGACATAAATATGCCAAAAAAATCAAGGCTAAAGTCCACATGTAGGATCACATAATTTATTTCAAAATCAAGGGACATCAAGGGATGTCACAACAAGCAAGACCAAGGGCCACACACAATAGTTACACAAAAATTAATCTACCATGTTAAAGAGTAAAAACATCATTAGATCATAGAACAAGGGACTAGTATACACTATCCATATGTATCAATGTCATATCAGAGTAAAATGGCATGTCATGTGACACTATGTAATAATTAATTAACTAGAAAGGCAAGTGTAATAAATATAAGTGGATCAACATAGTACAAAGGTCATAGAAAAATATAACATATAATAGTTGAACCTATGGAATAAGATGCCCCTTATGTGATAATTGGGTAGATGGAAAACCAATAATTCTATGTCCATGTGTAACCTATATATCCTACATAACACTAAGATATACCATTAAAAACATGCATGTATTTAAATAATATTCCATCTACCAAAACATGTAATAACTAACATATATAAAACTATAAACTAGCCATCATGTCATGCTCAGGTCTTTATATTGTATTTTTGAATATTTTGTATTTTTTGATCATTTTATTATTTTAATATTTTTTAAATGTTTTAAATTTAAAAAAATACTATAAACTTATTTTATCATTGGAAGTGTCATGAGAAATGCTTGTATCGAGTTTTGGAGGGATAGTTTGTTATGGATGTGATGTACCAGCTAAGGGTGGGTAATTTTTTGATATAGAGTCTTATTGTGTACCATGTATGTCATGCTCAATGCTCATGTAAATTATGATATGCTGTATGGGTCTATAAATTTTAGGAATATGTGGTATCCATTGTGTAATATGAGGGTGTCTCACTATTTGTGTTAATTATGGAACATAATAAACTATTTGTGGTGTTAATTAAGTATGTGTCATAGAATATAATTCCCTTTATGATATTTGAGTAACTAACTAATGTACTCTATGTGGAATAATTCAATGTATATTTAGATACTATAAATGTGTAACAATCAATCTTATATGGTGATCCTAAATATGTGTGCCATCTATCTCTGAATATTGATCCTAAATATGTGTACCATTTATGTCTAAATATTGATCCTAAATATGTGTATCATTTGTCTGTTTGAATTTGCTCCTTAAATTTTGTACCGTCTATCTCTAAATAGTGATCCTAAATATGTGTCTCAACCAATAATGGTGGTGGCGGGGGTGGTGGAGGAGGAGATATCAAAAACTAAATAGGATACCAATACCCTACTCCTAAGACTATAACCACTCTATTTCATTATATCCACTTTAGAAATTAGTGTACTATGGATGTAACTACATGAATTATCTTCATCTATGGGAATCCTAATAGCGTGTTTAATATCCAATTACTCTATGGTACTAGGAATGGCATGACTAATATAGTTGATCTTACTAGAATAGGTAATATTATGTGTCTCTATTTAATTTGTCTCTATCCATAGAATCCTTTAACTGATTTCATTATTTTCTTCTTAATCATGTCATGTGTATCCAATAGATTGTAAAAGTTCCATGGTATACACATTCTCACTTGAGCCATTATCAATTGTAAAACTATATATAGGTTGTTCCTCAATGTATTTGCATATGAATAATGCTTAAAAATATATGTCACCATCAACTATCTCACTTTATTCAAATGTAATAATGGGCCACTGAGGTGGATTGTCATTGATTACATCAAGGATATATCTAGTGTATGATCATGTGTCATTGGTGGAGGATGCATGTTATATTCATAATGAACCTATCGAGTGTCCTTAGTCTTTATTGAATCATGTTTAGGAAATGGATCACTAAAAATATTAAACTTATGATTCACATTGTGTTGTGATCTAGGTAACTTTGTGGGAAAAACCCAAATTGATAATGTTGTCACTAATAATATCATGTATCTAATGTCTTAGATTGGAACATTTTTATATTGAATGCCCCAATATGATGATAGTCACAAAATGCATTTAAATCATAACTCTTTATTCTAGGTATACTTGGATAAAGCTCTTTTGGAGGAAAGAATATGATAATCTTACACTCAAAAAACTTCTTTAAAATTGTTTGGGAAGATGATGGTAATTATGAAAACTAACTCTTTTGTGTAGATTTAAATTGTAATTGGTTTGTAGGTTGTGATACTGCATTGAATTTATTATTTTATTCATTATTTGAATCATTTATTTTGACCTTATAATTATATTTTATTTTAAACTTTGAATTATTTATGGGAGTTGATGTATACATAAGTTTTTTTAAGAAATTATCTTGACTTATTTATCCCTCACTATATGGAATAACTCATAAAATGATTTGGATCTCTTGAATATGAATGATTAATGGAGTGGTGGTGGTAGAAATAATTGTTTAAAAATATCTTATAACTCATTATCAACCATAAAATTGCCTATATATGCTATAATGGTCTTGTATCAAAGCACATAGTCATTGATTGATCCAATAGATCCTTGTTTTATCTTAGAAAACTATGCATATGGTAAATTCTCATCAATATTAATGGAGAAGTGTGTTAATAATTGGTTGTACAAGGGATTGAATGCTATTATGGATTGAAGGAAGAGATTAAAAAAAAATATAAATTCATAGTCCTTAATACTCCTTGCAAAATAACTTGGATAATAGTTTATCATTGTATCTATAGTCCAAGAAAGCCACATGGAATGATCTAAGATGTTGTTCAAGATCACCTTCAACTTTGTAAAATGGTATTTTTTGAGTTTGAAATATAATAGGTAATATTAAGTTGTTATATAAAGAGAGAATGGGTTTTGGAGCAAGGAAAGTGAATCCATGGTATAACTAACTCTTGATGCAACTTACTCTAATTGAAACACCTTTATATGTAATTAAGTAACAAATTTCTCAAGGGAATGTTTATTATAAAAGGTTTGAAATATGATGTGTGTATCCTTCCTAAAAGGGGTGAAGGTTACTAGTGTAGGAATGGAATTGAAATCTTATGAAATTATTATAATGCCCTCAAACATTGAGAAGATGTCACGTAGATCATGTAAGGTGTAGGAATGGATATAGTAGCAGTAGTAGTGGCATACATACATGATGTTTAGGATTGTATAATAGTCATAAATGAATTTCAATGAAGAATGTGAGATGCAACAATCTTAACTAGTTATGAGGCCTTATATGGTAGGATAAATTTGATAATTATACCCACCTATTCAAGATTTTGATGGAATTTCTCAAAAAAATTGGATAATATTTTAACTTGGCTAGGATCTACCCCATTAAGTCATTGGTATCAATTCTATCTAAACCTTCATAAGTATCTTTATCATTATGTTCATTTTGATTATCTTTGATTATAATTTTCTAATGGAATCATATCAACAAAGTCATTTATTTCCACACAATAATAAATAATTAATACATCAATAGAAGAAGAGACATTCATTGAATCCATTGTAGTTATAATAATATGATTCTCATTATACTCTATATGGGCTCCAATTAATCTAGCACTTAATCTTAGAGGTACAAGGGTGTTATCCTTCTTAGATGCCATAAGATAGGATCATGTAAAGATGAAAAATATTAATTATCTTATGTGTGGGAAAAATTGAAAATCCAATCATAAATCTTAAGCAAAAAATATAAAACCCTATAAGGATGAAAACCTGAGGGAAGACCTATGGTTTTGCATTATTAAATATGTGTATAATTGAACTGCTCGAAGATTGTAGAGATATATGTGTATGATATTGAGTAGATTTGAAAAAGATAATGAGGTTCATGTAGGAGTATGATATTATAATGGAAGGGTTGACTCATAAGATAACATGAAAGTGAGAGAGGATGGAAAATTATGACCTTCGTTGGGTGCACAATTATGCATGGAAAATGTTTGTCAAGTTCTTTATTTTAAATTACTAAAGACTAGATTTTAGTATATATCTTGTCTTATGACATGGATTTTTTTTACATTATTACATTGAATTTTATGTATGAATATTTTATTGTATGTACATGTGTTTTATTATGTGAACATATTTTTTATTATAGGATCTTCTTTTAATATTTTTTGTGACTCATGTCATGAATTGATTCACTAAATTGGGTGTAATCACTAAAAAAGTGTGGTATTTGTTTGGTACATGTGTTTATATGGTGCTAACCAACTATGGGGACATATTACTTGATTATGTCCTCATTTTTATCTTAGCCCACCTATGGGGTGTGTTTGTTGAATGGGTATACTACTTTCTCCCATTGGAAAATTGGACTTGTTTATTCTCTATTATAGTGTAAAAAACATAAATTCATAAATTCAAAATACAAAATTCACATTCAAATTCAAGGATTCCATATGTGTAAAAACTAACATGATACATTATTTTATAACATATGAGGGATATTTTTCAAATTAAATATGTTTTAGATAATAACATGTGATGACTAATTTATGTTCCTTATATATGGTGTTTTAATTTTTTTTATAGATGAGTGATTACAACAAGTCTTCATGCTTCACCTTAAAGGGGGAATTATAAAAGGTAATTTTCAAATTCAAGATGTGTCTATATGGTCAAAGATGAGCTAAATTATATACATCCTTGATCAAGAATTAGATGTGGTATTTGTGACTCCATAAAAATCATATTAGATATATTTCAAGTATTTTTTAAAATTCTAAGATGTCAAGACCTATTGAATTTCATGAGAAATTATTATGCTATGTTTTCAAAAGCTATGTAAAGTCTAGTTATGGAGTAATTATGCTGACATTTAAGGGAAATACAAAATTATAATATTATTTCCTATGCTTCCTTTTAATTTCAATTTCAAAAAATAAATTCAAAAAGATTAAAAATTACTAAAAATGGTATGTATCTTAATAATTTAACAACTTTTAGCAATTAACACTTGTTTCAAGTAAATCAGCTAATCAAGTGTGGTTGTAAACTATGCAAGAGCAAGTTAAAACACTTATTTCATGCTTAGGTAAGAAAAAATGGGCATGTTTCAAATTATTTACATGTATACTTTGAATCAAACATGCATTTCAATTAGATAACCTTTTCAAAGTGGGGGCATTATATAAACAACCAAATTTGGCACAAAACCCCTTATTCCCATGTTTTCTCCCAATATGGATTATATGTAAAAATTGTACGTTTTAATCCTTTTTTAAGATTTCCCAAACAACACATGAGTATTTATTTGGTATAATAAGCCTAAAATGCATCTCCATATATATAAAAAAGGTATCCATTAGTACATTTGAACCACATATCACCTGTTATTGAGCCTTGTCTTGAAAATTGGATAAACTTGTAACTACACTAATCCATCTTTGGAATTTTCATAGCCCTATAGGGTGTATTTTTTTAATCATACTTCTACCCATTTTTCATTTATTTATGCATGATCCTTTCTCATTTTCATTTTCATAAAATTAATACTACACATAAATCATCCTAGAATCATCCTTTAAACACAATTATTTTAAAATACATTAAAAATGTCAAATAATATAAGAGTTAAGAGAGAATAAATAGAGAGATAATCCATTCCACCAAGGTCCAATCCTAGATCAAATCTTCTCCATTCAAGTTGTGCTTCAAAATGCTACACACTTACAACACTTATCCATCTTGGTCTCTCTACACAATCCATTAAGCCAAAGGAGGGTAATTATAATTTAATAGTTGCATTGATCACAACTAGGTAAAATAAGGTTGAAAAACTTACTCTAACTTTTCCATCCACACACCACATAACTACATGGATGCCTGATTATGATCATGTGATATACATAGTTATAATGATGCTTCAATGGATTTTTTGAGTCATTTTTTATCATTATTTTTTGGAGTGTGCATGTTAGATCAAACTAAATATTCATTCATACTACATATTTAACCCTACACATCTATGAAGTGAAAGTAAAATGGTAATCAACAAGATGAAATACTTAAGAACTAAAAAAACTAGATTATGAAACCCTATTGAGATATACCTAATGACATAAAGACAATATTAAATATATAGGGACAAGATTTATGCACCAAAATTATTATGGCTATGCATGTATAGGACATTCTCATATATTTATATCCCAGAGTACAATGCAGGCCAAATTTCGGAGTAGGTCAAACACAATCATAATATTATCTTAAACTTATTAGAACAGTCAAGGTGCATGTGTTTTTTAACATCTTTGTCAGTTATTTTCATTATTTTAGTTTATTCTTGTGCCATTTGAGCTTGTTTATGTATTTAGACACCTTAAATAGGTTTGAATTCTATTTTTAAGTTGTGTATGTTTAGATGTACTTAAGTGTAATGTTTATATTCTTATTTTTCACAAAAAGCAAAATTAGGGTACATAACATGGAAGATGTACTTTTTATGATTGAACTTAACATTATATAAAATTATATGCTAAAGGATGATATATAAGTCATGTGGATGATATTCATATTTCTTGTATTTGGATAGGAAATCAATAGGATTCAACTAATTTCATGGATAATTTCATGAAAAATATGTGTCATAACACATAGGTCAAAAATAATCTCAAAATAAAAATGTTCCCCATCGATAATGAAGGTGATCTTACATTGATCTTTAGGAGCTATGTGAATCTGATTATACCTTGAAAAATGATCCATGCAAGAAACCATCTCATATCTCACTATATAATCAAAAATGGCATCTATCATAGTATAAATATTTCTTTAGTTCATGCTAAGTTTAGACAAAAAAAAGTTGATACACATGTGAATGACCATGGTGACTTTATTATGAATGGGGGTTATGTTAGAGACCCATTTGGAGTGATATAATATGATGCAATCCCAAGGAATTAGTTTTTGATGATGAAAATACCTAACCCAATATAAATGATACACAACACCCATAACACCAATACGAAAGCACAAAGTTTATGATTTATACTAAAATGAGAATAAGATTACATATATTTTCTAAGGAATGCTTGGTATTAAGATGCAACATGAATGTGTATCTCTCTATAATATTGGAATTTCTTAGACTTCCATGCATACACTTTGTTATCATGAAAATTTTCACCCTACCTAAAACTTGATCATTTTAAAAATATTTGTTGTACCATACTAATTCCACCTTGCGTTTGGCAAGGACTGATTTATTTTGAAACACTTGTTTTTTAGTTACACTTGTTGACTACATATTAATTATTATATTTTGATTGTTTCTAATGTGAATGTTCTATTACATTATACAACATTGCATCTAAAACAATGAAATTTGTTGTTGGTGATATATGTGGATTAGTTTAGTTTAATTGGAATCAATGTAAGTAATATAAATTTGAAAAGGCCAAGGTAATGTTGCATTTTGGTCAAAATTTATATAGCATAACAAATAATTTTTTTTATAACTCTGTGGTTGTTGAAACTCTGTAAAATCACCTCTTTTACCTAATCAAATTTTCAAAAAAATTGATTTTTGTATAATTTCAACTTAAAATGTTATATTTTATTGTAGTTGGTAAACCAAATAGTTTTTATATTAGCGCCAACCTTCAAATGTATTAATGCAAGCATTAAAATTCAAGTTAGAACAGTTTGATGGATTTAATCCCATTACAATTCACAATTGAACCATGATTTTATAAATATTATAATGTTAGCATAAGTTTCAAGTAATATAATTTTTTTATTTGCTATAGTAAAGTTGTTCAAATATGTATTTTATCAAAAATAAAGTTTTGACAAAACAACAACTAGTACTTTACTTGAATTGATTTAAAGTTGGTTGTTTGAATGATAATTTCGGTGGCAAATTGTGATGGAATAAATTGTGGATGAAAATTAAAGATGATATTATATGGTTTAACAATATCACTAAGTTGGATAGAATAAATACAAAGATTTAAAACCACCACCAATTAAATAATATGTTTAATACATTTAATTCACATTACCTTTATTATGATCCATTATTTAGTAACAACTATCATGATTTGATAGAAAATCAATTCTAGTGGAAAATATTGATGGTAATAAATTTGATGCTAAAGTTTTAGTAACCCCTAAAAACTTTATTCAAGAAGTTTTGAGATAGTTTACAAAGTATTATAATATCCAATATCATGATGTACATTGCATTTACTTTGCACTAAGATTATATTCAACATGGTTGATGCATCATTTTAGCACATTAAACTTAGCACCATATTAAATTTAATGTAATTATTTTAATAGAGTGTTGATAGTAGCCAACTTGTGAATTCTTGACATCCAATGAAAGTGGTTATTAATTAAAAACTTCCATAACATTTTGTGATAACTTGATCATGAAACTAAATATTTATTAATTCAGTTATTTTTGACGTAAAGAAAAGTAAATATAGAAATCAATTTAAACAACCATCATCAATAGTCTAGCAAATTCTTCATTGAATATGCTATTTAACAATTTTATCATGTAATTTACATAAAATTTAGATTTCAAATGCATCATAAGGATATAGAACACAATTTGTATTCATTTATTAGTTTTTATGCTCTTATTATGCTCTTTTTTTTTAAAATTATAGATGCACGATGATGAGTTAAATAAAATGTAGTTAAAATAGGTCTAAAGTTGCCACAATATGTATGCTTTTGTTTTAAATTTCAATAGTTTTGTCTCAAAGTTTTAATCACATTATTTTTCATCTTATTGTTTATGCCTAAATATGTATCACAAGGTGCTTAGAGTGTTTAACAAACCCTTTTCATTTTAGAATTCAAAGAATTCACAGCATGAATTGTAGTTTGTGATAATCCTATTATCTATGATGGAATAGAGGTAGAAAAAATGACAGTTTCATAATATTTATAATATTTGGTGGTTGGGAGCCACCGTGGCTTATAAATATTTGAAAATGAGAAAATGATCTATGCTAATTAAGGTGAATTATGATCAATTCTAAGTCTAAAGATAGACTAAGATGGACATGTACATTGAATCTTTAATCTAAAGTGAATTTCTCAAAAAAGAATCAAAATGAAGGGTAGGGTAGAGATAAAATATATTGTTGTTGATCTTCATTTCAGAAATCATGACAGAGTTCAAATATTATCCAGGCATATACTTAAAACTAATGTATGATATAAAATAGTTTAAGATTGAATCTTACCACACATCAGGAAAACTTTTAAGTAATGTGAAAATAATGCAAATAAGAACCACACTTAATTTAAATATTTTCTCCTATAATCCTATAGTTGATACACATCTACAAATGCAGAGAAAATAAAACAAAGTAAACTAGAGAACCTTCAGTTATCCTAGCATAAGCACAAGTTAACAATTTTGCATTCAAAGGTACACACCAAGAGTCTAAAATAAATATTCAAATATATAATTAGAAATAGACAAATTAGAGAGAATCCATATAAAAATTCATACAAAAAAAATGAGACAATCTTTTCAGAATTCTCTGCTTGCATTAGTTACTCAAAGTTTACACTAGTTTTAGCTCAAAACCTTCCTCCTCTTTATAATTGTCAATACTCCCTTTTGTAGAATTTAAGGGAGTATGTTGGTCATTCATATCAAATTACAAGTGTACAAGTAAAAGGACAACTATCCTTTTTTACAAAAGTTCTAGAATACACTATACTTTCCAAAATGGACTGACCCAAAGTCAAATGTGCTTACAAGTTGCACATGCCTTTATGAAAGAATATTCTATTTTAAATATTAAAAATCTCTACAAAAGAATATTATTAAATAAATTTTTAGACCATGTGTTGATGAACTCCCCTAATTCTATTTAATAAGTCTTACTGCCATCTAATGTTATTCATCAATAAGCTTCAAATTAGCTATGGGTTGTAGGAAGAGTTCATCTTCTTGATCAGCTAGGTCTCCAAGGTCCCTATCATTTCTCTCCAAGGCTTCTTTAATGCTACTTTCCTTAGAAATATTTCTTTATACTTTAGGATAATAACTATGATCTTATTTTTGTCATTACTAGACTTGCCTTGGCTCTTACTCCTTACCTTCTACATGACTAAGGTGGTCATGTGCTTGAATTCCTTATCTTTTATGACGCCCAAGGAATTTTTATATCCTATCTAGTAATACCTTATCATCTCTAAGGAGTATCTCCAAGATCTTGGACCATGTATTCAAACCCTTGATCTTGTCTAGGATCAATCCTGAGGCTATGTTTAAGTGAGATAAGTTGATGGTCTTAAAACCAAGTATTTGATCCTATACTAAGATGTTGACCGATTCCTTTATTTTTTCTTTTGAATTTTGTCATTGGGTGACTAAGCCTTTGGATATTGTATCTTGTTGGACCAATACATTTTATCTCCCATTTTTTGACTTTAAGGAGTCAAACATGTCATAAAAATATGCTTCAAACATCTTGATCATGGCATCTAAAACTGACAAAATAGCTAGCCTTTATAAATTTTCCTTCTACTATTGTAGATTATCCCTTTGATGCTATAGTATTTTGATGGCATACTATAACTAAGATAATTGTGATTAAACCAATTCAAGCACAATTTCCTCAAAGATGTGGTTTTTGCCAGGTCTCTACCCTTCAACAGGAGTCAAGCCAACAAATGGTTCCACTTTTTAAAAAGTGAATTCTTTCTTCTCCTCCAACCAAGGCTTTCTTCTCAATGACTCTTTGCAATCCAATTGATGTTGGGTCAAACCTAATGTCAAATAATGATTGATTTATTTTTTGAGGCTCTATGGTCTCCAATTATGTGCCTAAATTTTTAGGAGAAGCCATCTATCTTTCCTTCTCTTGTTGTCACAATACCACAATCTAGGACTTGATCTCATCATGCACATGGATATTAATATATTTTTTAATAATCCATGGGTGGTGCGTGGTTGGGATTTTCTACATATTTCCATATAAAAACCATTAAGGAATGGTTGGATCATGAATTGGATTATCATAACTGAAAAGGTTGACCTCACTCCAAGGATGAGTGAAAGTCAATTTTGGCTTCTTTCTCTTTGTTTAGATTAGAAATAGCTCAATTTTCCTTTTGGGTTGGGTTGCAATAGGAACCAATTCAAAATCTACTTCCTTCCCAATTTCTTCCTTTGCTTCTTTAACTAGAGCTTAAGGTTATATTGTCATACTTATTCTTCATCTGATTCATAAGCACAAGCTAGTGCTTTCAGAGCATCCTCTATAGTCTCCTTGGAATGTAATACAATTATGTGAATTTCTTCAATAGCTGACTCTAGTTCTTTAGGCTAAGCTAAAAAAGATGCCACCTCACCAGGTCTCCTCTCCTCAAGTATCTTTTCTTATGTCTTTGGTGTAGCTTGAGAAGGTCTAGAAGATTGTTTTGGTAACAAATGGTACTACATAGTCCCCACCTGCCATATACCATCACTTAGATTTTGATCTCTTAGCAATCTAACTTTGAGCTTAATGTTGTGCTTATTTAATCTTACTAAGACCTCTATGAAGGAGGATGCTCGAGTGTACATTGAGTCATAGACACCAAGGTGATGTTCATAGGTCATGTTGATCTTCTTAGCCTTCAACTATTTTACAACCTTTTCATTGGGGTCCCATTGTCTAAATTCATTAATTTGTATATTGAAGGAGGTCCTATGCCTAGAGATAGTCTCTACATTATCCTATTTTTGAAACATAGTCCTACTAATGGTTAAGGGAAAGGAATGCATTGGTCCCTTTTATTTTTACACACACCATCTTTACTGTGAAACAACTGGTATACCACTTCTTTTTCTACCAATTTGGTGGTCACATGAATTGATATCCTAAGGGTTGACTTAGAGTTCCCTCTATCTTGATTATAGTTTAATACAAATATAACCAAATGTCCCCAATGAATTCAACATATTTCTTGATCAAAGGGATGACCCTCATCATTATGATCCATGTAATGGACTTAATTAAGGTTGAATAAACATATTCATAGATGAATTAAATATGGTCCCTGTATTTGAAAATATGCAATTTTGAGTAGTATTGGGAGGCTATTTGTTTCCCTTCAAGTGACCATTCTTTAATGCTAGGGATTTTTATGGTGTCTAGTATGGCATCCAAAAGGTAGGACATCATGTAAAAATGGTTATTGTTGTTCTTCTTGATTATAGTTTATTGTTTCTTCAAACATGTGCTAATCATGTCACCTATGGGAGGGGTAAGTCCTCTCTCAACCATAAAATATACAAAAGGGACCTAGAGTTTGTCAACATAGGTGGTGGAGGGGTTTCCAAATAATCTATTTAGTAATGTCATTCATCCTAATCCTAGACCTAAATTGGTTGATTGGGATCTTTCCACTGAGGTCATAGATTACTTGGGTTCCTAAATATAACCATGGGGTAAGGATGGTCTTTAGATCATTCTTCTTGGACCATCATTGATTGTGGGTACATCCACCTAGGGTTTTGGAAATTTATAGTAGTTTTCAAATACGATAGGATAAATATATGCAACCTTATTAAAGCTACATTTATGGACTAACATGACCTAATCAATTTTATAATCTTTGAAAATAGGAGAAATAACATCAATACAATGTAGTACCTCTAGTTTTTCCACAACATAATACAAACTTGTAATTTGAAGGGAGAGCAAGTCATAGTACCTCCTTTTGAATGACACATTCCTTTCATCCTCTCTCTTGATGGTTTCCATCTCCTCAATGGTCTAGAAAAACTTGGACCAGTTATTATCTCTCATGTTCAAATCTATAACATCAATTTCCATATCTTTGAAGAGTCTACCTTCTGAATATGAGGTTAGATAGAGATATGTTTCTTATTGTTTTTGGGGCACCATGACTATGAGTTTGAAAAATTTCTCATTAGTGGTCTAAAATTTTCCTCTATATTTATTTTCACTTGTTTAGATGAAAATTAGACTCTCAATTTGTGATAGGTATTTTCTTCATGTCTTTTCTGAGGTTTTATGGTGATGGTTTTTTGAACTTGAGTGAGTTTATGCCTTAGATTTGATTTGGACCTTTGCATTTATACCTTTATTTTAATGAACCCATAAAATATTTGGTTTTGTCTCTTTCTACCTATGTGGCATTTCTATGGCACCTATGTGGTAATTTTATGGGATTTTCATTCATGAATGCTTTAAAAACTAACAATTACCTTTTCAAAACTCAGCTTTATCTCACACCATCAGATCTAGTAGGTATGAATTAAATAAAATCATAGACCTTTGGAACTAGACAACTATCTTAAAATTGACATATCCATGACTATTATTTGACATCCACATGAAGCTCTTTGATTTTTTCATGACCATCAATTTTGAGCTCATTGTCAAGACTCTCTACTAAGCTTAAAGTTAACATTTGTGTGATCATCATTTGACATCCATGTGAATATATACAACATATATGAGACCATAAATTTTAAGCTCATCTTTGGGATCTAATGCTAAATTTTCCATTTATCATCTTCTGGTTCATTCTATACCCTATCAATTCTAACAAGAAATGCCTCTTCACCATGTGGTAGTCTCGTGTTAAATTGGAGCTCCATTGGAAAGTGATGACTTGATATGGTCTATTGATCATATGTGTACAATGTAACATGTACCATTTATCATTTGGAACTTGATCAATGCTTAAATTTGGGTCCATGGTCTAACTTTTCAATCATGGATCTTGCACCATTAGATTGATCATGTCTAAGTGAATGTGGGTCATATATTACGATATGAGAAGTTGATCATGATTAGCCCCTACATTTATAAAAAGGTTTAATAAGTCCAATAAATATATAAAGCCTAGGTTTAATGTTTAATCATATTAAAAAATATGAATAAAATTTAGTCTAAGGTTATAAGCTAAGTTGCAACATAAAGAGGACCCCATGCTTAGGAAAATATAAGCTTCTAGCCTAAGTTAGAAACATAATGAAAAAAGGACCCCATGGATAATAAATTCATAGCATAAAATTTTATTTGAAGCTTTTGTTATATTAATAAAATTGAAACCTTAGTGTAAATTATTAGGCTAGGTCTATGTTATAACGATAGGGACCCCTTTAGACTTTGATTTTGGTTTCATGTCATTGGATCATCGACATCCACTCAAACATGGGACATTGAATATGATTCAAGTAGTCGAGTAGGATTGGTCCCATTGGATAAAGTCTTAAGCATATCAGGCTCATCTCACTCCATTTGATCAACCTTCCCTGATTAAACATGGGTTATTGATCCTACAAAGAAGCACATGGTTTAAGTTAGGACTTAGAGACATAAAGAGACTTAGGATAAAGCCTTAAGACTAAGGTATTTTTTATGTTAATAAACATAAATGGGGCCTTAGGACTAAGACATTAGTCTAAGTTTGTAACAAGAGGGACCATGTGAATAATAAAGTTGGACCAAGATAGGAACATAATAAAAGGACCCTATAAAAATTAAAATTAGACCATGCTAAAATAGAAAAAGAATGAGGGGCTTGGTACATGAAGAGACAAAGTATATAATTTTAGGCTAAGGATTGGTTATGTTTAAAAACACACCCAAACCTTAGTATAAAAATTAAACTCAAGTCCATGGTAATTTTAAAGTATTCCCACATAAATTATTCCTATCAATTTTTGAATTTGGTCTAAAAGAACCTACGTTAGGGTTTCATGGAGGGTTTCCAAAAGCTTTAAAAATGGATTTATATTGAATTATTATAGACCAAAGGTTAGTGAAATCCTTAGTAGGGATTAAACTATAATATCAAAGCATAATCCATTCAATGAAGGTTCCATTAAACCTGTAACTTGAAACAAGAAGATCCACCATTAGAAATAATAGGCAGGATTAAAGTAGAACCATGAACACATAAACCAACCAAGTTAAGGTGTGGATGATTTTCAAATAAAAATAATGTGAAAACATGTTAATGACACTCTGATCAAGTGAATTTTTATTGTTAAGGTTTAAATTTGCATAATTTGACATAAGGGTCCCCATTTTTTAGAAATAGGGGTATGTTGACCTCAATAAATGGTGACTTTCAAGGAAAGCGTAGCTATATGTAAGAATTCAAAGACTCTGGTTTAGACAAATAACTATATTATCTATTTTACTTGATCAATGCCATTGTCAAGATCAGTTCATGGTTAAAACAAACCTTGCATATGTAGAATTAGGATGAAACATCAAAACCTAGCCATGATGTGTTGGTGCTTTGATTCCACTTACTATTTTCCATGAGATTCAAGGGATGACTTCTAAGTTTCATGTCTTCAATTATTAACATTGACTTATAATATGTTTGGATATTAATAAAAAATCATGCTTTAGCTCAGAGAGGGCTTGGGAATTTCTCTATTGTCAACCAAGCATCTATAGCCCTGACAGAGATACCTTTAGCTCTGCTCAAGGCCTTACTCTACTACTAGCTAGGCATCCATAGCCCTGGTGGAGATTACCAAAATCACCTTTGCTTAGAAAGTTTTTTTGATTTTATAATAATCTCTTAATTTTTGTATTTTTGGATCTTTTAGGCTTTCTAGTAAAGGTTGGGAACTAAGGTATCCAGATTTAGGGATTTGGTCAAGTGTTTGATATTTAGGAAATCACTCATGGTTGTAACCCTTATCCCAAGCAAGGATATTTTTTAAGTGCAAACATGATGTATAAATATAATATTTTTAAACTTTTATTGATTACTGATACTTTATATCTTATAAGAACCTATCGAGTCTCAATCTCTCTAAATATATGCCTTAAGTGGTGCATCAGGAAAGGCATGGGTAGACCATCGGTGCTTCATAAGATTGTTTTCCCCTTTACCACTTTCTATCTACACACTTATATCCTAAAACCATTTACCCTAAGCTTGTTCTTCTTAGTCCTACCTCCTCTAGTCTTTTATTCTTTCCATTTCTCCTTTTCTTACCTTAACATATTTCTTGACTATTAGTTGTACTAGGTCAAATGGGTCAACCCAGTATAGTTTAGGGGCATTATTTACTTTCTTGGTTTGTTAGCCTCTTGGCTGACCTAACACAAACCTAGTAAATTGTCCCTGGAAATAAAATGGGTTGACTAGGTTGACCCTATACAACTGACATTCTCAAAAGGATTTAAGGTAAGATCTACCTATATATATAAGGTCATTTCCTACCATCTCATAAGAGAATAATTATTAGCAAATAAGTGTGAGTGAACACATGCTTATTGACCATTCTACTTAAAGAATAAAGCTTAGGGTTCCATACTTTCTTTGGAGATATAAATCTTGTAGTGTGGAGAAGTATTTTGAATGCTTAGATAGGTTATGTAGTCTAGAAATAATTTATCTTGGTTATCATACAACAATTTCTTGTGAATCACCTTGGCCAAGGGAGAGATTGAGGCTTGATGGGTTCATCTTCAAAGGTAAGTATTCCTAACTTTATTTCTCCTTTGTAAGAGTAGATAGATAATGAGTTTATATTCTTCTCTCCATATATTAGGATTCGGTATACATTGATGTAAGTATATGTTTTGTAATACATGTTTATTTTAGTTGTTTGTTTTAATATTTCTAACCCCCACTTTATGCCACAAGCTTTTTTGAGCACTAGATTAGATTTTATTTTCTTGTTATTAGAATAGAGTGAATGTTTTAAACCTTAGGACTACATTAGGGTTATTGTGTGATTGTGTTAGACTATAAGCTTTATAACCCATCCTAGCATGATATTTTATGATAAATTATACAAGTGATAATATAATTGGGTCTATTAGATCCCCATATTGGTCATTCTCTTGCTTAGTAAGTGTATCCCAATCAGAAGTGTAGGTGTGATCTATATTATCCGATCTAGGATTAATTCATAAACATGATACATTTTTGATTTTATACATTCTAGTGAAACCAACATGAACTAACCCTTATAGGATTTATTCACTTTTAATTCATTTATTTCATTTATTTTTATCATATATTTTGACATTATGGATTGATTTTGTTGACCCATCTTTTTATTTATGTGTGCAGTTTACAAGAATAGACAACTGGATTGACCTATTCAACCCAATATAGCTTTCTAGCTTTTTAGACACCTGATTTACCCTACTAGGTCAACCAAGTCAGCCTCTTATAGTTTCAACACTTTTTAGCAAGTTACTATATAGCTTGATCAATATTGTCAACTCAGTTTTTAGGTTTCTCAAGTATACTTCTAGGTTCTAGACCAACAATTTTATTCATTACATCTTTGATCCACTAAGGTTCTTTTCTAATTTGTTTCTCTCTTATTTATCTTTCCTTTCATATTTTTCAATCTTCAAAATTTTCCTTGCATAGTTAATTGAATTGACATTGCTGACCCAATTCTATGTTTTGTCTATTTTCTAAAACAACTAGATAGACACTATCGACCCATTTCATTTTCGGACTTTGCTTTTATAATATAGGTTCAACCCTATCAACCCTATTTTGTATTTTGTGTATATAGTGTTCACACTATACCTTGTTTCAAATTTAGAATTAACCTCATATCTATTAGTAATTAGCTCACACATTTCTTTTGTTGTTGTTTGCATGATTATAATAGCTCACATAGTTTAATTAGAATATTTTAAATTAATTACTTAGTTTCATTATTTCTATTTTATGCAAACACGTCCAAATCACATAACATGAACAAACACTTTAACATTTGTCTACCCTAGGCCAACCTAATTGGATTTCATCACCTAGGGGGAAGTTGACTTGATGATCTAGTCAAGTATAAAGCATTGTTAATGGTATATTCTGGCTAAGCACTTGACACCCTTATCATTTTGGTGTGTGAAGTGAGGGGGTAGGCCCCAATACCAAGCCTTTATCATTGCCACTACAATCCTTGTTTAGCCCAAACTACCTAAAATCATTTGTAGATTTCTATCTAATACCTTGCTTATAACCAACATTCAATCATATTAAAAACCATTATTAATAATCTAATTAACAATTAGGGTAACTAATTAGTTACCTTTAATTTTCAAGTTGTTTCCTTTTTCTTTTCTCAATTATGTGCACAAAACCTTACATTAGCCAATGTTGGTGCAAGATTTTGTTTTGTGTGTTTCAATTGGATTGGCCAACATTAATCCAATTGGTTGTCTATTTCATTTTATTACTTACTAGTTTTCATTTATTACAAAGTTATCTTGCTTCATTTTTTATTCTATTTTTAGGCTTCTTAAGTTCCCTTTTTCTATATTGGATCGACCCAATCAACCCAATGCTTTTTCTACTTTTTATACACTATATTGGATTGACCCAGTCGACCCTGTATAGTTTTACAGTCTCTATTTCTATACTTGATCGACTTAGTTGACCTTGTATAATTTTAGTCACCTTTTTTGACCTTTTCTTTCTCATATCTACTCTTTTCCCTTCATCATAGAATTTTTTTTGGATAATAACACTAAGTTATAGTCAACAGACATGATGAACCTTACCAATATTAATAGAGTCTCCCATAAATAGAGTAGGGCTCCTCTTTTAGATGCTATTAATGTTCATATTATCACTCGCATAATGAACTATGGGATCCCTCCTCATACCTCTTTGTAACATAATCATTTTTTTCTTAAAAGACCAACTTAAGTTAGGGTATACTCCTAAAATGCTTTTCTTTATTTCTAAATTTCCTCAATATAGAGGAAAGGACCTTCTACCATTTATAACATCATGATTAGTGGTCAAAATGAAGAGCCTCATTTACCCACTCCTACATTCTCAACAATATTTGGAGGTACTACTTTATTTGTTTCTCAACCTCTTCCTTAAATTTCAATTCCTTTTTATGCCATTACTTCTTCTCTAACCACTTCTACCTCCATGCCTAGTATCTTAATTAACATGGCAGGTTCTACATCTAGTGATAATCTCATACTATCTAATATCCTTAATCCTTTCATTAGTTTATCAATTGCTACCCAAGGCAATCGTGCTTCTAGTGCTTCTTCTTCTCAACCATTTACTAGTCCATCTTTTGCTTCACAATAAATTTTTGCCACTAGTGCCTCGAATTCTAAAAATTCTTCTCAAGCTCATATCAATGCTAATAGTGGTACCCAAGCCACTAATACCAACACAAATACCAATTCCAATAATTCTATTATTAATCAAACCCATAAAATTTTGTTGAAAAATCTCAATCAAATGAAGACCTTTCAAGTGTATAACATAAATTAAATGATGAGAATACAAAACCACCTCCTTAACCTTCAATCTCATCTATAACCAATGGCTTGGGGCACACATAACCAAAATTTTCCCCTTTCTCCTCTTTAAAATTCTCAAGGCAATCTCATTCCTCAACCTCCTTTAGTCAATAAAACCATTAAACATATACAAAATGAACCTCTCACTACTCAAATTACCACCATTGATATAGGAGGTATAACACCTACAATTTCTTATAACAGGTCAACTGATCCTACCCTTTACCTCAAAATATTTGGAAATATTTAAAAATATTGGATATAATTAAATACCTTTATTGCTACCAAGATCTTGGCCATAACCCTCATGGGTGATGCCTTGGATTCATACAATCAACTTAGAGCTCATTCCAATTCTAGTTTGGAGGATTTAGAAAATGCTTTAGTGCAAGCATTCCAAACTAATGATCTTCCTAAAAACACTTTAGCCCATTTCATTAATTACAAACAACATGAGAATGAAAATTCCCAACCCTTTGTTAAGAGATGGAATTCTTTGTCAAACAAATGTGAACATAACATAGAGGATGACAATCTTTTTCATCTCTTTACAAATGCCCTCTTTCCTAAATTATAATATCGAGTTCGCACTTTATCTCCACGTACCTTGGAAGAGGCTATTGACAAGCTAAAAGATAATATTTTCTAATGCATCAACTCAAACCACCCCAACCTTCTGTGGGTCCTCATTTATTACTCAAGAATAAAAATCTCAATATCACCAATGATGGTGTTACTAATTTTTATGACACCATTCACAATGTTCAAGTTATTTTTCCTAACCCTTCTTCATAACCAACTTCTTCTTCTCAACAATATACCAATCCTCATTTCTCTTCACCCAATAACATCAATGTTCACAAACCTTTATCCTCGACTAAATTACTTAAGTGTCTACCTAGGATTATTCCATGAGAACTTGACCCTACTCATCCTATGAAATCTTGGTATGATCCTAACAAGTTTTGTTGGTTTCACGCTAGTTGGGGTCATTCTCATGAGACTTGTAGGCAACTTCATAATTTAGCTATGGATTTTATTCTTGGACCTAATTTTAATCATGATTCCATTATCCATAAGAATCAACAAGCCTATGAAATTTCTTTCAAGGACTATAAATCAATTGATAAAACTTAATCCTTAAATCAAACAAATGCTCATTTGGCTATCTATAAGGATCCTCTACCTAATCATCAACTGATTCAAGACAATCAAGACAAGCCCACCCCTTCCACCAATAACATAGAAAGTCTTATTGAACCAAAATTTAAAGAAAACATGGTTAAAATGACTAATATGCAAAGGGTGGTGGCTTTCATTAATTCCCAAACTATCTGCCCTCCTCCTTCACATACGACATATCGTGTTATCCAGGATTCTTCTCAAACTCATTTAAATAATTTATGGCAAGAAGATATTCTGACTTATGATGATCTAATTTATGATTCTCCTTGGATAACACATCTCATTCTGTTTCCACCACTCTTCTATCATATTCCAATACTAATGGCAATCAAACTTCTTCTAACACCTCTTCTTCCAGTTCTCAAAATAAACTTGAACCAACTAGTTCATCATCTCAACATGATTTACCACCTTATTCTAAACCATCTTATTTTTATCAATAAAAATTCTAATGTACTTTAGTTCCTCCTTTTGAGGACTTCCTTAACCATTACACACCTATATCTAAAAACCTTCTTATGGGCTATGATGAGTGAGATCCTATTATGGAGCTCACTAATCTCCCATCCAAAATTGCAATCTTTGAGATTATGAGGACTTCCCTGCATCATAAAAACCATCTCATGCATCTCATATTTGAGATGAATGCCCCTTGTCCTCCCCTAGTAGGATGAGATGAAACTTTATCTAGTTCCAAAGATAATATTTTTAAATAACGTGAAGAGATGTCTATCCATGTTGACAAGACCATAAAAACTTCTCTTTCTCTAAAATTTTTGATAGATTTTATGATTCTTGATGAGATTCTACTTTGTGAACATGATCCCACCTTATTTATTGTCATCCAAATTGGTGATATCTAGGTTAAGTGTGCCTTGATTGATTAGGGTTCCAACACATGTGTGATTTCTCTTGATTTTATTAAGACTCTTGATATTTTGAAAGCAATCTTAAGTCTACATGCAACACATGCCAAGGATATGATAGATGGAAAATGCCTCCTCTAGGTTGTGTGTGGCTTCCCATTACCATTTCACCTATAACCATTCATGTGAAGGTGATGATATTTAACTTTCCCCTTTCATATAACATCTTTTTTGGTAGGTCGTAGACTCACCACATGAGAGATATTGCTTCTTTCGCCTACCAATGTATTAAATTCCCTCACAATGGAGCCATTTATAGGATTCAAGGTGACACTAACCCTTGGAATTTTGAATAATTCCAAGATCATGGTGTCTTTAATATTCCTACTATTGAGCCTTTACCAATTGTTTCATTTTGTGAGTCTTAATGTCTCAACTTTTCTATTAATTCAACCCACAGTTACAATGGGCATCCTGAGCTCATTGGTAACATTCCTCCTAATCTTTTAGATTTTGATGATGATGAGCTTGATGAGATTAACTTGAAGATAAAAAATTCTAATATCTCACCTCATCTCATCTTGCAACTTCTTACTTCCTTGAAACCTCATTCTCACAAACCTCCTTACAATGGCATTCCCATAGTCTTAACTAAGACTAGGAATTCTATTCACCATGCTTCATTGGATGACAAGGTTACCCCTACCTATGTCATTGATGTTCACACCCTAGATTATGATCATGGCTATTATTTAGATGATATATTTTAATGTGGTCTTATTTAGTCCCATGATGCCAATATTGTATGTTATAATTCTTTTTTACTTGAGTCTTTTTCATGCATTTCATCATTTTCTTTCACTTATAGTTATTGATTTTTGAATTTTTACCCTTTTTCATAGGGTAGAGATGGCACCAACACCTCTAGTTTATGAGGAGCCATGTAGGAATACTCATGGATCATGTTATGATTAGGCCTTATCACTTTTATAGGTTCCCTAACTCCCATAATTGGTTTACCCTTGAGGTTAGTGCAACCCTCCTTAGACCCTTTATAGATCTTTCTCCTCCTTTAGTAGAGAATGATATAGTTGAGCCTATTTACACTCATTTTATAGTTGATCCTATTCCTTCTCCTATTATTATTGATTCTACCCCTATTTCTGATGCTATCTATCCTTCCATTGAGCCTAGTTCTATTCCATCATCATCATCTTCCCTTGGTGATGGTTTGCTTCCCTTGCCTAAGATGGCTCTTCTACGCACTAAATGGGCTGATGAGTGTTCTTCATCTTCTTCCACTCCTATTTTACGTCCTTTTATGATTGATTCTGATAAAACCACTCATCAACATATCTATTGCTTCTATGGGATAAATAATCATTCTTCCACCCATTATTGTAAGCTACAGAAATATATTGATACCTTGTGTCCTTCTTCCCCATTATCAGATAAAGTTATACCTCCCCTGAAGGTACTTCCTAAATATTTTCACAATTATGGTGAGGTATATTATCTATGACATCGATGTGGCACCCATCATAATGATCATTTTCGCATCTTATAACAACATCTCAAAGATCACCTTATAGCCATTCTTAGACCTTTTACCACTCTTACCACAAGTCATTCCTTTAATAAATCTCCTCCTTGTTCCCCTATGGATCCACCTCTTGTGGTCACTTCTATGCCTCAACCTTTGATCCCTTCACCTATGGACCTTCCCTCACCTATGGATCCTTCTCCACCTGTGAGTCCTTCACTTGTGGATCATTCTCCATTGTTGATTCCTTGTTCTCTCATAGTTCCTACTCCCATACATTATCCTCACCAACCTTTACCTAGTTTTCCTCCTTATCATGATCCTTTGATCATTCCTAATTTTTCAATTGAGGAGATAAGAAAAGAAATATTTGCCCAGTTTTCATTAAAGATTGATGAGACCTTAGTAGCATTTTGATTACAGCTTCATAGAGATTTATCCAATTTGTGTGGATAAATTTACTAGTATTTGTGAGCATCTGCATGGTGCTTTCACATTTATATTTGGATTAGACATGTGCTCCAATCTTATTTTTATTTGTTATATCATTTGACAGTATGTTAAATTTTTGCTTCTTTCATATCATGATCTTACTTGTACTATATCTTGCTTCTCTTGTCATTTCTTTTTGCATATGATTGTGTTTTGTTTTATCATTGATTTCCCTTCCATTTTTCCTTAGAGTTTTTCTCGAAACTCTCTTCTTTTATCTTTATGATTATTTTTATTTCTTATCCTTATTTTTCATAGATAATTTGTCATGGTGATCTAATTATACTTACCCTATTCCTCTTGGTTATTATTTCCCTTTACCATGTGATCAGTTAGAAGATAATCTATCTCATTATTGTCTCCTCTTATCAATCCACTTTGGGTCTCCTATTTACCTCTTCCTTTTTTCATAAACTAAGCATATACATGATTGAGACTTGAGATCACATGTTAGTTCATTGTCAAGCCTAAGTGTCCTAGTCAGTATTTGTCTTTGGTTACTTAGATTTATTTAGCCTTAACCTAAAGCTCATTCATGTATATCATTATATCTCTCATGATTGGTTATTCCAAATTTGTATGGAGGAGGAATATTAAAAATCCTTTAAAAGAAATTTAAAATCAAAATCATTTAAATAAAAGGCAATGATATCAAAAGGCAAAAATATTTTTAAAAGTCTAATCATAGTAAAAGATGTGATTCAGAGCACATCTCCTTCTTCTAGTCAAATCTCAAACTCCAAAATTGGCCTCATAGTAGATTCATGTTCCTTTGGGGTGTGGTATGGTAGTAGATTAGAAGAGGAGAATAAAAATATTTTAGTGCTACTTACTTTCTCACATAAGTACCCAATCTTTGTAGTAAACCAATAGATCTGTAAGGGGTCCTGAGAGTAGGGAACACATCATGGGAAGGTAGGTCCATTTTTATTTTCTTGTACCAATCTACCTTCATGAGTTGATATTATTATCATGCTTATTTGCCTACAAATCTTTGTGTCTATAGCAAGCAATTTTCCTTTGTCCATAGATGACCACTAGTCACTTTGTGTCTTCTCATGTCCTTAGTATGCCTCTTGCCTCTTAAGGTCCTCTCATAAGGAGTCTAAGTCTTGATTTTTACACTTCCTTTTTCACTCTTTATATTCTTTATATTTCCTATTTATATTTATTGTTTGGTGTATTTATCACCCACCTTGGGATTTCATTTGTGAGTTGCATTATAAGACCACAGATAGGACCTGAGCATCCTCACAAATCACCATAGTTTCTTTCCTATTACCCACATCCTTTTGTTGACCAATTTTCCTATTCATTCCACCCCAATGGTGTTCTCTTTATTGATTTTTAGTGTAAGACCATGGATAGGACCTGACCCTCCTCACAAAAATTTTCAATACCCAAATCACCATCCAAATTGCATGTGTCAAATTTGAAATAAAATTCAATTGATTATAAAGTTACACATCATTTTACATGCTTCCCATCTTGATATTTAGTATGTTTTATGATTACTTCATTTTTACCTTTTTATCTTCTTATTTTTTGAGTGCATGTAAGATTTTAGCCATTTATTGAATTTTCCATGCTTCCCAGCTTGAATTAGTATGACCAATTTTTACAGTTTTTTTTCTTTCATACTTCCTAGCCTAATTTAGTATGATTGATTGACTTAATTAATTTTTTTATTACCATTTTCACCCTTTACATACCTTTCATTTTATTAATTAGTTTTTCATACTTCCCAAAATGATATTTAGTATGATTTTACTTATTTTAATTTGGTGCAATAATATTTCACATTAGTTTTTTTTAAAATTCCATTTTACCATCTTGTTTTGCCATTTTATTGGTTCTTTATACTTAGTCATTTTTATTATTATACATTTCCTATATTGAAATAGTTTGTAATGCATTTTATTGATTGACTATATTTTTCCAAGTCTTTTTTCCTGTTTCTTTTTAACCATGAATGTGTTTTTCATAATTCTAGAAAAGAAACCACATATTATATATTTCCTATAGCATATAAAACAAAGCTAAATATGTGTGATAGAAATAAATATATCTTAAGCATCACAACCTCAACTATAATGACAACACACACATCCAACAATAATATGCCAAAATGACCCATCATATATATATATATATATATATATATATATATGATGGGTCATTTTGGCGTATTATTGTTGAATGTGTGTGTTGTCATTATAGTTGAGGTTGTGATGCTTAAGAGATATTTCTTTCTAGCACATGTATATATATATATATATATATATATATATATATATATATATATATATATCATGAGTTTGATACAAAATATACAGCCATATACAATGCTCTAGCTCTAAGGCTAGGCTCCATCATGTCTACATTATGGCCTAGCCGTGCTACCTATTGAGGCCTTGACCTAACTTCTGTGAATGGTAAGTTGTAAGGAGATCTTCCATGATCTCAACCCCTCCATATATACCTATAGGTATGTTGTCCACATCTATGAATCAATCTATTAATTGAGTCTAGATCTCTATCATCTGCACTATTATAGCGAGATGTGTAGCTCTTTCATTTGTTAGGGCTTACCATGCCTATAAATCCCGTACACCCATCATTTATGGTGGCTATATCCTCTCCCTCTATACCTATATCTACTTCTCCAACTAATCTTAACTAGCACTCCTAAGCTGAGGTAGATGGTACACTTAGATCCTCCAGTGTCATGGGGTCGTATGGCTTTAGAATCTCATTTAGGATGTCATAGAGTGATCCCCTCACCAGAGACCCCCATCTCTCCTCCTCATAATCACCTACACCTACAAAAGCACACAAGAGGGATATTAAATCACTACCATATCTCATAATATCTATCTATCTATCTAAATGAAACATAAACAACAAATTAATCATCTTTTACCTATCTATGTCTTAGCTACTATGGTCTCACCATCTGCATCATTGCCTAGCACAATCTCCCCATCTACATGGCCTCATAACACATCCTCTATAGGTAACCTCCTCATCTCAAACCCAATAACCATGTCTCATGTCAGTCTTAGCCTACATCTAAGTGTTCTCTTTATCATCTCCTCTAACTTACCTATGGGGTCATTTGGGATGGTAATAGTCTGCACTTTTTCCTTTGCCTCTTGATTCCATTAATGCTATGTCCTTAGTGGCCACTACTCATCTTGATGTGGAGTTGGTAGTGGTACATCTGGTATCTCTACCTCCACATCTCTATCCTCTTACTTAGCTCCTTGTCATGCCTGACTAGTCTATGGTCACTCTCAGCATGGCCTCAATATTTACCTCACTACTAGTGACCCCAATCCTCTCCTCCCCCATGGCTCTCTCACATGCCAAGCCCACTAATTGAAGCATTAGTATTAGTGATACTAGATGAAGTAGGCCCATCTATCATGGCACCCATGCCATCAGATATGGTTTTCTCCACCAAAAATAGTATCCAATAGACTTTATCCTCTTTATCATTGGTGCAACTATGTTCTAGCTTGCCCATATAGTTTCTATATACTCATATGGCTACCACACAATGTATTTATATGTTACTAACTATAGTATTGGCATTTGGGGTATATCTCATGCTACATGGTCCTCCCTCCATCTCCTCACCTAAGGTAACCTATCATTGACCGCATGGGGCAACCCAACCAAATGGTACATAGGAAACCTCTCATAGATCCAAGATGTTAGCAATATGATCAACACGATGGTCCTCTACCCTTTGACAAGCATGTTATACATATCATGTACCAAATGGACCTAGATGACTAAGCCTAGGTCATATAGAACTCACTCCTCCAATATCATTTTGCTCAAGTCTACCATGAATAGTGTTACCTTGTTGTTTGACTTGTGACATAGTACCTACTATGTCACAAGGCTTATCACAACCTTCTAGATATCTAAAATTTATGATGTATAGACATCAAACACACTCACTCTCCTACCTAGTAATAGCATCTTTAAGCCTGTAGCCCACATGGTTAAGGCTCTCCTCTCTTCTAAACTATCTAGTATCCCTACAGTCATCTATTCTCCTAACATAGGTAGCCCCAAGATGGAATGGACATCCTCTAATGTGATATCCACCTCTATTGTATCCCCATCCACTCCCATCTGAAGGTGTTAGTCAATCATTCCTAACAACTGAGGAACATGAATAACAAGTTAACACTAAGGGGGATTTGGCACATCTCTAATATCCTACCTAGACCTATGGATCCTAGCCTACCCCTATCTCCATCTGACAACCTATCTAGCAAATCTAGTAATCATGCCACATCTACAAGTCACCAAAATCTATATCATCCCTATACCCAAGAAATAACATAGGATATATCAATTCCTATATGTCAGGTATAGTCAAAATACATTCTTTTTGAATTTCTAAAACAAAAATAAGCCTAAAATTACTTTATTTTATTCATTTTAGTTTACTTTTAGCCTTTTCGGTCCTTCTTGACCTTACTTGGTCATTTTGGGCCATTATTGCCCTCTTTTGGCCTTTTACATACTTTTTCATCTTATTTTATCCCTTTGGTTTTGAGCAAAATTTTCTTGTATTTTTTCTTGTTGACTCAAAAATTTGAGTCAACCCCCTTAGCTTCCCCTCCCTAGTGCTGATTTTCCATTCTAGGCCTTTTGGACCACCTAGCAACTCCAAACTAGGCCTTCAACTTGTAGAATGTATGGGGTTGATCCATACCTAATGAGTTGGCACTATGGATTCTACCTATTTTCTATCCTACTTGTTCAGCTTGGTCAATCTAGTTTTTTTTGCCTGTCAACCCCTTGCATTTTCCTAAAAAAAAGTGCAAATTTCTTGCTTTTTGCCTAAATCCTTCAAACCCATTTCCCATCTTCCTATTTACTACCCCTAAAATCTGATTTTGCTTCATTTTGACATCTATAAATTCTTAAAAATCAAAATTACTAAAAATTCACTTAATTCAATAAAAATTTTCAAAAATTAGTTTGATATTCTTAGTTGCATACATGTAGTGCACTTGTTACCACCTTTGGAACCTCTCCCTGTCTAGCTTGTCATCCCCTTGCCATCCTAGCTTGTTTTCTCTCTAGAGCTATTTTCTTCTCACAAGTCAAAATAAAAAATAAAATGTCTTTTCCCCTATTTTAAAACACCTTTTCGAAACTCAAATCTTTTAATTATTGTCTTGTAGATTTCTTATTTAGCTCCTATCTTTATTTCTACTAATCCATTTTGCAAACTGTAAAATGTGTTATATTCATGATGACATAGAGATTATTTTCCACTACTATATTATATCTTCCAAATGTCAATTTTTTTCTTATTTTTCACTAATTTCTACAGGTTCATCTAGTATTCTCTATATCAGACACCTTCATATCTCTTGTAGTCTACTTCTTTATCTATGACACTAAGGTAAGTTAAAGGTATGTGTTTTTCAATTCAATCCTTTCATTTATCTTATTTACTACTTAATTCACTTTACTTATTATCAATGTTATGTGTTATTATGTTTTATTTCAAAACACCATCTTGTGTTACACTTAATGAGCTTTAAGTGGGGCATATGTGTACACAATATTTTCAAAATTATATTGATTACTGACATGCTTTGTTTCTTTCAGGAACCTGTCAAGTCTCAATCTCTCTAAGTGCATGCCTTAGGGTGCATAGATAAAGGGGTGGATAGACCATCGATGCTTCATAAGTTTTTTTTCCCTTTTACCACTTACCATCTACACACTTGTCTCCTAAAATCATTTACCCTAAGCTTGTTCTTCTCAGTCTTACCTCCTCCAGTATTTTCCTCTTTCCATTCCTAATTTTCTTACCTTAACATCCTTTTTGACTATTAATTGTACTAGGTTGACCTAGTATAGTTTAGGGGAATTCTTTACTTCCTTGGTTTGTTAGCCTTTTAGTTGACCTAGCACAAACCTAGTAAATTATACCCAAAAACACACTAGGTTGACTAGGTTGACCCTGTACAACCGATGTTCATGAGATTATTTACGGTAAGATCAACATATATATATATATATATATATATATATATATATATATATATATATATATATATATATATATATATATATATATATAAGGTCATTTCCCACCATTTCATAAGATAACGATTATTAGTGAATAAGTGAGAGCAAACATCTGCTTATTGACCATTCTACTTGAGGAATAAAGCTTAGGGTTCCATACTTTCTTTGGAGATACAAATCTTGTCTTATGGAGAAGTCTTTTGGATGCTTGGATAGGTTGTGTATCATAGATCTGATTTATCTTGGTTATCCTTACATACCACAATAATCTCTTGTGAATCACCTTGGCCAAGGGAGAGATTGAGGCTTGGTGGGTTTGTCTTCAAAGGTAAGTATTCCTGACTTTATTTCTCCTTTATAAGAGTAAATAGATAACACATTTATATTATTCTCTCCATTTATTAGCATTCAATATACATTTATGTGAGTATATGTCTTATAATACATGTTTATTTGAGTTGTTTATTTTATTATTTTTAACCCCCACTTTGTGCCACAAGCTTTGGTGATCACTAGATTAGATTTTTATTTCTTGTTATTAGAATAGAGTGAACGTTTTAAACCTTAGGACTCCATTATAATTATTGTGCAATTGTGTTATACTGTAGGCTTTAGAACCCTTCCTAGCATGATATGTAGTGATAAATTATACAAGTGATCCTCTAATTTGGTTTAGTATATACCCATATTGGTCATGCTCCTACTTAACAAGTGTATCCCAATCAGAAGTGTAGGTGTGATCTATCTTATCTGATATAAGATTAATTCCTAGACATGATGTATTTTTGATTGCATACACATGATTGTGCATTAATAATTCAAGATTTCATCCCACATGTACAATTCTTCTTAAAACTAAATTTAGATTAGAAAAATATTTAAGTTCTTATAGAATAGTTAACCTATCCACCAGTCTTTACTAGTTTCTTTAAACTATAACATAAGCTTACATTTCAAATCCATGATCAAAAAATGCTTAAGATTCATACCTATATTTTTGAACTGTGTATTTCTCTAGTATGTAAGATGAACTTCAAGCTGCGGGTTATTCCAAAAGACTTATTAGAAGAAAGGAACAAAGTAGAGAAATCAAACACACAAAACAAAAAGTAAAGAAAGTAAAAAGCCAAAAAAAATCAAACAAATATATAAAAACATATGTACAAAAAAGGGATATGAAGGAAAGACTAAAAAAACTAATATATCCTACCTACTCTATCTCTAAATATTCTTATAATTTACTCCATGAAGACCCTAGGGAGAGTAGTGGAAAAGTAGTGCTTAAAGTACTACTCATTAGTGGGCAGTGTGAACTCTACTCCTTATAGGTCTTTCAATTTAAAGGTGTTATTTATAAGTGGCTCAATCATCTGATAAGGAACTATCTATAAAGGATTAAACTTCCCATGTTTACCCTTAAGTTCAGATGCCTTGTCTTAAAGAAGAACTAAGTCTCCTCCCTAAACACCTTTATATTTGATTGCTTATCGAACCACCTTTTCACCGTGGTTTGGTGCCTGCTAAAATTGTTAAAAGCCTCTTCTAGTGCACCCTCCATCTAAATAATGTCTATTAACCTTGATTTTTCCAATTCCTAATCATCCTCCATATGCTTTTTCATGAATCGGTATGTTGGCAACTTGAGTGTAATGGGGAATATGGGCTCTTGGCTATACACTAGCAAGAAGGGTGTTACCTTGAGAGCTTGATTGATCCTTATTATATCTACCCAAAGGGCATATTTGAGAATCTTGTGCCATGTTTTAGGCTTATTTTCTATATACTTCTTTATTTATTTCATCAAGTTCTTATTAGTTGATTCTGATACTCTGTTACCCTGAGGATAATGGTTGGATGAGAAATTGAGAATGATGTTATTATGATATGCCCATTTGATCATTTCAATGGATATAAAATTTGATCCATTATCACATACCATAGAGACCAATGTTCCAAACCTAGTACATATGTTTTCTTCTAAAAAGGTGATCACTTGTTTAATTATGCACTACTTAGTGGCTAGTCCTCAATCCATCTAGTGCAATAGTCAATACTAGTTAGAACATATTTGTGACCTAATGAATTAGGTTTGATTATCCTCATGAAATCTAGTCTAACTAAGAAAAAGGTTTCTCTACCATAATTGGCTACAATGGCATGGCTGCCTTAGGCTCTTTTGTGTTAAAGACTTGACATGAATGGAACTATCTTACATGCTTGTGGGCATATTTGAGATCATGGGCCAGTAGTAATTAGATCTAAGGATTTTATGAGATATTGTCCTTCCATATGGATGTCCAATTCCAATATTCTCATGAAAAGTGATCATGATTTTAGATACTTCTTTGGATTCACACCTCAAGTAAATGCCTTTGAAGTTTTTTCTATACATCACTCCATCTTTAATTAGGTAGTGGGTTGTCTTAAGTCTTAGAGATCTTGTTTTCTCCCTAGTCATACCTATAGGACAAGTGCCATTGATTAGTATATGGAAATAGGATCATACCAATCATTGGACTTAAAAATTTGTTGTTTAACCTACATGACACTTAGCTTGGAGTTAGCATTGGTAATTAACTAAATTGGACCCTGACATCTTACCAATTTTACCATATTCATTTCAATGTCATATTATTGAAGCAAAAACATCCACTTACCTCTCCTTTCTCCCATCTCATTCTAAGTTAGCATGAGTTTGGTGGTAGGATCTAGTAAGATTGCATGCACCTTATTCCTAATAATGTAGTGCCTAAATTTCTTCACTGCCTTAACTAATGCATATGCTTGTTTGTCAATTAAATAATAATTTAACTTAGAATTTTTAAATTTTATTATCATGAAATAAATTATATGGTCACATACATCAATTTTTTGAGTTAATACTACACCAATAGAGTGATCAGAAGTAAAGGAATAAAGGTAAAAGTTTTTGGAGAAGTCTAGGCTTCTCAAGGCTGAAGATTATCCAATTGCCTCCTTGATGTCTTTAAAATCCTTCTTAACTTTTTCATCCCAATTGATTTTGGTATATTTATTTATCATATCATTCAATGTTTTGATAATTTATTCAAAGCTAAAAATAAACTTTCTAACAAAATTAATTTTTCCAAAGAATGACTTCAGTTCTTTCCTACTATTATGAGGCTCTATTTTTAATATGGAATCTACTCTATCTAGATCTATAGAGACCTACTTAGTAATGGCATGGCCTAAAAATTTTCCCTTGGTAACACAAAAAATTATTTTATTTGGGTTGAGAGAAATCCCATAGCTTCTACACCTTTCAAATACTTGTTGTAAATACATAATGTGGTCCTCTCTGTTCTTAAAAAAATAGTCAGATCATCCATGTAAATAATAATGAATTTACCTACAAAAACTTGAAAATCATGATCCATGGACTTTTATAACATTTCCCCTATATTGATTATCCTAAAAAACATTCTTTTGTAAACAAACATGCCCCACTTGGTAGTAAAATTAATCTTTATCCTATCCTCTTAATTCACCAACACTTGGTTATACCCTAAAAATACATAAAAAAAGAACATCATAACAAAACCAGAAATGCTTTGTATAACTTGGTCTATCTAAGGTAAAGGATAGTTGTCCTTTTTATATGATTTATTTAAATTCCTAAAATCAATGCAAAGTTTTATTTCACCATTCATTTTCCTGATTGGGACCAAATTGGTGAGCCAGGTAGAGTGCCTAATGGAAAATACAATCTTAGCTTCAAACATATTTTTGATTTATTTTAAAATCATAGGTTCTAAAATAGGGTTAACAAATTTTTGCTTTTGTTTGAAAGGTTTGAAGTTTTCCTTCAAGTGTACGGTATGAATGATGACTCTTGGATCAAAAATCTTCAAGTCATTTTAGGACTATGCTATTATTTCCTTATAGTTTGTCAACAATTCTTTAGCCTTTTAATTTTCAATGCTCATACTTATTGTCCCAATATTAACTAGCTGAGGTTGACCTTGAGGTCCAAAATCAACTATGTTGCAATCCTTCTCACTCACTTTGGGAACCATAGTGTTCTTAGCTAGTTTATCCTGGTAAAATAACCTTTCTAAGGCAATCATGCCTTTTGAGATTTTGTTATCATTTAGTTGAATGACTTTGTTATCAAATCTACCATCCTCTTCTTCAAGATTATTATCATTAGCCTCATCTATGACATGGGCCTAAAATACTCATAAGTTAGTCATGAAATCTAGGATATATTGGTCACCATTAAAAACATGTAGATGGTTTATGTTATTTGGGATTGAAGGGCATGAAACCAACCCAATGCTAAAATCTTGAGAATCATGGTTTTGCATAAGAGTGGCTACAGATGAGGCAACCTAATTAGTAGCCTTTTTATCCTCTGTAGGGATGGAAATAATGTTTAATGCATCAAAAGATTCTAGTAAATCCTAGACTCTAAATTATATCTCTTAAGATATGACAATTTACACTGATATTTACTACTCACCTAATTGACTACAAGTTCTAAGTCACCATGAACCAAGATATCTTTAACCTTATACCTAATGGAAACTTCCAATCCTATAATTAAATATTCATACTCTAAAATATTATTTATGTAAGGAAACTAAATTCTATAAGTAGCTTTTAATTATTTCTTAACAGGATTGGTTAGGACAGTTCCTACTCCAGATCTAGACTTACACCTAACACCATCAAAATGTAATTTCTAAATTCTAGGAAAAGTATAAGGAGTCTTATAACTACATACCTTAGAAGTCTCGAGAGTATACACTCCTAACTCACAATCCATCATGTTGATCTCATAAGAGTCCAACATTTTAACCCTTTCATTCAAAACATTATATTATGTGATCATGTGCTTCATCGGAGGCTCTATTTCCACTCTGATCTAATTTGGGACTCCTTTCTTTAGAAGCCAAAAATATGAATAGTCAATAGACATATATACATTCAAGGCCTTTATCCATTCCCTACTCAAAAGTCTCCCATAAGCATCAGGAATATCCACCACCTAGATGTCAATAAATTATTAGACTCTAGGCTCAAAGGTAAGCTGCATATGAAAATTTAATAATTCCCCAATTACTTTGACTCTATACTTATCTAATTGAGTAACAAACCTATCAAATTTAATAGGAGTCAAGTCAAGTTTTTTAAAATTACCTACTGGCATGATATTTATGGATGCACCATAATCTAATAAACAATTATGTAAATTCTTACCAAATATTTTGATAGTAAGCAAGAAAGGTGGGGATTATATTTTAGCTTTATAAATAACAACATTGGTGTTGTCAGTTTTGGGTGGCCTACCAAGATTTTTAAACAAGGACTCCAAAAACAAGTCTCTTTGATCAATGATCTACATCAACTCATGAAATATAATGTTAGCCTTAATTTTCTTCATGTCTTCCATAATATTATACCTAGTCATATTGGAAGGTATATTGGAAGAATTAGATGCATCAGTACTATGCTTAGAAGTACTTCCCTTTGGAGGCTTTGGGTTATTATTTGAGGTAGTATCTAGAGGAGTGATGAATTTATTTGGAGGTGTTGAAGTAGTCAAGGGTTACTTCTACTCCCCATTCCTTAGAGGGTAGGTCTTCTTTAGGAACTGCTAAAAAACATGGACTTCTTCAAGAATATCATCAAGTTCATTGTCTTTTTAGAAAGGGAAGTCAAACATCTCCACCATGAAGGCTTGGTCAGCTGATTTATATCATGATGTACCTATACCACTATATTTTTTATAAATCACTTCAAATGTATCCAACTCTTCTTGAAAGGCCTCAAAAGCTTTATAGAATTCAATGCAATCAATCTCACCATGTCTAGAAGTGCAATATACTCTACAATAATTAGATTAAGCAATATCAATAAGATTTATATCCATTGTTTCCTTATCAACATATGACTCATTATTGTTATTGTTTTTGTAACTATTATTCTGGAACCTATTAAACCTTTAGAAAGAAAAATTCATACTTGAACTTTCTCCAATATTACCAACTTACTTCTATAGCTGAAGAAAATCAGTGCTTAAGTTTTGGACCATTTTTAAGATAGAGTCATTTTCATTTTTGGGTGCCTCATAATTATGAACCTAATTATTATTAGTAATAGTATTTTGGTACCAAGGCCTTTTGATCACTGGGGTTAAATCCATTGGCAACAGTGTTTAAGAATCCCAAGTTCTAAGTAGGATGAACATGACTTAAGGGTAATTGGTTTAAAGTTGGGATTTGGTTCAAAGAAGGAATTTTCTTATTGTTATTTGAGAAGACATTTAGGGTAGGAAAATATGGATTGACATTGGTAATAGAGTAAGGCAACTGACCTTTGGGCTGCATCTAGTCATTAATAATCATAACCTTAGCGTAAGTTGAATCTAATATGTTCATGGGTCCAACATCCCTCTTTATAACTACACAATTCATAGGATCTAAGGCATATTTATAGATTTCCAAGGCTAAAGCCTCATCTAGTCTATAAGGAACAATAGTCCTACTAAATATATTTTGGAACCTAGCACTAAAAGCTCTTATGGGTTCATTTGCATCGCTTTTTATTGTGGTAAATTTTTGGTACAAGACACAAGAACTAATAATTTTACCAAACTGGTCAATGAAGACATTGTTAAAATCAACCCAACTTGGAATGTAATTCTCATGTAAATTTAAAACCCATTCATATGCAAAATATTTTAAAGTGAAATGAAATAGTTTACATGTTATATCTTCATGAGTGACATTTAACAATATCAAAGCAACTTTGAATGACTTAATATTCTCATTAGCCATTATAGTTCTATTAGGACTAAATATTGGAAAAATTTTCTCAAGGTTATGGGGAAGGTCATGTACCACACCTAGCATGTTGATAGAAGGGACACCTAACCAAGCCATACCTTGATTGGTATTGAATACATGAGCACCCTTAATTGGAAAATTTGGTAAATGTTTTGAAAGACTATGCTTACCTTTGTTCTGCCTAGTTCTTCTATGGACTTCTAATTCAAGCAGAGGTTCCCTAGTCTTTGAATGTGACCTTGTTTTGATTCTTGGTAATTCTAGATTGAGAATTTTGAATCCCATTTGAAATATGATGTATCAATCCTATCTTTATAGAGAATAATGATTAGAAATGCACACTAAGAAATTTTTTAAAAGATTCATATAAATGACAATAAAGGATGATAATCTTTAATCAAGTTAGCTCAAAGATGTATCTAAATACATAACTAAGATCAACTTTTACATGTTTTAAGCTTCTATGAACTTAATTTAATAAAGGATCTAATAATATTTGATCAAAAAGTATATTACTAACCTCAAACCTATTGGGCTCATAATTCTAAAGTTATCTTTACAATAATTAAACATATGTCTTCAAAGAATGTCAATCTTTGTCTAAGTAAGCAGAAAGACCAGTCTGAAACCATTAAGATCACTAAACTTTACACAATTATGCTTAAATAAATACAAATATGAAAAGATTAGAGTGATCTTTAAACTAAATTCACAAAAACCAGTAAAGATACTACAAATCTACAAATAATTTGGCCCTCCTTCTAGCACCAACAAAGCTTGCCCTGTTGATGCTTAAATATGTATCACAAAGTGCTTAGAGTGTTTATGAAACACTTTTCATTTTTAGAATTCAAATAATTTAGAGCATGAGTTTTAATTTATGATAATCCTATTATCTATGATGGAATAGAGATAGAACAAATGAGTATTTCATAATATTTATAATATTTGGTGGTTAGGAGCCACTGTGGCCTCTAAATATTTGCAAATGAGAAGATGATATATGATAATTAAGGTGAATTATGATCAATTCTAAGTCTAAATCTAAACTAAGATGGACATGTACAAAGAATATTTAATCTAAAGTGAACTAGTTAAAAAAGAAGCAAAAGGAAGGGTAGGGTAGAAAGAAAATATGTTGCTACTAATCTTCATTTTGGACATCATGATAGATTTTAAATATTATCCAAGCATGTACTTAAAACCAATGTATGATATAAAATAGTTTAAGATCGAATCTTACCACACATAAGGAAAACTTCTAAGAAATGTGAAAATAATATAAATAAGAACCAAGATTAATTTAAATATTTATTCTTATAAGTAGATAGCTGATGCACATCTACAAATGTAGAGAAAATAAAACAAAGTAAACTAGAAAACTTTTAGTTATCTTAGCATAAGCACAAGTTAAAAATTATGCATTCAAAGGTACACACCAAGAGTTTACAAGAAATATTCAAATATAAAATTTAAAATAAACAAGTGTGAGAGAATCCATACAACAATTCACACAAATACAATGAGACAATCTTTTAGAATTCTCTACTTGCATTAGTTGCTCAAAGTTTATATAGTTTTAGCTCAAAAACTCCCTCCTCTTTACAATTGACAATACTCCCTTTTATAGAATGAAAAGGAGTATGTCGGTCAATCATATCAAATTACAAGTGTAAAGATAGTAGTATTTTTTTACCAAAGTTCTAGAATACAATAAACTTTCCAAAATGGACTGACCTAAAGGCAAATGTGCTTACAAGTTACACATGCCTTTATGAAATAATATTCTATTTTAAATATTACAAAGCTCTATGAAAGAATATTCTTGACTAATTTTATAGACCCTATGTTGATTAAATCCCCTTCTTCTATTGAATAAGTCTTACTACCTTCTAATGTTGTTTATTAATAAGCTTAAAATTAACTGTAGGTTCTAGGAAGAGCTCATCTTCTTGATCAGGTAGGCCTCCAAGGTCCCTACCATTTCTCTCTAAGGCTTATTTAATTATCCTTACCTTAGCAATATATTATTATGTTATTAGGATTGTATCTATAATCCTACTACTGTTAGTTCCACACTTTCCTTGGCTCTCTCCTTACCTCTTACATGATTAAGGTGGTCTTGTGCTTGAATTCCTTATTTATTATGAGGCCTATGAGGCTAAATGTTAATGGTTGAGTAGTCATGGTCCCAAGGAATTATTCTATCCTATCTAATAACACCTTGTCATCCCCAAAGATTCTCTCCAAGCTCTTGGAACATGTATTCAAACCCTTGATCTTATCTATGATCAATCCCATGACTGAGTTCAAGTGAGTTAAATTAACAGTCTTGAAACTAGGGGTTTGATCTTGTACCAAAATGTTAACCAATTCCTTTATTTTGTCCTTTGCATTCTGTCATTAGGTGACTAAGCCTTTGGCTATTATATCCTACCATCCCACAACATTTTATCTCACCTTTGTTGACTTTAGGGAGTCAAACATATAATAGTAAGATGCTTCAAACATCTTGATCATGGTATCTAAAACTGACAAAATAGATAGCCTTTCTAAAATTTCCTTTTATTATTATAGATTATCCCTTTGCTACTACATGCCTTTGATGGCATCTTATAATTGAGATTATTGTGCTTGAGCCAATTCAATCACATTTTCCTCAAAGATGTAATTTTCACCCAATCACTACCCTTCAATAGGGGTCAAGCCAAAAAATGATTCCACTTTTTGAAAATTGAATTCTTCTCCTCATACCAAGGCTTTCTTCTTAGTGATTTTTGTAATCTAGCTATCATTAGGTCAAACCTAACACCAACTAATGATTGAGTTAATTTTGGAGGCTTTGGGGTCTCTGCTAATGTTCCTGAAGTTCTAGGAGCATCCATCTATCTTTCCTTCTATTAGTGTTTCAATGCCACAATCTAAGGCTTAAGCTCATCATGCACATGGGTATTAAAAAATTTTGTAATATCCCATGGATGGTGCATGGTTTGTATTTTCTACGTATTCCTTACAAAAACCATTAAGGAATGGTTGGACCATGAATTGGATTATCATCACTAAAAATGTTGACCTCACACAAAGAATGAGTGAAGTCCAACTTTGGCTTCTTGCTCTTCATTTAGATAAGAACTAGCTCATATTTCCTTTTGGGTTGGGTTTCAACATGAACCAAGTTGAAAACTACTTCCTTTCCCTTTTCTTCACTTTCTTCTTCAGTTAGATCTTGAGGTTTTGTTGTCTATACTTCTTCTTCATCTGATTCATAAGCATAAGCTAGTGATTTTAGGGCATCCTCTATAGTCTCCTTAGAATCTAATGAAATTATGTGAATTTATTTAATATGTGACTTTGGTTCTTCAGGATGAGCTAAAGAAGATGCCACCTCTCCAAGTCTCGTCTTCTCAGGTCTCTTTTATTTTAGCCTTGGTGTAGCTTGAGAAGGTCTAAAAGATGGTCCTAATAACAAATGGTACTATATAAGACCCATATATTATATACCATCACTTATATTTTTATCTCTTAGCAATACATATTCAATCTTTATGTTATGCTTCTTTAATCTGGGTAAGACATTTATGAAGGAGAAAACCTAGGTGTACATTGAGTCATAGACACCAGGGTGATGTTCATAGGTCATGTTGATATGTTAGGCCTTAAAATGTTTTGAAACCTTTTTATTGGGGTCCCATTGTCTCAATTCATCAATTTATAGATTTAAGGAGGTCATATGCCTGGAGACAGTCTCTACATTATCCTAATTCTAAAACATAGTCCTACTAATGGTTAAGGGAAAGGAAAGGAGCAATCCCTTATTTTTGATTTTACACACACCATGTATGCCATTGAATATTTAGTATGTCAATTCTTGCTCTACCAATTTGGTGGGCACATGAATCGATAGCCTAAGGGGTTGAATCAAAGTCACCTCTATAATGATTATAGTATAATCTAGATATAACCAAATGTCCCCAATGAGTTCAACATATTTCTTGATCAAAGGGATGACCCTCATCGTTGGGATCCCTATAATGGCCTCAACTAAGGATGGATAAACATAGTCATAGATGAATTGAATATAGTCTATTTATTTGAAAATATATAATTTTGAGTGGTATTTAGAAACTATTTGTTTCCCTTCAAATGACCATTCTTTAAAGTTGGGGATTTTGGTGGTGGCTAACAGGGCATCCAAAAGGTAAGACATCATGTAGAAATGGTTTTTGGTCTTCTTCTTGATTCTAGTGAATTGTTTCTTCAAACATATGCTAATCATCTCACTTATGGGAGGGGTAATTCCTATCTCAAACATAAAATACACAAAAGGAACCCATAGTTTTTCAACATAGGTGGTAAAGGGGTTCCCAAACAATTTGTTCAACAATGTCATTATCATCCTAATCTTAGCCCTAAAGTGGTTGATTGGGATCTTTCCACTAAGGTTATAGATTACTTGGGTTATTGAATATAACCCTGGGGTAAGGATGGTCTTTAGATCATTCTTCTTAGACCATTCATTGATTATGGGTACATCCACCTAGGGCTTTGGTAATTTATAGTAGTTTTCAAATTCTATAGGAGAAACATATGCAACCTTCCTAAAGCCACGTTCATGGACTAACATGCCCTGATCAATTTTACAATATTTAAAAATAGGAATAATGACATCAATACAATGTAGTACCTCTAGTTTTCCCACAACATAATGTAGACTTGTCATCTGAATGAAGACCAAGTCATAATACCTCCTTTTAACTGGTGCATTCCTTTCATCCTCCCTCATGATGGTTGGTATCTCCTCAATAGAAAAGCTTGGACTAATTATTATCTCCCCTGTTCAAATCTATAGCATCAAATTCCATATCTTTGAAGAGTCTACCTTCTAAATTTGTGGTTAGATAGAGCTCTATATCTTTTTGTTTTTAGACTACCATGATTGTGAGTTTGAAAATTTTCTCACTAGTGGTCTATAATTTTCCTATAGATTGATTTTCACTTGCTCAAATGGAAATCAAACTCTCTTAGGCTCTATTATGGTTAATTTAGGATCGAATTAGGGTCTTGTAGATGCTAGGTCTTTTTTACAAGTTTTTTTTAGCTTTAATGGTGATGGTTTTTTGAAATTGAATGAGTTTGTGCCTTAGATTTTATTTGGACCTTCACATTTATATCTTTGTTTTTTTTAGCCCACAAATCTTTGGTTTTATCACTTTTTGCCTATGTGGCATTGTTTTGGAACCTATGTGGAAATTCTATGGCATTTTCACTCATAAATTCTTTATAAAATGACCATTGCCTTTTACAAAATCAACTTTATCTCACACCATCAGATCTAGCATGTATGAATCAATGCAAACCATAGATCTTTGGATCTAGATAACTATCTTAAAATTGACATCTATGTGACCATTATTTGATGTCCATATGAATGTCTTCGATGTCCATATGACCATCAATTTTAAGATCATTATCGAGACTCTTTGTTGAGCTTAAAGTTGACATCTTCATGATCATCATTTGACATTCTTGTAAATGTCTATGTGACCATCAATTTTAAGCTTGTCTTTGGGATCTAATACTATGTTTTCCATTTTTCATCTTTTGGTTCACTTTGCACCCTATCAGTTCTATCAAAAAATGTCTCTTTTCCATGTGGTAGTCTTGTGTTAACATGGAGCTTCATTAAAAAGTCCTGACTTGATACACTCCATTGATCAGATGTGTACATTATAACATGTATCATCAATCATCTATAAATTTATTGATGTTTAAACATAGTCCATGCTTTGATTTTTCAATCATGGATCTCACACTATTAGATTGATCATATCTAAGTGCATGCAAGCCATAGATTATGATCTGAGTAGTTGATCATGATTGGCCCTTGCATTTATAAAAAGGTTTAAGTAAGTCAAGGAAATATATAAATCCTAGGACTAATGTTTAATTTTATTAATAAATGTGAATAAAATTTAGTCTAAGGTTTAAAGCTAAGTTAAAATATAACAAATACCCCATGCTTAGGAAAATATAAATACCTAGCTTAAGTTAGAAAAATAATGAAAAAAGGACCCCATTAATAATAAAGTCATAGCATAAAATTTTATCTTAAGGTTTTATTGTATTAATATGGGGATCCCTTTAGACTTTGATTTTGATTTTACACCATTGGATCATCGATGTCCACTCAACAACAAGCCATTGATTATGATTTGAGTAGTCAAGTGAGATTGGTCCCATGATCTTAAGTATTAAGCATATCAAGCTCATCTTGTTCCTTCTGATCAACCTTACCCAATGAAACATGGGTCATTGATCTTCCAAAGAAGCACACAATTTAAGTTAGGACTCAGAGACATAAAGGGACTTAGGATAAATTCTTAAGACTAAGGTATTGTTTATGTTAATAAACATGAATGAGGCCTTAGGACTAAGACATTGGTCTAAGTTTGTAATAAGAGGGACCATGCAAATAATAAATTTGGACCAAGATAAAAACATAATAAAAGGACCTTGAAAACATAAAAATTAGACCATGCTAAAATAGAAAAGGAATGAGGGGCTTGGGACCTGAAGAGACCAAGTATATTATTTTAAGTTAAGGTTTGGTTTTATTTTAAAACACACCCAAGCCTTAGTATAAAAATTAAACTTAAGTCCATGGTAATTTTAAAGTGTTCTTGTATAAATTATTCTAAGAAATTTTTGAATTTGGTCTAAAAGAACTTGTGATAGGGTTTCCAAAAGCTTTAAACATGGATTGATCTTGAATTCCTATAGACCAAAGGCTAGTAAAATCCTAGGTAGGGATTAAACTGTAAAATCAAAGCATAATATATTCAATGAAGGTTTCATTAAAGTTGCAGCTTGAAACAAGAATATCCACCATTTTCAATTTTAGACAGGATTAAACTAGAACCATGAACAAATAAACCAACAAAGTCAAGGTGAGGATGATCTTAAAATATAAATAATGTGCAAACATGTTAATGACACTCTGATCAATTGAATTTTTAGTGTTAAGGTTCAATTTGCATAATTTGACACAAGGGTCCCCATTTTTTAGAAATGAGGGTATGTTGATCTCAAAACTTATAAGCTCAAATAATCTCTAAAACCTTTGGGACATGGCTAACCATTAACATCTCTTGAAATAAATTAAATAGTTGTAGTCTATAATGAGTTTTACTATGAGTTTGTTGTTTACAAGTCAATTAATTACAATTTTAATCAACATATTTAAGACAAAATATCTATTTAGTTCTTTAATAATTTTATGATTTTATAGAGAAACTATGCTTTAAATATGATTATACTTATCCTACGTTGAATATGATTTTCAAAAAAAATAATTTGAAAATAGTTGAAAATGAAGAAAAATGAGTTTTCTTTAAGAAAACAATGAAATGAGATTTAAGTAAAGATTCATAGAGTTTACATAGTTATACTAAAAATGTTCAGGGGTTTGATCTATCAATCTTTAAATTTAAAAAAAATGATCAAGTTTTTTGTGCTAAAATTCCTCTTATTGTTAACCACCTACAAAAAATTTAGTTAAGTTAAATTTGACAACCAAATAACCATCACTATAGAACATATATAACACAATATGAAGGCCATTTTAACATTAATTTTTAGCCTTGTTTAAGAAGGTAATAGAATGGCCATTTTCAACCAAATGAAGGATGTTTTATTTTTATATGAGTTTCATCTTTCATGTTTGGTAGTCAAAATAATTTTTTAGGTGAAGATTTAGGATGAATAATTTGTGTTAAACATGGGTATGGTTGTATAATAGACTTAATGTATTTGTTCATATTCATGGGATAATATTATATTGAGATCATACTTTCTAGTGCTTTGAAAATGTTTCAAGACTAATTTGAAAGTTATATGCATTCAATGAAGGCTTATTTGAAAGATAGGATTTGAATTATTTTTTCCTATTATAAGATAACATTGTATAGTATTATGAGAATTAGGGTTTTCTTCTATTTTAATATACAATTTTTATCAGAGGGTTTCCATTAAAAAGTAATAATGATGTATTTTTTTAGTTTATAATAAACCTTTTCATATTGTTTTAATGTACCAACAAAGATGTAATTTTCATACATTAAGTAGTAGTTTTCAAGATGTAATTTGAAATGAAGATGTTTGTTCATTTAGTCTTATATAAAATATTGAATGCTTTGATTTCAAATATGGTTAAAATATGTTCAGATTAGATTATAATGAAATAAAAATATTTGGGTAGGTTTGATAGTCATGGTAGAATAATTGGATAGATTGATATTATATAATTCATTACATTAAAATATCATGCATTAATTTACTTGCATATTAACTTATGTATAAAAATTTAATGAATTTTTTGTAAGATTAAGTTACCCCCCCACCCACTAGTCATGTTGTTCATTTATTTAAAAAGTCTCTTTGAGAATCTTGAATTTTTTTTAATTTAACTTTTTATTAAAACATAAATATGTCATTAAAGATGGTGTAATTTGGTTTAATTAAAGATAAGTGACAATGACTTAAGTTAACAAATTTTTAAAGGTCAGTTTTTTTTTTATTTGGTAGGTGAATTAATGGGGTTTGAAAGGCCCCATAGATTTGTAAAATGGAGTGAAAGATGAAAATATTAACTTTCTAATGGGGTATCTCTACTAGTGGCATGAAGTGGGTGGATAAAAATTCCACCAACTGTCAAATAGGAATGAAACATACTTCCCCAAAAACTTCCATGAAGCTTTTGCCATACTTATCAGGTAGGGGGGGATGGGCGGTGGGGTTAATCCCATTACCACTAGACTTTTGATTTTTTGCACAGGGTCCCCCTAAGAGAAAAGACATATAGGAGGGTTAAGACAATGGTTTTTTGCCTTTTTCCTTTTTTTTTAAATTCAATCCACCCTTCCTTGTTATCATCTTATTGGGATGGAGAGGAGATCATAGTTGGAATATGGGGCTGGGATTTATCTTTCACAATTGTTCCTTTGATAGATTCCACCACTGGTATAACAAGATTAGATGTTTCCACCTAGGAAAAATATATAATGGAGGAAGAGATAGGAATGAGTGTAGCCTTCCTTGGAGAGATTAGATTTTTTAGTAATTCATCTTCAGAATGAGGAGGAAATTCTAGATTCTTATTTTTAGCAGAGGTATCAGTGTCTTCTAAAGAAGAGTCAGAGTCATCACCTTTAAAACAATCCCATTCTTCATCTATGGCTAAAATGGTAATATTTTTGGGAATGAATTCTTTCCACTAAGAAGACTCTTTCTTTTTTTCTGAGGAGACTACCATTTTTTGTCAAGTGTCCAATATTGAAGTAGCTATGGTAGTGAAATGGCAAACCTTCATAGTCAAGGGGTTGAGACCAAGAGTAGTCATTAACTTACAAAGTGATTTTCTTGGAGGTATCTATGTTCACCAAAATCCTAGCAAAGGTAGTGAGGGAGAAATGATCAATGTTTGGGTGCATTTATATAAATTCAACCAAAGTTCTACCTATAGCCTTCAGTCTAGAAATATAGAGGGAGATTGGGCACATGAACCCAAATGGGTTTGATATACAGAGGTTTAGTGAGGGAATTGAAGTAAAAGGACCATTTTTTGAGGACTAAGGGGTGGTGATGTAGGTTCCATAAATGGTTTAAAATCATGGCCTTGTCCTCAAGATTAAAAAAACCAATAATAATAATAATAATAATAATAATAATAATAATAATAATAATAATAATAATAATAATAATAATAATAATAATAATAATAATAATAATAACACACAGATAAATTTCAAAACTACCTGAGGAGAGGATGCCAATGCTTTGAGATTCAAGCATGGAGATCCTAAAGTTTTGGCCATTAGTCGATAAATCTATAGATGAAACCCTTTACTAAAAATTATTCCTTCAATTTGAGCATCTACCTATTTTTCTCCTCATCATAAATTACCACTAGATATACAAAAATATGGGTAAGGGGCTTGGGCTCTAATGTAGAGGAAGTCCCACAGGAGATGACATCATCAAAAGTGTTTGGCTTGTGTCTAGTAGGGCCAACTTTACCCTCCATCACCATAACATCTGAGTCTCTGGAATGGAGGAGGGGTAAACAATCCTAATAAAGGAAATGAGTTAGAAACCCATTTGACTCATGAGTAGGTAAAACATAAATTGAAGGCAGACACAAAGCATCCCCAACCTACATATGGAGGGGGAAGATGACCCAATACTAGGGGATCTATTTTGAACTAAAGGGGTAGAGAAATACGGGAGGTTTGGAAATGAGATAAGCTGGGAAGCACCCATAGGGATAGAACCAATTGATTAACTCTTCTAATTGGGCCACTATTCATTTTTAGGGCCCAAATGATTGGGTAAATGATGGGGGGAAGGAGGATAGGAGGAGGGGGAATTTGAAAGGGGTGAAAATAGAGTGTCATCTCAACTATGGGAGGGACCATGATTTGTAGGTGTGTCAAGTGGGAGATCCATTATCAGGGCGTAGGCAATTAACTCTTAAAAAATAGCCAATTCCTTTAAGAATCTTATAAAGGACTCAAATGATAATATATGGAGAAACTCATATGCACATGTACCTATAACTTTTTGATGTTCATTTTGATATTGCATGTGTTTTTTTTTTACAAATATTTGATATAGAGTATGTCTTGAAGGCAAATTTAACAATATATATGTTGATGGTGAAGTGATTTCTCTTGGTACAACAAGTATATAAATATTTATTTCTTATTTGTAAATTGATTATTTAAAAATGGTCTGGATTTATAATAATTTGGTGACTATAGAAAAAATCAGTCATATAAATATAATCTAAATCAACTTCACCAGAATAATGATGAATACTTCATACATAATATGACAAATTGCAAAAAAATTTAAAAGCCGCAACATTATTATTTTTAGATATTGTAATTATTTATGAAATAATCTTTGAATTATCAATAAATTTTTGTTTTCTATACAATTCAAGTCACCTAATATTTATGTAGTTTAATTAAATTAGTTAGTTTTATTTTCTCTCTTAACTTAGTTTGTAATTTTATTTCTTTTCAATTAGGTTTCATTTCAGCAATCTTTTATAGATTAGTATTTAAATTTATTCTAACTTAATGTAATTTTGTTTCCCATCTTGTTGTTTTTATGTTTTCTTTAATTGGTCTAATATTTAATCTATATCATGTAACTACTTCTAATCTTAGTTCAATTTCTTTTTGTTCTTTATATTACATTTGATTTCTATTTATTTCTTTCTCATTTAATTTCTTTCTTTCATCCTTTTAGTGTTATCATACATATATATGAGTTACATTTATCTAACAAATATAAATAGTTTGTCTAATTCATAGGCTTTACTCTGTCAAATAGGTCAACTATAGTTTTAAATATGATTTAATATTAATTATATAATATATTAAAATAATAATTAACATATTTGATCAAAGATTTATTTATGCGTATCTTTCTTTTAGACATGGTGGGTAATAGCATTAGGTTTTCGATTAATTTTATGAATCGGTTATAAGCTTGATTTAGATTTATTACTATATATGTTAATCCATATAATTTAAAATATCCCTCTACATGCCTTACCATTGATTATCAAGTATAGAACCCCTTATAATTAAAATGGTACAATTCCATCTTAATCTTCACAATAAGTGAATGAGTTCATTTCTCAACATAACAATTTTCAATGTCAACACACTCAAAACTACGTTCCTTCTTCCTCTTTCTCTCTATCTAAAAATTTTATGATATTCAATAAGATATCTAAGCTAAGTTGCTCAAATGTTGGCCTATACTTTTTAATATAAGATCTTTCAAGTACTTTATGTAACAAATGTTCCACACAGATGATATCCAACTGACACATGTCCCAAGACTCATTTAATTCTCTTCCATAATCCAAAAAAATCATTCACTATATTTTTGTGTATTTATTAATATATTTTTACAGGTTTTTATGCCAACCTTAGAAGTATAGGCCCCCATGAATATCATGTCTTTAAATGTAAATTACCTATAAATATGGATATATGTGCATTTATTTCACCAACTCATACCTTTCATGCATACTTATACATTTCACAACTAGTGGAAAACCCTTAGACTTGTGGCCATATGTAAGTTTACATGGTTTATAGTATGGTCCCATGTTACAGGATAGGTGATTGTTTTAAGGGGGTGCTATTGAGAAATTATAGGAGAAGTTTTCCTGATGAGCAGTCCCATGAATTTTTAAAATTTATGAAATATATGTTGTTTAAAAAAATTAAAAGTATCTTATTAAAAGAAAATTTAAAAAAACAAAGAAAACAAATTTATTAGTTATTAATATACAATTGGCAACCAAAAAAATAGGAGCAGTCATGCCAATATTCAACCCCTTGCTGCTTCTCACCCCTCCTAAACTTCCTCCTAAACTATAGTTACTCATTATTTTAAGGTGAAAATATTTTGTAATTTTTTTAATAATTTTTATAATACATAAAATCACAATACCCAAAATTATAAAAACCATAGCCCCCAACATGAATCCCCTCTCTTAACCATATATTTGTGGTATATACTACATATCTTTTATTTATTGTCTAAACACCAAA
>JARHVA010000555.1:2670000-2705000 GCA_037957365.1 Torreya grandis
AATACTTTACATGGCACTATATTCTTTATATTTAGATTTTTATCATTTTTCTTTGTAAATATGTCCTTGAAAAAATGCACCAACACTAGGTCTCCTACTTTAAACTCCTTATTTTTACACCTTTCATTTTTATGTTGTTTATACTATAATCTAATCCAATCCAACCTTTTCCACACCTCTTGGTGTAACTCTTGCATATGCTTTGCATAGTCCTCTAATTTTATGCTCTTTCTAACCATCCCACTCATGCCTCTGAGCTCTATAACTTCTCTTAGATTAGTCTAACTCACCACGTAGAAATGTTTTTTCCCCTATTATTCTTTTAACCAAATTATTATCTATGTTTTATTAGTCTTGTCTCTAACAAAACATCTGATTAAATTTCTAAGACTTATATTCACCACCTTTATTTGTCTAATAACTATCTATGAATGGTAAGTTGAATTGAAATTTAACCCTATTCCCAAATTCTTCCATAATGTGAACTAGAAATTTCCTACACATTATATCCCTATCCAACATAATGTTTCATGTAAAACCATGTAACCTTACCACTTCATGAAATAAAAAGTGTAAATGTTCATTATGTCACTTTTATTCTTGTATGTGATGAAATGCACCATATTTGAAAATCAATCCATTACTACATAGAAGGATTTGTTTCCCCTATATGTTCTCAGAACTCCTTACATAAATTCCATGTTAATATCAGCCCATGGCTTCTATAAGATGGGCATGGTTTGGTAAAATCATGCATTCTGACTCACCATTTTTATAAATGGAAAACTTACATCATTTCACATAAATGTGCACATCTATGCCTATCTTTGGCTAGTAGTAATGTTATTATAGTTTCAATAATATTTTATCACTTATAATGTGTCTTACTAAACCTTTTTTGTGATTATCCATTATCAATTATTTTTGCATTGATCTTACTTGTATGAATAATTATTCTTTCTTGAATAAAATCCCTTCATGTATGAAATAGTCCAACCATGGCATTTTGTCTACACTTTGTGCCTTTGTGTATGATCACCATGCATTGAAAAATTAATTATCTTCAACATAAATATCCTTAATGGAATTTAAAAACATTATTTACACACACATCTCATTTAATATGAGTTATCTCATGCTCTGTGTGTCTGTAACCTTATTTGATTTTCAACATTTATGTTTAAACACAAATTTATAGCTCTATAATAGATATACTCACTTCATATGTCTTTGATTCAACTTCTATTGGCTATTAATAAATGTAGCACATGATGGTTTATATACAACACAAAATCCTTCAGCAACAAAATTACCTCAAATTATTTACTAATGTATACACCAAGGTTCCTTTTATTCCTTTCTATGAATAATATAACAACATCATTCAATGTGGTATCAAGTATTACATTCCAAATATTTATTTATTGTAGTAATAAATTAGAATTATAGGATCCTATGACTATTATGATTCTTCATGTAACAAGTAGAAATCTTAAGTGGCTAGATGTAGGTTTAAGTGTCTTGGTCTAAGCCTCATGGTGCATGTTATATATCCTTTATTTCCTTCACTAACACCAAATATTAACTCCCTTTATCATTATTTTTGTGTTTAATAACATGCCAAATGGTTTTTCATGGCTTATGGTTCATTATGAGAGAGGTGTTCCATGCACCATAATGTGCCATTATGTTGTGCCATCATGCTAAAAGATATTGTAAAACTATCCACCTTACAATATCGTGTGTGGTGAAAATTTTGTAGCTTATGCAATTAATATTAAAACCTTATTAAGTGATTTAATATATTTAATTTTATACATTTTATCCTAATTTCCCAAACATTTGTTCCCTTACATCTTATACTCTAGAGTTAGAATCTTCACACAACTGGACTTTATCCTTCGTGATGAAAGATTGAATTGCACCTAGAATGCACTTGCATCATAATACCTTAACAAAATTAACATCAAGGATATTAATGATATATTTATGATAAATATTAGAAATATAATAGGCATTTTACATTTTTTAATGAGTGATAGTTGTATCAAGATATATAATGATGTTGTGCCAAAAAATATAGGGATAATGCCAAACATGTTTTCATATGAAAATATAATGTATGAACATTTTATTATCATCTTCAAAGTGATAAGGAACATAGGTTAAGTTAGATATATGATATTTTCATCACACTAAAAACTAAAATATAATAGCATGGTGTATGCTCAAAATTTCAAGGCTTGTGATGCTAACAAGGGAACTGAGGTTCCCTTGCATGAAGGAGCTCTAAGATAGCTTTGCCACTGGGAAAATGTGGAAAAATGACCATAATATTAATTTCTCATTGAAAATAAAAATTAAAACACAAATTAAACTTGATGTGGTGGCATGTATAACCCGATAGAGGTACTTTAGAGTGGAAATCACTTAGTTTATTGATACATCTACTTTCATTAAATTCCCAACCCAAAGTTTATTTAATTTGGTAATATGTCGGTACTGTGCATCCAACACTAGTCTCTCTTGAAGGAAGGGGTTCTAAGTATTGAGTATAGGAAACACACTTGTGGAAAAGGAAATTGTAAGAAATGAAATCACATTTGCATGATATATAAATTACAAAAAAGATGAATTACATGAAAGATGAGATAGAATTACTTTGAAATCTTTCCACACTAAATTAGTTGAATGTACAAAAATGGAAGATGAATATACACACATGAAATCACACATCATAACTATTCAACATTAAATAATAGATGCACACACAAATAATACAAAAATAAAACTAATACTAACATATGAGGAACTAGATTACTAGATCTATGTGGGTGGGACATAACTCATTAAAAATGGAGCTTGAATTCCATCCTCTGCTATAGATGAGTTACTCATTTAAACTAAATTTATTTCATAATATTTTTTATGGCATAATTATAAAATCATAAATAATTAGTTTACTCTATTTTGCTTTAACTTTAGCTTTTATCTATTTTCTAGCTAACTTACTAACTATATTACAACATGAACTCTTCTTGTATAGGGGATATGTGTGCTTATTCAAAATAATCCCAAAAATATGGTGGTTCACAACTAAATATATATGGTTATACCTAGAACATATTATTAATTTCAACAATACAAATAGTTAAATATGTTGTTGTAATAATAAAAGAATTAAAAGAGAAAAGGAATATACTATTGAATTTATTCATCCCTATATTCATGTAATAATTTTATCTTGTTAAGTAATGGGACATTTTTATCTCCAAATGCACACAAACTATCACAATCAATAATGTGCATATAGAATAGTGGTGGTAGTGCACATAATTTAGTTGTTGCAGTTGCACATAGTCAATGGTTGCATTTTGGGTGTACATAGTCAATGGTTGTAGGTGGTTCTCAATTTATCTATGTTATCTTCTTCTCCAACATCTAGCAAACTAATGGTTTTGGGTCATAGCTAAAATGATTGCATGTGTTAGATAGTGAATGGTTGTAGGCCATCATAAAATACATATATCATTATCCTTTTATGGTTTTGGGTGTCGTATACATATTTATTATTAAATACACATTAAAACCATTAAAATATATAATTTCATATAGAAATCATTAACTTATATCAAAAAATTAAATATATATAACATGGATGGAAAAAGGTATTGATGAGGGTTATAATGATGGGCAAAATAGAAGGATTTTATAACAATGTTACATAAGATGAGTGTCATTTATTAGCCTCATCACCCACCTCTAGATCAAATTATTTATTACTTTTGGTTCAAATAGTGTGTGGATTCCTCTCATAATAGTAACTTTGAGATTGAGGGTGATTTATAGATCTTTTAGAGGAGTTTCATAAATTTTATTTATAAGATAAATCACACCACTATTTTAATGTGATTTTGATATTTTTTAACTAGATCAGCCATGGATGTATGTGTGTTGATTTCATTATTATATCATATATATTTGTCTTGATGACATTTTTTTGTTTTTGGCTAATTATTGATTTTAGACTAGATCATCCATCTATTCAACATGGAAATTTTCATTACTTTTGTTAAACTAAAATAACTCAACCATCTCTAAAATTGTTTTTATTTAATTATCATGGTTTTACAATGAATTATGAACTGAATTAAATATATTGGTTCTTATTTTTCAACTATATTTCTATTATGAACTACATTAACCATGCCAATTTCATGATTTTTGACTAATTTTTTTGAAATAATTTCTAAGTATTTATATTGATTTTATTTTTGGAAAAAGTAAAGATGTATTGAAAAACTAGTAGAATATTTACAAGGGTGTATTTATTAGAGAGACATAACATACTAGATCTTCCTCTTCATCACTGAAATCAAAATGAGGATATAAATGAACTACATGAACATCCGAGTTGAAAATAAAACATCCTAGTAATAGTATTTTTATAGTGAATCACTTCAATGTCTCATGATTTAGCTCAAGAAGTTATGTAAACTTAATTGTAATAAATAGAAATATTTTATTCTTTATTTATGTTTTAAGGGGTTTTTTTGAAATATCCTTAACAGACACACCAACCCAACTAAAAACTCATGCAAATAGTAGCAAGGGTTCTTTTAAAATGTTAGACATCCAAAAATCATTGAATTATTAATAATTTTTCATAATATGAATATTTTTTTATCATTTCAAATATGTGATATTTCAATATCACCTTCATTTCGAGGAAGGAAGCCATTAGGATGCAGAGCATCACAAGGTAGTATGAGAAGTTAATATTTTTGAATGTGTCATGATAGTCATTTTTGGTTTTATTTAGGTTTGATAGGTATTATATGCACCCTTTTGTGGTTTTATATTCTTTATAATTATTTTAGAGTGTGTGTTTCATAACTATCTAGGTTTTCCCACCAAAAAGCCTAATTTAAAAATTTGAATTTAAAACAAGATTTTGAGTGATGTTTTAAGGTTTGATGTGTAAGATAAAGGTTGTTGAAGGTTATAAGGGTCATATGATATCCAAAGGGAGTGTTTTAAATTTTTTTTAACATGAATTTCATGGAGAACTTAATGAAAAACAAGAAATCAAGAAAAGGTAACTAACACCCTACATGGGAATTGGCATAAAAAAGAAGTTACTTTCATTATTTGGCATATTAATAGGTGAGAATGGAATGTATTTGAGTAATGAGAGTTTTGGTATAGTATTATGGAGAATAAATTCATATTATATATAGGTATAGAGTCTAAAAAACTCAATAAAATATCAAGATATCAAGAGAACCCTATCTACCCAATAAAATTATGTATATGGTTGTTGAGATCAAATGAATAAAATAATGTTTAAGAGTGCCCTTGTCAATTTATAGTGACTATTGATATTAATTAAACATTATATTGGTGTAATATTTTAATATTTAATTTATTATTGGTGCTAATCTCCAATTTGAGAACTCAATGTATAGTTTAGATAAGGTAAAGAAAACTATGTTCTTACATAGTTAGGAATGTGAAGTAAAGATGTGTTTATAATGATGTTTTAAGTTATTATTGTGTTGTTTTAGATATTAAAAATGGTATTTATTTTTTATTTATGATAATAATCATTTTTTAGGTTCATATATCGAGGTATAAGTGCTAGAGTCTCATAAAACCTTCACACTCAGTCATACACAAACAAAATTTTGTAAATCAGTGGGACATAGATTTTTGTGATTGTTAAAATAATAAAATTGTTATGAGATGCTAAAATAGGGTATAAAATACCATAAAATTGTATTATACTCATTTATATATTTAAATTCAAAGTAAAATTGTAAGAAATAACAACAATTGTCACATAATCCTATAAAGAACCAATAAACCCTATATTTTTGGCTTATTGGAAATGTTTTAAGGTTGTTTAAGAGGAAATAATTGTTTTAAAAGTTAATTAGAGGCTGGAAAGACATTATACAATTGTTTTAAGTTGTTTAATTTATCTAAAATTCAAAATAATCCCTTTTGTCTACTTTTGGCCACTTGTAGGCCCGTGCAAACCTAGACCTAGGGTTTAATATTACAATTTGGATATCTTTCATTTCAACCCTTAAAATTTAATAAAAACTGGTAATACAATGTGATTTTATGTAATATATATTATTAATAAGGTTTTAAGTTGATACTTGAAAATATAATATAGTCTTTAGTACTATCTTTGGAGTATGCCTAAAGAGACCTAATTAGTGAAGAGATGAGTGTAGTTAATAGTTTTACCCTAAGAGTTGGGTCATGAAAATTTGTGTGAAGATTAATTTGGATAATGGGTATATTAAATTTTATGGTAATAATTTTAATCTGGTCATACCTACAAGGTTTGTGTAAAAATAGGGTATAAGGAGTTAGTCTTCAAAGAGGAAAGAGAGGATTAGTAGATAGTTATTGTTTGGACTTTGAGTCATTTGTTTGATTTTGTAAAGGGGTTAAAAATAAATTATAAAAGGATGGTAATTTTATCTTTAGTGTGGATAGATAACATTTTAAACATGAATGAAGCTTATAGGCCTATGAACTAAAAAAAATGAACAAGCTTAGTCCAAGAACATAGAGTGAAGTTGTGGAAATAGTTTATTAGGTGATAATGATGGTGTCAAGGAGAGAGAATGTATAAGATGATCAAGGGTGATATTTTTTTAATATATCAAATAATCCTATGGAATCAAAGAGGCTTATGTGTAGAGAAAAGGGAAAGTGTGATCAAGAGAGTGTCAAGATAAGTAAGTACCTATATGAAGGAAGCCAAGCTAGAGTATAAATAAGGGATTGAAATAAATAATTAGGGCCAAAAGTATGTAAATGGAGGTTTTAGGCATCATCCACTACATCAATTGGTATCATATAAGGTAATATTTTTGAATAAATTCATGATTTTGAATATGATAGGTTGTTATTTGAGGTTGTTGAAGATTGCATGAAGTAAGTTTTAGGAATGAATTAGAGAGGTAGAAAAAGATAAGAGTTTGTGGTATAGAATCCCTAAGAAGAGGGATAGTATAATATCAATATAAATTATAGACTCCAAGTGAGAGCTGTAGTTTCAAGGTTAAAAAATACTTGGACAAGAGTGTCGATAGACCAAGTAGAGAAAATATCATTTGAAACACCAAAGTAATGTGAAAAAGACTTGATTGTGAAAAGATGAAGATAGAGAATGAAAAGATGAGTAAGGGCTTGACTGAGCTAAATTACCACAATGAGAGAATGAAGAATTAAAACCCAAAGAGATATGGATTTGTTGTTGAAGAAGAGATGAGTGAGATAGATCAAAGGTTATAGAGGATAAATCTCTTGGTGGAGCTCATGCAAGAAGAGGAAAGCCAATGGTATGGATAGGTAATGAATAATAAGAGAATTAAGTGTCCTATAAGGCTCCTATAATAATAATATTGTCATGAGAGACAAGAGAAGTTGATATGTAGATAAATCAAGGAGGAGATGAAGTTTATGATGCATGAACAAGAGGAAGGTGAGAAGTACTTCAAGGAGAATGAGATAATCTTGGAGGAAAATCATCTTAAGAAGGATAAGATAAAGGCAATAAATCATCAATATTTTAAATATAAATATTTATTGTCATGTGTGTATTCAAGTATAAAATGGAAGGAGGAAGAAGTCCATGTTGAGGACATAAAAGCTAAAATCATGAAGGAAATAAAGAATGATCAATTTGTTTCTGTTGAAGAAGAAGATGATCAGGTAGTCATGAAAATTGAAAAGGATAAGGAAAAAATATAGAGAAATCACAAGGACATATGTATGAGGACAAGTAGGTAGATTTTATATTTCATGAAATAATCAAAATTGAATAAGAAATATATGGCTTGAACCCTCAAAAACTATATAAAAATATGGTGAAGTAGAAGACAAAAGAAAACATAGATATATGGTATGAATAAATGGTATCTAAATAAAGATAAAGTGTGAAGGTAAGGAGCATCCATATAAAAGATAACAAGCCAATGAAGATAGAGAAAGGTAATAATTCAATTTATTTTATTGGTCATGTTGTAGCTGAGTTTGTTAGAGGTGTGCATGATGAAAGTAAGAGAAAAAATTTCTAAGAAGAGTGGTGTCATGATGAAGCTAAATTGGAAGTATTATTGCCGGATGAGAAAGAAGACTATGAGAATAACCACTATGAGAAGGTGGAGTATTATAAATAGGAATCCAAAGAGGATACATGTGAGCATATGACAAGGGTGAAGAGGCATAACAAGCCATTAGAGCATGAAGACAAAGAATAAAGCATTATCAAGAAACTATACCAGTAAGGAGTATATGAACCAATCATGACAAATATGGAAAGAAGATATAAAGTAGAAACAAGAATGAATAATGAGCACTAAACATTGGAGGTAGATCATAATGAAAATATATTAGAGATGGAAGAGAAGAATATGGAGAGAAAAAATAGTTGAAATAGGTCAAGTACTTCATGAAGACATAGGATGAGTTAGAAAATAAACAAGACAAGGAAAGAATACAAAGAAAAGAGGAGAAAAAAATATGATATAAGAATATCCTATGAGGAATAATTGGAAAGAAAAAAAGAAGTTGATAAAATCCCATTTGATTAGGAGCTCAAATTTTCCCACTTAGTGAGTATGATGCAGAGCATCACAAGGTAGTATGAGAACTTAACATGTTTTAATGTGTCATGATAGTAATTTTTTGTTTTATTTTGACGTGAGATGTATTATATGGACCCTTGTGTGGTTTTAGAGTCATTATAAGTCTTTGATATTGTGTGTTTCATAGTTATCTAGGTTTTCCCACCAAAAAGCCTAATTTCAAATTTTAAATTTAAAACAAGCTTTTGAGTGATGTTTTGATGTTTGGTGTCTAAGGTAAATTTTGGTGAAATTTTTTATGGTCCTTTAAGGGCCTAGGAGATTTATTTAAAGGTGTATTAATGTGTAATTTCATTTAGAGAGTAATGAAAATCAAGAAAATAGGAAAAGGTAAATGCCACCCTATGTGGGAATAAGCATAAAGAAGAAGTTACTTTGCATGTTTGGGATCCTAAGAGGTGACAATGGAATGTATTTGAGTAATGAGATTTGTGGTAGATTATTATGGAGAATAAATTTATAGGAAACATAGGTATATATTATAAAATATAAAGAAAAGATCAAGATCTCAAGAGAACCCTGTCTACCTAGCAAAATTCTATATATGGTTGTTGAGATCAAATGAATAAAAGAATATTTAAGAGCATCCTTATGGATTTATAGTGAATATTATATGTATTAAAAATTATTTTTGTGTCTTAATTGAATATTTAATGGATTCTTGGTGATAATATCTATGTTGAGAACTCAATGTACAATTTAGACAAGGTAAAGAAAACTATGTTCTTACACAGTCAAGAATATAAAGTAAATATGTGTTTATGATGGTTTTTAAAGTGATTATTATGTTTTTTAGGATATTAAAAATGGTATTAATTTTTTATATATTATACTCATCACTTTGGAGGTTCAGATATATATGTATAAGTGCTAGAGTCACAAAACCTTCACACTCAGTCATACATGCACACAAAATTCTACAAATTAGTGGGACATATATTTTTGGTGATTTTTCAAAGACTAAAAGTGTTAGGAGAGGTTTAAATAGTGTATCACACACCATGAAATATTATAATACTCATTTATAGATTCAAAATCTAATTAAAAGTGCAAGAGATAACAAAAATTGTCACATAACCTTCTAAAGAACTCAAAAACCTTATATTTTGGCTTATTAGAAATGTTTGAAGGTTTTTAAAGGGAAAATAATGGTTTTAAAATAGGTTTAAGATAAATTTTAAAAAAATTTAAAGTGTTTTAACTAATATAAAATTCAAAATAATCCCTTTTGTCTACTCTTGGCCACCTATAAGCCTGTACAAACCTTGACCGTAGGTTTAATCTTGCAACTTGGATATCTTTTGTTTTAACCCTTAAAATTTCATGAAAATTGGTAATCTAATGTGGTTTGATTTAATATAAATTTTAATGATTTTTTTAGTTTATACTTGACCATATAGTATGGTCTTTAGTATTGTGTCTTTGGAATAGGCCTAAAGAGACCACATTGGTGAAGAGATGAGTGGAGTTAATAGGTTTAACCTGAGACTTGTGTCATGAAATTTTGTGTGAAGGTTAATAGGGATAATGGGTATCTGAATGTGTCTTCATTTTTATGGTAATACTTGTATATTGGCCATACCCATAGGTTTGTGTAAAAACAGAGATACAAAGAGCTAGTCTTAAAAAAGGATTGGTAGAGAGTTATTATTTGGAGTTTGAATCATTTGTTTGTTTTTGTAAAGGGATTAAAAATACATCATAAAACTATGGTAATATATTAATTATTGTGGAGAGATAAAATTTAAACCATGCATTAAGCTTATAAGCTTATGAACCTAAGAAGAATGAACAAGCTTAGTCCACGAACATAGAGTGAAGTTGTGAAAATGGTTTATGAGGTGATGATGATGGTGTCAAGGAGAGAGAATGCAGAAGAAGATCAAGGTTGATATTTATTCTAGATATAAAATAAGTCTATCAAATAAAAAAATGATTATGTTTAGAGAAAAGGGAAAGAGCGATCAAGAGGGTGTCAAGATAAGTACTTACATAAAGTAAGCTAAGTCAAAGTACAAAGAAGGGATTGAAAGCAAGAATTAGGGTTAGGTGTATGCAAATGGAGGCTATGGGCATCAGTCACTACATCACGTATAACATATAAAGTGATATAAATGTGGTGTATCAAGTGTTTTAAATCTCATTAATTTCATAATCATCATAATTAATGATAAATACATGCATGTCTATATGTATCATAATGATCTCAAGTAAATAATTTTATTAGTGGTAAGAATATGGAATTGTGATTAAAGGTTTGGTTATTAGAGATCCAAAAGTTTAGGATAAAATTCATGTTTATATCCTTTACCATCATGAATTAAATTTAGTAATTAATCACCAAATGAATCAATGGCTCTCATACGGTGGGTCTAAGGACAACCAAAGAGGATATTTTAAGAAATTGTAAGATCAAGGATGATGGTAATGGTTTAGATGGTTTTGGTTTTAATAGTAAGAGGGATAAACATTCAACCATGAGTCTTTGATTTAAATTTCTTACATCCATAGAAACTAAGTTGTTTTTTCTTAAAATTATTGATGGGATACCCTAGTTGTTTGATTAACCATAGATAAGTGACATTAATTCCCAATCTTTTATCCACTAATAATTTTCTTATGTGGAAACCAATTATAGTGATCCTTATAAGATAATTTGGGTCATAATTTAAGAAATGAATTTCATCATTGATCATATCATCCTCAAGGAACTCAATAGAGGGTTTATTAAATGGTTGAGGATGGGATATGGTTTTGATGGCATGCATTTTTATATGGCATACACTTTAAGAGAATGACTAGATGGTTTGTTTTGATTTGCTAAAGGTAATTATTCTATATCTTGTATTTTTTTAATAAAATTTAAAATATATGGTGAAGTTCTCATGATTTTCATTAAATCAATTTTAAAATACATAATGGTAAGATCATATAAGGAGTTCCAATGGGATATTTTTGGCAAGAGCTGTAATGATAAATAAAAGGATAATTAGGATTGGATTTAGGAACTGAGGTAGTAGGATGATTTTTAGAATTATTTTGAGACTCTATTGATGTAGTGGACTCATCACTAGGTTGGGTGTCAAAGGTAAAGTTATGGTATCTTTGAGAATCATGTCTCATTGGGAATGCTTTTTAGGCTTCATAATAGGATTCTTATGAGTGAGGTTTTTTAGATATTCAACCTTGGGCATGTTTATGGATTTAGATTTGGTATAATAATCATCATAATAAAAATTTAATATTTTAGTATGGAGGGAGTTAAAATAAACTTTGATTTAATCTCAAAATGAAGTTATATATCATCCAATCTATCATATAATTAAAATATGTTAATCTATTATTATTGTAAGTGTGATTGATGATAAAATATGCACTGAATAACTTCAAATTAGAATACATAAATTTATTTGTTTTCATTTTTTAATACCTAACTATAAAATTAGAGATAAACACATGAAAAATAATTTCCAAGAAGAACTATTATCACACTTCTTATGCATAATATTTTATTAATAATAAAGGCTGAAACAAACCAATTAAAATAAACTTGCATGATAATAAAATAAAAATAGACTCCTTAAAATAAATTCTAAGAGAACTGAAAGTAGACTCAATAAAACAAGGTTTACTCATTGATACAATAAGGCCAACATGTAAGAAGCCTCTCTTTACAAGTAATGCATACACACTAGACAAGATAGGCATGCCAAATCCCTATAAAATAGAAAATTAACTAAAATAACTTTAATTTAAATTAAATTAAATATAAAATTGTGTACCATCTCTTGGTCATGAATGGATAAGTGTTTGAGATCGGTTAAGTGCACATTTAGTGAACTGGACTCTAACTAAAACTTATAGCTATTTATTAATAAGTTCTTAAAATGTATTAAAATTTGAAAAAAAATATTAATATAAGATATAAATAAATTAAATAATACTAATAAAATAATAAAACACAAATAAAAATGATTCTAACATCAACCATCAAGTGCTAACATTGGCATCATACTCAACATTCCCCCCTTTGATGTAAAGAAAATAAATTTCTATAATTTACTTAAATCTTTCCTAAATTTTGTTCAACAATACCTTAGTTAATATTTTAAAAAAAATTATATTCACTTATCACATAAGCAATGAAAAAAAATAATCATTAACCATGTTTTGTAATAAATGATGTTTGAATTTAACATGCTTAGTTCTAGCATGGAAAACTAGATTCTTTGACAATTGTATTACCCCATTGTCATAGCCAAAAATATATGTTGACTCAATTTGAGTCTCTCTAAAATAAAATAAGAGTCATATAAAGCATAATCCTTGTGTGCAAGATAATGTAAGAGATATTTATTTAGATTTAGTAGAGGAAGATGTAATTATTTCTTGTTTCTTTGATAATCATGCAACCAATTCATTTCCCAATGTGAATTAATAACTTGAAGTTGACTTCCTGTCATCAAAAAATATTCCTTAATCTAAATATATGTATAGGATTAAATATATTAAACTTTATAGTATGAAATTAATACCATTATTATAAGTCCCTATTACATATATGAAAATTATTTGCATTACTTGAAAATGTTTGGGTGATGGATTGCCCATAAATCTAGAAACTATTGAAACCCTAATAGATATCATGTCTTATCATAGTGATATACATCAAATATCCCACCATGATTATAAAATAATTTTCATAAATTAAAGGAATTACATATTCTCTTATTATATTTTATCAACTTTCAATTGCAGTGTCCACTATTTTATAATCATGAAGATTGTACTTATTTAACATGTCTTAGGCATATTTGGCTTGAAAAGTGAATAATTTCTCTTTTTTGTTATGGAATTACATGCCAATAAAATAATTCATGGGTCCAATATCAGTCATCTCAAATTCATGTTTCATATTTCTTTAAAACTATTCAATATCTCTATAGAGTTACATGCAAATATCAATTCATCTATATAGATAAGCATATAACACATTACAACTCAATGATTGTATGTAAAGAGTTGGTTCATTTTCAATTATTACAAACCCTTGCTCCAATAATATATATTAGTTTTTGAGTATCAAGATCTTGGATCTTTCTTCATCCCATAAATATCCTTCTTCAATTATATACCCAAAACTCTATCCTTTACCTCAAAACCTTGTGGTTGCCCTACATATACTTGTTATTAAATCAATCCGTTTATGAATGTAATTTTTACATCTAATTAATATATTTTCATGAGAATATATGTGTGTGTGTGTGTGTGTGTGTGTGTGTGTGTGTGTGTGTGTGTGTGTGTGTGTGTGTGTGTGTGTGTGTGTGTGTGTGTGTGTGTGTGTGTGTGTGTGTGTGTATGTATATATATATATATATATATATATATATATATATATATATATATATATATATATATATATATATATATATATATATATATATATATATATATATATGTAAACACATATATATGTGTGTATATATATATATACATATATATGTATATGTATATATGTATACACACACACACACACACACACACACACACACACACACACACACACACACACACACACACACACACACACACACACACACACACACACACACACACACACATATATATATGGTATAATTGACAAGCTAAAAGTTACACTAGTTACAAAATGATTTGCACAAACATATGTGGTTGACTATGATGAAAATTATGTATCTATGGAACATCAAGATAACACACACACACACACACACACACACACACACACACACACACACACACACACACACACACACACACATGTTATCTTGATGTTCCATAGATACATAATTTTCATCAAGTCAACCACATATGTTTGTGCAAATCATTTTGTAACTAGTGTAACTTTTAGCTTGTCAATTGTACCACTAGTTTTAACTTTGGTCTTGTAGACCAAATTGGTTAGAATGACATATTTTTTATATGAAATTTGAAAAATATTCCATGTATCATTATTCTCAATTTAATCCATCTCAAATTTTATATCAAAAACCCATTCTTTCTTTTAACTAGCTTTTGCATAACTTCTAGGTTTACTAGACACAGATGACAATGCAAACATATATTTTCATCATAAACATCACCAAACAAATTATATTAAAAAATTTTAACAATTTTGATCATCATATAATATTTATTATTTAAAATTTTATTATTTGTATTTAGATTCAACAAATGTTTGTTCTTGGTTGGAGTTGATGAAGATGAATGACTCGTCTCTTAGAAAGAGCTAATATTGTTTCATGTTGAACTAAAAACATCTATAAGAATTTGTAATACTTGAAAATAAAATTTGAGAGTATGACACTATTAAATTATGAAATTTTTAGATATATGATTATAATCATAAAACATCTAATTATAAAAAAAACACTAGCAAGCTTTATGGATTTATTAGTAGGACTATAAAACTCGTATGCCTTGCTTTCATCACTATTTAATATGAAATTATGATCAATAATATTAGGATAGATTTTTGGATAAAAATAAACATCATTTATTTTAATCTTTCCTTAAATTTATATTATTTTTATCCTACCCTTTCATTCAACTTGGATGAACTTTCCATCTCCTAATTGTATTTAGATTTTGAAGTAATCATCTAACCCGTTGAAACCATTTTGTGACTTGTCATGTGATTTGAGAAACTTGAATTAAGAAACCAAAAATTATTTTATTTTTATATTCTCACATTACATGTGAGACAATAATTTGAATGATATTTCTCCTCATTTTTCACCTTTTAATGCCTTCCCTTCACCCTATTGATTAGCTTGATTCTTAGCCCCTAGTATCCTACAATCTTTTATAAATTATCCTAGTTTTTTGTAGCAATGAAAAGTAATGTATTTATTGATTTTATCTATGAAGTTAGATTCATATTTTATCTTTTAATTTTAATTTTTTTAACTCCATTCATTCTTATTTTTATTTTCCTCTTTGATTTTTTAAACCTTTTCCTTTGTTTCAAGTGTTTGTTCTTGATCTCTTATATATAGTCTCATCTTGTCCTCATGGGGAAAGAGAGAACCCACTGACTCATTAAAAATTATAGTGTTAATTTCCTTACACTTATCAAGAGTGATAAAAATATGCAGTCATATTTTAGTTAAATATATCAAAAAAATTATTACTATAACACTAGATTGTATAATTTCTCCATAACCCTCATTTTATGCACTAAGTCATTTATCCTTATGTAATATTCTCAAACTCCTTCATTGTATGACATTATTAAATTTTTAAATTTTATTTTAAGAGTTTGGATTTTTTATTATCTTACCTTAATATATCCTTGGCATGAATTTTCTAAGGTATTTCATGCCTCATGTGCATTTTTGCATCCTACAATTATTGGATATATGTTTGGGTCTATGATACTCTGAAGATAAAAGAAATATTGTGCATCCACCTTTTCTTCATCCTTTTATTTTTATTCTCTAATATTGATTCAAAACTTTATAATATATAGTTGGTGTGTACCCATGGATAAAATTATCCCAAACTCCTTTGCATACAATAACTATGTTCAACCAATCTCTCCAATTAAAAGTTGTCACCTTTGAAGATAGAAATATTCATAGAAGTAGAATTCAAAAAAGCCATGATACTCTTGATAATGGTTTGAAACTCTTCTAAACATTTCCTAAATTAGAATCTAATACCAACTTGAAGTTTTTAGTATGGAGGGAGTGAAAATTATCTTTGATTTTAAATGATCTATATCATCTAATATGTTCCCAAATCACTATTTGTTAAGCTAGGCACCCCAGATTCCTATAAAATAGTAAATTGACTAAAATGAACATAATTTCAAATGAATTAGACCTACAAATTATGTTTCACCTCTTGTGGATGAATGGATAAGTTTTTAATCTTAGTTAAGTACACATTCAATGAATTATACTTTAACTAGCACTTCTAGCTATTTTTTAGTAAGTTCTTAAAAAGTGTTCAAATTTGACAAAAGAATTAATATAGGAAATAAATAAATTAAATAACCCTCATAAACTAGTACAACTAATTATCACATCAAAAATTAAGTGATGGCATTGTCATCAAATACAATAGAAATGAATTGCACTTATGAATTTATTCATTGGGGCCTTATTAAGATTAGATGACTGAGGTGTTTATTTTGATATTTTTTATTTTATATTTGGTGTTTAGATCAATTGAATTGATGTTATTTATTGGAATTATGGGATTAATTTGATTCATATTTATTATATTTATTTTATTAATTTTTAGATATAAATTCATGGTTAAAGTGTTCTCCTAGCATGTATTTAAAGGAAAGTTTCTTTTGTCCATTATAGTTTTCATGATAATTACCAACATAATTGTGAATAAAATAAACAATTTTAGATACCATGGTATGTGTGAGGAGTAATTGAAATGTTTAGATTGTGGCATCAACTTCCTATGTTTTTGTAAGCTTAAGGGAGGGTGGGTAGGGTGTTTATTAGTTGGCTTATTTTTATTAGAATCTTCATTATTGGATTATTTGGGAGATGTCTTGGGATGTACTAGTATTGATTGAATTATTTGATGTTTGGAAAGATTAACTTATAAAGTTTTGATAATTTTAAAATTGGATCATAGGTAAATCTTATCTTTTTGTTTTATCAAAGCCTTCTTCCAAAGTATTAAGAATTAAGATTCAAACTTTTTAATAGAGAGGAGACTTCATGGTGGTGATAAATATATTGAAGAGGTTTTCATAATCCATGTTATGGTATACTTTATGGACCACAAACTTGTGTCATTTGATGAACTCATGAGTGGAATCCTTAGGTAGATACTCAGTGTTGATGAAGTTGCTAAGGGTATTTTCAAGATGATCATGATATTGGAATTATCTAATGAGAGCATTAACTAAGTATTATATTTAGGTAATTTAGTGGATTAGAAGTAGGTTATACCATTCTATAGAATTTCCAACTATATTTTTAATGATAAATTTGGTAGTATCATAGGTGTGGGTTTGAATTCATTATTTTTAAAGGTTTCCAAAGGTTATAATATGAAGGGTTGGCACTCCCATCATATGTGAGAGTTTGATAAATTTTTCCAATGTCCCCAAACACAAATTATCTTGTTAACAAATAATTTTTAGTTTTTTGAAGCATATTGTTTCAAATAGGATGTTGGGGAATAAGATTCCCATTAGAATATCTAAAAGAAGAGTAATGGCATGTTGACCGTATTGGTTTAAAATGAATTTTTGAGGTTTATTGGCCATTTTTAAAAGGAAAATTTTCAGTTGGATTATTTTATTGGTATGATTATCTTTCATAAGGACCATTTGGTCTAACACATTAGAAATGACTTATGCGGTATCAATAGTAGGATTTAGAGGAGGATCATTGGTAGCATTATGTTGACACATAAATATGATCACAAGTACTTGACAAAGATAATTATTTACACATATGTAAGCACACCTCTTGCATAAAAATACATGAGTATTATTCACAATTACTCTAAGACATTTATATGTATGCATGGTCAATCCTTTGGTTTTTGTCATTATTACATATAAATTCTAATGTCAAATTATCAAGCTATCTAAAATCACCTTAATAGTGTCTCTAGTAGAGTAAATATGTCTCTAATACATCAAAAAATTGTGTGTTATGTGGATAAGATCATAGTTTTCTAGGTGGATAGGAACGTAGTGCATTCCTATCCACTTACATTAGTTGCATCATGCATAAAATATTGGCTAGTTTTTAAATTTAAATCAATATTTTGGGTCTTACTCCATGTTTCACATCATTGACTAAAGTAAAATTTCAAAATATCTACGTATAAATACATGCCAATATTCACTTATTATCCCCACATGATATTCACTTGGTTTAAGTTTTTACACTTTTGCACATTAATCAAATCTTTCCCCATTCTTTCCAAATTCAAAATCACTAACAAGAAGAAACCAAACTAAGTAAATATCCTTTTAAATCAAGTCAAGGTCTATCATTTTTAGGTTTCAAATTCATCTTCTACCTACATACATATATTCAAAGGATAAAAGTGTGCATAGGTGGGAGAGATCCATGGGTTTGATTTCCCTCCTTGGAGTATTTGGATACATAGGAAACAATTAATCATTAATAGGGTGATTGAGGTTAGCTCAACCTACTACACTCCCCTCTTTTATTATTTTTTTAAAAATTTATCATATTAATTTAAGGGTTTAAAATACAAGGGAATGAAAACATCTATTTACACCTATAAAAACCTAGTTTCAATCTATAAAATTACTCAACATTCATAGTTGCACAAGGTACACTAACTAGTTATTCTACACAGTCAATTGAGACAAGTCTGTGGTCAAATAACTTGAGTGCACTATGTTTTTGTCCACTTAAATTAGTTACATCTATAAATATCTTCTACCTTTATCTATGATATGTCATTTTTAGAATTATTCTTTCTCTATCTTTTCTTATCTATCACTTGTCATAGTCAACTAAGAAAATCCTATAGTCAATGAACTTGAATGCACTAAATTGCAATCCACTTTCAAAAAAACTTGTCCATATTTTATTTCTAATCTTTTGCCTTTTCCTAAACTTTTGAAGTCATATTTTTAACTAATTTTCACTATCAAATAGTAAGAATAGTCAACAATGATTTATGTGCAAGTTGAGTGTATCTCTTCTTATTACTTTCTAAAAATATAAAATTTCCATATTTAGCATCTTATCAAAATCATAATGATTGATTATTGTAAATATTTAGCATTAGTACATTCTCTAATTTTAAATCTATAATAAAAATAAAATTTAATTGTGCTTTATAAAAAAATAAGGTAAAACATATTGGTGAACTCGTATATTTTTATTTCAAATATTGCTTTCTTTATCAATTTTAGTTATAGTGTTCAATTGAATTTATAATTTATAAACAATAAATATAAATATAATCATATTTTACTATATTTTATTGAGTGATACTCTAGGATTTATCTTCTATCTCAAGGAATGAAAAATTCCTATCTCCTTATGCAAAAATATTTTTTGTCATTGGCTTTTAATTACTTATTTTTCTCTTTATTTTTATAGAAACCATTTTTCCACAATTTTAGAACTCATTAAAGCTATCATTATGGTAAAATCATTCATTCATTTTAATTTATCCATGGTGTGAATGGTATTTCCCCAATCAAGCCATTATATATCACTATTCACATTTTTTAGTTTCTATGTACTAGTATATTTGAATAGCTTAGGATTTTACTTTCAACCATATGAATCCTTCAACTATTTTTATTTTAGTATAATGGTAATAATTAATTATGATGAAGTTACTCTCAATATATGCCATGATATGTGATAGTGTGGATATGGGAGTGTTTTAATCCTCTCTAATGTGTTCACTATTTATGATTGGGATCAATATATTTGAGAGCCTACAATGTAAACACACCATTTATTACTTTCACCCATAATCCTTTTTGCAAATTTTTAGAACTTTAAAAATTTATTTTCTTAGTGCATCCATTTTCATTTTTATTTTACACATTTTTATGGCACCCAAGAAAATTTGATCATCTATTCCTCTAAGGCATAGTGATATATTAAGTGAAATTCTTATATAGCTTACTCAAATTCCTTTTATTTCTTATAAAATGGATAACATAGATAATGTTTATAAATATGATGATGCAACCCTAAAAAAATATGTCCAAATTTAATATGGTGTTAGTGATGAAGATGATAGTCAAGATAATTCTCAAAGCTCCAATACAATTTATCCCAATGCTTCAATGTAGTAGATCTAGAGTAATCCAAGGATTATTCAATTTTTTCCAAAGATAATAAAAATGTCCCCAATAAGTGGATAAAATTTTCCAATTAATTATAAAATCTAATACTACTCATCAATCATATGTTACATCATTATAATTAGTGCCTTTCAGAGTTGTTAATCCTGATCCAATAACTATTATTGCTTCAATCCCTATATAAAATCTTGTAGTTACATATGGGCCAACATATATAGGTATGGATAAATAATTTTATTTATATTACATTAGCATTTATATTTATATAAATTCACCTCCTTTTATTACTACACAAGGTCCACTCTTAACCTTTCCTAATGCATCCTCAAGAAAACTGTTATAGCCTTACATGTTCAAGTATTACAATTAGAGATAATTATTTCTAAAGTCAGTCACTTAATAGATTATTATAATTTGTTTCATCACCATTTGTAACATATTATATCATATTACACATTACCAATAAGTTTCATGGCTCATAATATACCAACTTTATCAAGGTAAAAGTGATCCTAAACAACATCTTCAATCATTCCACATATCATGTTTAGACTATGACTACACTGATAAATTAAACACCAAGATATTTCCAAGAAGCCTAAAACATTATGCTCTATGATTTTTTATGATATACCTATTCAATTATTTTTTACATTTTTTTAAAAATTAATTATTAGCACATTTTTAAATCAACATTGGTGAAAATCTAACCTATGCATATATTGATAAATTCAAGCTAGGGTCAAACTAGAAAATTAGTGAATGTGTTCAATAATACAATACCATGCTAGCTTAGATTAAAAAATATATTATTTTTAATGAGATAAAATATATCTTCACTCAAATATTAATATATCCACTTGATAAATTCCAATCCTTTGATGAGTTACATCATATAGTCAAAGAAAGAGAAGTCAACCTCTTAGCATTGAACAAACTAAAGTATGCACCAATTAATCCATCTACATTAAATATAAATTATAAGATCAAATATAATTAAATCAAAGATGAATAAAAATTAATATTTAATTCAATATCATAACCATAAAACAAGCTTTAATTGATATCTCCATGAAGGAGACAATTTACAAAGTTACCACAACCTCCTCATATCTTGTTACAAAAACTAATTGATTTTAATTTCATATTTTTACCTCCTCCTTTGGATATTTATTTAACCAAGACTCAACCTAAGGGCTTTGAAAATAACATATAATGTGATTATAATAGATGTATTTAGAATTTTATAGGCTAAGGCATAAAATACAATATCGTATCAATAATAATACTACTACTAAGGTAAACACACCTATAAAGTAAGTTAGACTATAAAAAATGATAATGAAAAGAAAAAAAATTAGTAATCCCTTTATAAATCATGGTATAATAGAGAATATATACAATTAAAAAGTACATCTTGCATACAATTCACATCCTCCTCAATTTTATGGGCATCAAATAGATGGAATTATTAGTATATTGACATGCACATTAACACAATGACCGATGATCACATTTGATGAAAATAAAATCAATGATGATGATTTAGATAGGAATTATCTTTTTATTCATGCTAATATCAAAATAAACCTATAAATATTGTAATAAATAACAACAAATAAAGAAAAAAATGCATGTACAATGACACTCCTTCACAATATTGGATACACAAAGTAAGATTTAAGAGCTACATTAAGAGTGGTCAAAGTATTCAATGGTAATATATATGACACTTTGGTATATTTATTACTACCACTCTAAATTGGTTTAGTAATAATGTATACTCCATTTCTAGTCTTACTAAGCACGGTGATTTTTAATATGTTATTAGGATGCCTTTGGATAGAAAATATTTACATAGAGTATATAAAAAGCATATATGTCTCAAGTACATACATTTTAATCAAGTGGTCAAACTTCAAGGTATTCCATATCATTTCTCTCTACATCAAATGTTAGTTCCTTCTCCTCCTCCACCACAACCATAGTTAGTTATGTCACTTTCTCAAAATCAAAATACAAAGATAATCAATATAACCATTGAAGAGCATAATGCAGAATTAGTTGTGGTATCTATACCAAATCATTCTTTACAATCATCTCAAATGAAAATGGTATACCTTCCAAATAAGAAATATTTATATCATAGAACTACCCAAGGTTCAAAGAAATCAAAAAATTCTATAGCATATTTTGATATTTTAGAGAGTTTCACAATAAGTCATAATCCTATTATAAAAAAAACTTCACCAAGTATTACACATTCTCAAGTTACACTGCAATAGTTGATTTATTTTGGATTTAGATACACTTACGTATAACACTTATTGCAAACAAAAAAACATTTTCAACACATTTGATTCAAGAACAAACTATGGTCCTCCTATTTATGGGATCATAGGCTAGTTCCCATTTAAATAAATAAATAAATTATTAAAAAAAAATGAAAAAATGAAAAAATATGAAAACATTCAAAATATTTTCAAAAAATCATAAATCAAGACCTAAGCATAATGTGAGATGCTAGTTACTTCTTTGAATATATTTTTTATCACATATTTTTTTAGATATAATTTTTTATATAAATACATGCATTTCATGAGGTATATGAATGAGACAGAGGATGTATATAAAACATGTATTATTAGATATGGTATTCCCTTCTACCTAGTGTCCATGCCTATGCTATAGGCATCTAATTATATAGGTTACATCACAAAAAGTGATATCTATTTATGACTTCAAATGTAATATTGAAAAACATATCCTACTTTCCTATTAAATCACTCATAATTTACACTGTGCTATATGGATATGCAACTTTGATATAATATGACATTGATCCATATGGATGGAATATACTAGTTTTCATTTGATCTATGCTCCTTTGATGTTGTTTACTTTATTTCATTATAGGATAGTTATTTATTAATTATTTTGTGTAGCCCTTATCCCTTGTGTGAAAATTTATTGAATAGATCTATATGATATTTTCATTGGTATGTACAATATTTAAATATGTCCCTTGTTTACAACATTCTTGATATCCTTTGTAAGTAATATATTAAAAAAATCCTTTGTATGTAACCCTTATCCATTGTGTGTTGTGACATATTAATGTACATTTTGTGTATCCCTTGGCCTTATTATAATATATTTTTTGACATTATCATGTGTTGTTCTTGTGTTCTTTCTGATCTTGGTTAGTGGTGCCATGATACATATCATGTTATTTTACAGACAATAATCTTATAGTGTGCCTAATTGATAAATATATCTAGACATGACACTTTTATGCCTCAAATCCAATATGTTACATATATGATTTAAATGATAATTTCATTTATATAATAGCATACTATCCAACATTATGACCTAATACTATATGATATAACTTTATCACATGATATAGTTAACTCTTATTTTGAGATGAGTGACTTGCATGTACATTTCACATATTAATAGGGTGCATTAAATTACACTTGTATTATAGATCCAAACCTCCATGAACATATTTTATACATAATATAAATTCAATGATATAAAATATAGGTTTTGAAAAATATATAGTACGAGTTTTAAAAGATTCAAATTGATGCAAAATTAGATTCTATAATAGATAATAGGTTTTCAAAGATTCGAAGTGATTCAAAAATAATTTATATGATATAAATTTTGAACATTAAATATTATAAGTGAATATAACATGCATATTCACTCACCTTTCTAAAACTTAAAGTATAGAATCATGCACATTTGATTGCATATACATAGGCATATGCAAAAAAACAAGATCAAAATTACAAGATGAAAATAAATTCACAATTGATAATATAGGTACATAAAAATATATATTACTTGGCACAAAATTTAAGGGGCATGATACTCATTTAGGCTTATGCTTATTCAAATTTTAAAAAATTAAAGTTTCAAATTTAGAGTTATAAAGTTTCAAAGTTCAAAATAAAAATAATATTATGAATATAATTCTATGAGAAATTATATCATGGTAGAGGTATGAATATTCTCAATTCTCTTTAGATAATGCAATAAAGAATATTGATCCATTTAAAATGTTGTTATCCGATTCTATATGGGTGATGTATGTTTGAGTCTAGTGGCACTCAACAGCCTTGACATCACTTTTAGTGAACCTATCATGGTTCCACCTTTTTATTTTAGTACATTGTGTACTATTTACCATTCATGAGACTAAAAATAATGCATATTTATAACTCAAGAGATTTATTAGTTATTCAAAATTAAGACTTGACCACTCTCAACTTATCCTTGGTTCAAATTATCCAAGTGCTTTGGCAAGGGCTCATAGTTATACATTATCAATTATAGGATATAGACAAATTTAGTTTCACCCACATAAGGCATATTCCCTTACTCTACTTTTAATTTTTCAATATTTATAAAAATAAAATATCACAAATGATTAATTCATGATTAGTTGTAGGGGTTTATAATTTACGTGTTATGCACAATTAAATTATCTACTTAATGATAAAGTGTATTGTACACAATCAAGTTCAAATTTTCTCCTTTGCTCTAGAAAATTCATTATTAGAATAAATTGGGGGAAATCTATACACATAAATATAGTCATAAGAACTTGACAATTCTAATTTGTGATAGATCCTAAATGACACGACTTGTGCACATATATGACTCTTATTCTAGTTCCTTTAAGACATTTATTTGTATATAGGTTCAATCATTTTTTGGTTGTCATTATTAAACATAACATCTAATGTTAAATGCTTAATTTATCTAAAATAAACTTCAAATTATCTACAACATAGGCCAATTCCCTTATCTATCCAAATAATTATGCACTACAGATAGGAGCATAGTGCACTCTTGTCCACTTACAATAGCCACATCCTATTCCAAATAATGGCTAATTTAAAATGTTTAAATAAATATTTTTTATTATTATTGAACGTTTTTATTGGTTAGCTAAATTAAAATATCAAAATATCTACTTATATATACATGTCAAGAGTCACTCATTATCCCCAAATTCTATTCATTTGCTTCAAGATTTAACACTTTCACACATTGATAAAAATATGCCTTATTCTTTCCAAATTCAAAATCACTCACAATTGGAAGCCATAAACTATGTAAAAATCCTTATAAATCAAGGCAAGATATATCATTGGCAAATAACAAAGGTATATTCTAGTTTCATACATATAGTCAAATGAGAAAAATTGCATATTCACTCTAGATGGGAAAACTACATGATCTTGATTTCCCTCTTTAGATTAATGAATATGTATGTAGTGATCAATCTTTAGGGGGGTGATTGAGATTAGCTCGGTGCATTATAGTCCCCTTTTTCCTTGTAGGTTTTCAAAACATCAAAACTTCTTAAGGGTTTAAAAGACAAGAGAAGACAAATATTGATTTATACAAGGAAAAACTTAAGATTTGATATATCAAACTACTCATAATTCATAGGTCTACAAGATGCAATAAAAAATTCTTTGTCATAGTTAATTGGGACAAGTATGTAGTCAAAAAATTTGAGTGTACTACATTATTATCCACTAACATTAGTCATGTCTTTAAATATATTATACTTCTACCTCTAATATGTCATTTCTAGAATTTTGATTTCTTTGTCTTTTCATATTTATCACCTTTCAAAGTCAATTGGGATAAGTCCATAGTCAAAAGACTTGAATGCATTGCATTATAGTTCACTTCTAGAAAACATATCCAGATTCTATTTTTTATCATGTGCCTATTTATAAACTTATAAATTCATATATTTTATTGGGTTTCACTATCAAATAGTTATAATAATTAACAAAGATCTATGTGATAGATAAGTGTATATCTTCTTAGTATTTTCCAAAAATAGAAACTTTCCATCTATAACATCTTGTCAAAATCAAAATTATTGATTATTCAACATCTTTAGCATTCTAATATTATCTAGTTTTATGCCTATAATCAAATACAATTTACTTGTGTTTTATCAAAAATGTGGTAAAAAACACTAGTAATAATAAGAGGATTGATATGAGAGATATTAATAACATTTTTATTTAGAGTAGGGATGTAAGTTAAAGAACTATTTGTAGATGTATATTTTTTAATATTGTTAAGGCTTCTATTTTTATTTATAATATTAAAAATTCACTCACCAAAATTTTTTCCAATGGGAAAATAGGCTATAAGATAAGAATCCTAAAATGACGAACTACATATACCATTTGTCCCCCTACAAAAAAACATTTATAGTGGCTTTTTTCTAAAGTGTGTCCCCTCCCCTTGTGATTATTACCAAAAATACACGAGAAAAAATGTCAGTTGCATAAAAAATACTCATGGAGCTATTTTGGTAATGATTAAAACATACACAAGTAAAAATCTTATAAAAATTAATATTTAATTAAAATTACTTATAAGAGCCTTAAAATTAACATTAAAATGCATGATTATGTTGTAAAACTAGGTCAATCCCACATTGGTAACAATTATGAAGCAAGGGTCATTTATTAGTCACTACTCTCTCCAAAATATTTTCCAATGGGAAAAGAGGCTATAGGGTGAGAAGCCCAAAATGGTAAATTACATTTACTATTCCTCCCCTTACTAATAAATGATTACAGTGGTTGTGTGCTAAAGTGGATCCTCTTGCCTTGTGACTATTATCAAAAATACACAAGCAAAAATTTCATTTGGTTAATGATTAATCATGTAGGTCATTTGGGTAATGATTAAAACATACACAAGTAAAAATTCCATTAAAAATAATATCTAATTAATATTACTCATTAGATCCTTTAATTTTAGATTAAAGTACATGATTGGGATATAAAACTAGGTTAATCCCACGTTGGTAGCAATTATGAGGCAAGGGTAGTTTATTAGGCACTATACTCACCAAAATATTTTCAAATGGGAAAATAGGATAGAAAATGAGAATCCCAAATTACAAAAATACATTTTTCATTCCTTCACCCTACTAAAAAATACTTACGGTAGTTGTGTGCTAAAGTTCTCCCTTGTGATTATTAATAAAAATACATGAATAAATATGTAATTTTGGTAAATAATACTCATGGAGGTCATGTAGGTAATAATTTAAAACATACATAAGTAAAAATAGCATAAAATCAATATCTACTTAAAGTACTTGTGGGAGCCTTCAACTTAACATTAAATACATGACTGGGTTGTAAATTTGAGTTAATCCCACATTGGTAATAATTGTGAGGTAAAATTATTTTTTTAGGAACTAAACTCACCAAAATATTTCAAAATATGGAAAGAGGTTGGAGGGCAAGAATCCCAAACAATTTAATTGTATTTACCATTCCTACCCTTATATGGTGGTTGTGTGTTATAGTTGGACCCCTTGCCTTGTGATTGTTACCAAAAAAACATAAGGAAAAATGTTATTTGGGTAATTGACTAGAATATAAATGAGTTAAAACACCAAAAAATAATATCTAATTAAAATTATTTTTGGGAGCATTAAACTTAACATTATAATGCATGATTGGGTTGCAAAATAATGTTAATCCCACATTGGTAATAACTATGAGTCAAGGGTGATTTCCCATAGACTACACTCACAAAAATACTTTCTATTGGCAAAAGAGGTTAGAAGGCGATAATCGAAAAAAAATTAATTACATTTACAATTCCCCACTCTGACTAAAAAATTATAACTATGGTTATTTACTAAAGTGGGTCCCCTTACCTTGTGATTAGTACTAAAAATACATGAGGAAAAATGCCATTTGGGTGATGAGTACTCGTGGGGGTAATTTGAATAATGATTAAAATATAAACATAAAAATACCATAAAAATAAATAAATAATTAAAATTACCCATGGGAACTTTAAACTTAATAGTAAAATACATGTTTACATTGTAAAACTAGGTTAATCCCACATTGGTCATAAATTTGAGGAAAGGGTGATTCATTAGGCACTATAATCAATAAAATATTTACCAATGGGAAAATAGGCTAGAAGGGTGAGAATAACAAATAAATTAATTACATTTACCATTCCTTCCCTACTAATAAATTCTTGTAATGGTTGTGTGTTAAAGTGGGTCCCCTTGTCTAGTGATTATTACAAAAAATACATGAGTAAAAATGTCATTTGGGTAATTAATACTCATGAAGGTCATTAGCGTAATGATTATAACATACATGAATAAAAATATCATAAAAATTAATATATAATCAAAATTATTCATGGGGACCCTCAAATTAACATTAAAATAGATGATAATATTGTAAAAAAGGGTTAATCCTACATTAGTAATAACTATAAAGTAGGGATGATTTATTAGGCACTTCACTCACAAAAATATATGCCAATGGTAAAAGAGGCTAGAGGGTGAGAATCCCAAAGTGGTGAATTAAATTTAAAATTCCTTTCCCCTATTAAAAAAACTTATGGTTGTTGTGTGATAATTAGGTCCCCCTGCCTTGTAATTATTACAAAAAATACATTAATAAAAATGTCATTTAGGTAATGACTACTCATGGAGGTCATTTTAGAAATAATTAAAATATACACAAGTAAAATCCCCACAAAAATTAATATCTAATTAAAATTACTTGTGGGAGTCTTCAAATTAAGTGTACAAAACAAAATTGAATAAAGATATTAGATGTGATGGTTAGGAATTTCGTAATCACTATCAAAAAATATTAATACCATGGTTTATTGGATAGATTGAGATTATGCTATAAAACCCATAAAAGGAGACATAATAAAAAGATAATTGGAAATTTAAATATTAGGAGAAAATAAAACAAAATAAAAATTTAAAATGATCCAACTAAAGGTTGGATAATATGCATGTCAATTTCACTAGAATGTATTTATGGTGAAGATATGTGATAACAAATCAATAGTGCAAAGAAGTTAAAAACTTAAATGTGAAAATGACAAAGAACAATGTTGGGGTAAGATTCAAGTTGGATTCACCAAAATGTACATTATGAAAATATGGTCAATAATATAAATATCCTCTAGTATAAGAATGAGATAAGTCCATACTATATTCAACTTCATAAAATTAGCCACATTATAAAGTAGGGCAAAGACTAAAATTAAGAGCTATTTGTGAAGGTGGTATCAAGGATATAATAAGGAAATATCATAAAAAACTGATGATTAATGTAAACATAGATCCAACATGGTAATAACTTAAGCTAACAAGATATAAGTGAAAAATATCTAAGAGGATTGTATTTACACTCAAAGGTAATGAAAAAAAGCCTAAGCATGTATTCTACCATATTTTGTATTTAATACGTGCTCAGTATTCATAAAACTTTGATTGTAATATATGTATTTTAAGCATAAATATGAATGAAAAGTATAATTCATTAAAATTGATTGACAAGTGGAATATGATAAAATAGTAAGTATAATCAATAATAAAATACTTAGCTTAATCCAATTTCTAGATGACTGTAACTGATGTTTGATAATGTAAATAAAGACAAGATAAAATTGTGATAGCTCAAATCTAGAGGTAAGGTATGTGTATTTTTTTAGATAGGTCTATGCTCCATGGATAGTAATTCAAGGTAGCCATGTTTTTTGATAACATGGTTATCTGCTTTGACCATGATGAAAATTTGATTATTCTATCACCTACATCTTTGTCTATTGAGAGGGATGATATATTTTGATTCTATAGATTCCACTCAAAAATATAATTTTTCTTTCTCTCTACCTTTAAATCCCTAGGATCACTTGTAAGAGATACAAACCTACAAAAAATAAAGTAAAGTGTAATGGGCCAAGCTGACCCCAATGATATTCTGATATTCTTATATAGTGATCCTTTTGAATAATTTCCTTTAGTTTACTTGTGAGCATTTAGGAAGACCTAATTGAATATTTTTAATTTTGTAAGTTATCCATTAAATGTCATGTGGATAAGGCCACAATAGGTGGATAGTTTATGGTAATAAACATGCCTAGCTAGCATGGATTTGTCACAAAAAATCAAAGAAAAATATCTTGAGGTTAGAAATAGTCTAAGAGTTATACAAAGAGATTTGATCTTTGATTGTAAGTTTTTGGGTAGTAGTGGATTATCACAAAATGTCAATTTATAATGTTTGGTGCAAGCCAAAATTGTCTTCAAAATTCAATTAAAATTGATCAAACCATAAAAAATATATAAGCCAATGAATGGATTATCATTTCATATTCAATAAGTCCTTTCAACTTCCTATAGGACTCTTGAGCTACACACTACAAGAGGAAAGTAAACTATAACTACTCCTAATAATTAAGAAATAATACATATCATAATATTACATCCCCCTTATTTTTTAGGGGTTATTGTGAACCTAAGCATTCCTTTAAACTTTTCAATTTTTTCTCATCTAAGTGATTTCATTAAGATGTCTAATGGTTTCTCTATTGTAGGGTAATTTTTCAACTTGACACTACCATATTTCACATTATACTAAATCAAATAAAATTTGGTATTGATATATTTAGTTCAGTCATGAAAGACTAGATTCTTTGCCATCTAGATTACATAAGTGTTGTCAACCATGAGAGGTGTTGACAAAACTTATTGTTTCTAAAAATATGAAATAAACCTTCTAAGCCACAATATCTCTCTAGTTACCTCTAAAGTAGACATATATTCTAATTTTGTTGAAGAAATTATCAGTGTTGATTACTTATTCTATTTCTAATTGACAATTGTTACTCCCAGATTCATCATAAAAGTTGTAGTAGAATTTCCATATTCATGATCACCAACATAGTTAGAATATGAATATCCAACCAGTTTTAAATCTCATACCCTATAGTATTTGAGCCTAAAAATTTATGTTATTTTGAGATATATGAGGAAACTTTTTGTTGCTACCAAATGAATTCCCCTGGGTTATTGTATTAATCTTGAGAGGACACTAAATACAAATGTTATATTTGGTCAAGTTGTAGTCACATAAATCAAACTTCCAATGAGTTGTTTATATTTAGCAGCATCAACCAAATCTATTGAATCTTCAAATGTCAATTTGAGATTATGTTCCATAGGTGTGTTGAGAGGCTTAAAATCTTCTATTTGGAACTTACTCAGAATTTCACTAATTTACTTTTGCTACATGATAAATAAACACTTTGGCATTTTAATTACTTAAATACCTAAATAATAATGAAGATAACCCAAATCAATCATTTCAAAGATATTCATCAACTCTTATTTTAATTTTGTAGTATATCGTTCATTGTTCCCTGTGATGAGCAAATCATCAACATACACCACCACAAATACAACTATTTTGATAAAAAAGAGTTACATATTCAAACTCAAAATGTTTAAAGCTCATGTTCATGAGGTGATAAACTAGTTTATTGTACCATGATTGATGGTCTTGTTTTAAACCATATAAAAAAATTATAATTTGCACACCTTGTCCTATTATCTATTTATTGTAAAACCTTTGAGTTATGTCATGTACATAGTTTTCATGAGGTCACCATTTAGTAATGTAGTTGTTACATCCATTTGTTTAACTTTCCATCCATTGTGAGTTGTGAGAGCCTACATGATTCAAATGGTATTCCATTTTTCTATAGGTGCAAAGGTCTCATTCTATTCAATTTCTTATTTTTTAGTATATCCCTTTACAACAAGTCTTTCTTTATGCTTGTCAAGTGAGCCATTAACCTTGTATTTGTTATGATAGACCCACTTGTAGCCAATAGGTCTGAAACCATATGAAGGATTAACTAATTTCCAAGTCCCATTTTTGACCAACTCACTATATTCATATTTCATTACTTTTCTCCAACATTCAAGATTCTTATCCTGTTTGAAAGATGTTGGTTCTAAATAAAATACAACATTGAGTTCATATTTTGGAAAATCATTCAAGGCGAGATTTTCAATTCTATCTTAAATTTATTCAAGGGGCTTTTATGGTTGTGATGTAGTTGTATGTGAAATTCTAGTTAATGTTTTTCCAAATTTGTCAAGTTTTACATATTTTAATGTTTGAGTGGCCCACTTAGGCATCTTTTTCTATGTTTTAGGTGCTTCAAGTTCATCCTCTAAAGTAACATCACTCTACCCTCTATTTTGTTGGCCCATGGTCATTGTTCGATAAATATTAACTCTATCCTTTAGGAGGATCTTCAATCTTATGTATAGGAGATAATAGAAAATCAATATATTCCCAACTATGTGTCCCCCACTCATTATTTAGAACATCCAAATCACTCTCTTTATAGACATCAAACTTTGCATACTTGTCAATTTGACTCAACTATCAATCAATGTGCTCTTTGTCCTTTGTAGTATCATAAAAGATAACTTCTCTTGTGACAAGAAACTTCTTTTATTTCTCATCGTATATCTTTTATGCTTGGAGGATTTAGAATATCCCAAGTGGATGCATTTTTGATTTTCATGATACAACTTATTGATTTTCTCCTTTGGAATCAATGTGTAACAAGTGGAACTAAAAATCCAAAGATGTTACACTAAAAGAAGATTACCACATCTCATATAGAGTCTTGGATTCAAGAGATATTGATAGTGATATGTTGTGGAGGTATACTACTATTTTAGAAACTTGAACCCAAAAGTGTAGATTTGCCCCTTTGTAGTACAACACATCACAAACTATATTTATCACATTTTTGCTCATCCTTTCTAAAACTCCATTTTTTTATGAAGTGTAAGGAGTTGTGAGACTATATTTGATCCTATTTTTGAAAAGGTATGATTAAAACTTATTCGAAGTGTATTCACCACCATTGTCTATCCTGAGTGTCTCGATGTAGGTTTGATAGTCATTTTTAACCATAGTTTGAAATTTTTTGAAAGTCTAAAAGGCTTCTAATTTTTTCTTCAAAATGTATATCCAAGTCATCCTACTATAGTGATTAGTGAAAAACATGAAGTACTTATGACCACTAGTGGAGATGATTGGAAGAGAACATAAATCTGAGTGAACTAGTTGAAACTTTTTATCAAGTTTTCACTATGATTTTAGAATAGTTCTCTTGCATGTTTAACTAAGATGCAAGTTTCACATGATTCATATGATTTGAGAAATGTAGGAATGCCAAAAATACCATTATTTTATAATACATGAATGTTTTTTTAGTGATTTTGCCCAAATATAACATGCCACAACATGTTTGGATACATTCCATCTTCTACAAGATGATCATAATTTTTTGAATTTGATGGATCACCCTTGAGTTTGAGTAGTTTCCCTTCTTCATATCCAATTGAGATGATTACATTGTCACTTTTTATCATAATTATGACATATCCATTATACAACATAATGGAATGTCCTTATTTCCTTATGATAACTAGGGAGACCAAGTTTCATTTCAATTGAGTAAGGTATAGAACATTTTGGAGTTTGAAATATGAAATCCCTAAACACCTAAATCATATTATACCTATTCTTTGTGGTTATAGACTTGATATATTTGTAAAATATACCACACTACAACTTTATTAATTGAACTCCTCAAATAAGTCTTTTCATAAATTAATATGTAGAGTGGCACCAATACAAATAACCTAAGCATCAAACCATGAAGAACTAATTGAGACATTATTTACTTCATCATCTGTATTATAAAACACACATTCAATGGTGAATTGGGTAGACTTTGACTCTTTTATTTTTTTTTATTTTTAATCTTTATTCTTACAGTATGCTTTAATTTTATCCCATGGAATTCTACATTCATGAGTCTCATGACTTCCTTTTCTATCACACTATTCACAATTGAAGTTTTATTTATCATTCTATTTTTAACCACCTTAATTTTGTATTTTTTACCCTCTTCACTTATACTTATTTATTTAATTATTATTTCCTTCATATTTAGAATATGTGACATTATTGAATGTTTTTGAAGAATTTGATTTGACATAACACATACTTTCTCCTATTATGGACTCAATTTTTATTCCAAAGGCCTTTTCTCTTTCTAACATATTTTCAACCAATTGATCAAATGTGAGAGTATTCAGCTAATTGATTAATTATAGAGACTCCAAGTAGTTTGAATTGTTGGGACTAAGATATTTTATGAATGAGTTCATGTAGATGTCAATTTTAGCACCTATTGCATCTACATCATGCTTGATGACACATATATCTAAAGCCAATCTCATCACATCACCATCTTTCAGCTCAAAGTTGAACAAATTCAACTATATTTGAAATAATTCTAGCTATAAATGGGAATCATATATCTCATTTACTTTTTGAAATGATTCCCATAGAGTATTTCACCCGTAAATATGGCATAACACGTCATCATCGACTTAGGTCCTCATCAAGGCCAATGCTTTATGGTTTTTTTGCTTCCATGTCTAATTATCCTTTGTATTCCCTATTGGTTTAACTGGTTGTTTCTCCCCATTATAAATATCAAACCATATATCATTAAATATGAGTGTGTTCTCCACTTTACAAGACCATTCTAAC
>JARHVA010000555.1:2712500-2897500 GCA_037957365.1 Torreya grandis
AGACTAGAAGGCATCAAGAGGATGCTAAGAGGTGATGAGGCAATAGATTGGAGCCATGGCATAGGTTGTAGGTGTGATGACGTAGTTGGATAGTGATAAAATTCTCAAATCCACAAATATTATATACCATAATGTTAGGTTGTGGAGCTAAAAGCTTCACCCAGATGCAAACAAAAGGAGGTTGTTGAGTTTTAGGCAACCGACGTTGGTCTAATCAACCGACGTTAGTCATCTTTAGTGTTATAGTAACCGATGTCAGTTATAGGTCAGTCAACATCGGTCAGATAGGAACCGACATCGGCATCTTGTGTGTGCATGCATGTGCATGTGTCTCCCGAATTGGTCTATTTTTGGACAGACAATTTGTTTGCATGGTATAAGACTAATTTTAGTCTTGGAGCTGAGGTTCTAATTATTGTAATTAGAAGTCTGATTATTGTTTGTATGAGATTTATTTAATAGACTGATGGGATGTATTGTAAAGTGTGCTAGATAGAGAGAGTAAGGTTAGCTCCTTTAGAGGGAAGAGAGCAAGGTTGGCTCCTCATAGTGCCAAGTGTGCATGATCAGGTAGATCTATGGGAGAGCAAGATCTGGTAGAGATCCATAGGGGTGCTGGTTTGGAGAATTAGAAGGGTTCTTCATGTATGTATGATCTTGGTCGACAGGTGTGCAAGGCCAAGTTGATCTGTGGTATAGCAAGATCAGGGGAGATCTACATGTGTAAGTAAGATCTGGGATTTGTAGGTTATTACAAGATTAAGGAGATCTACTTGGATTACATGGTGTACTCAGACTTGGAGTACTTTGAGTACTCAGTTGGTACTGGTAGTAGTTTTACTGACTGGTTGGAGGTGAACAATAGCTCTATGCTTGAGTTGTTTGTTGTGACCATAATTGAGAGAGAGAGCTTTGAGGGAAGATTACTAAGAGTCCTAGAGGTGTGGGAAGCCTCAGAGGTCGAAGAAGATTGTGGCACTTATTTATTGTAATTTCCTTCTAGAAGAGTATTAATACAATTGGGTATTGTCTCTCATATTTTGTGTTATTTTTGAATTTCTAAATTACTTGTTACTTTTGGTTAAATTCTATGTTTAGTTGCTTATACAAAGGTAATCAGCTATGCTCTTTATTAGCTAGGGATCCTGACAAAGTGGTATCAGAGCTCAGGTTGCTAGTTTCATGCAGTGATACCACTAACAAAGTGGTATCAGAGCTAGGATCAACTAACAGGTGGTCAGAGCTTGTTAAGTGTTTGTTGATTACAGGTCACTCTCAGGGGTTTATGATTGAGTGGGATTATAGCAATGGTAGAATAAAGTATGGAGGAATTCAAAAGCAAGAATGATCAATTACGGTGTTATGGAAAGAAAGAGCAGGTAAAGAAAGATTGCTGGTTGGTAGCAGAGCAGCATGAAGTAAATAAAGGAGCATGTGTTGTAGGTATTGTTGCACTGGTTGTTCTGGTATGTTCCTTGGATAAAGTAGAATCTTGGTTTATAGATTCTGTTTGTTCTTTCCATGAAGCCCTAAATAGAGTATTTTTCCATGTTAAGGTCCATGGAGACTTTGGAAAGATTTATTTAGGAGCTGGTGTGCCTTGTCAAAGTTTTGGCAAAGGGGAAGTACGGTTGAAATTGTAGATGGCCAACACATGGGTGTTGAAGGATGTCATGCAGGTCCCAGTTCTGAAGATGAGGCTAATTTCTTCAGGAAAGCTGGGTGATGAGAGATGCACAAGAACTCTCACAGCAGATGCACTTGAATTAGCTGGTGGTAAGAAAGTAGGTACTCTTTATCTACCTACTTGTATTACTGACTCTTCTTCTGTTGTGAAGACGTGGCTTTGTAGGCTTGGTCACATGAGCAAGAAGGAGATGCATGTTCTTAAGTGGAAGATAGATGTCTTTGACAAACTTAAGAACTAGAAAGCCTTGGTGTTTATGGAGGAGATGATGGATAGAGATCAGTGAAAGGGATTGAATAACTCTGAGCAAGGTAGTTTAGACAAGGTTTTGATCCAAAGATAGCTCATGAGTAAAAAGTCATCACTCATAGGAAAACATAGTTATGAGCATCGGTCAGGTATAACTGACATTGAATAGATAGGTACCGATGTCAGTCATGTGCAAACAGGCAAAGTCGATGGTGTCAGGTAGGTGGCTACTAACGTCGGTGACCAGGAGGACACTGACGTTAGTCAGGGAACTGGCGTCAGTGATCAGGTGGATTCGACATCGGTCGGGTACAGACTAGGGTCGACTAGAAAATGGATTTTGGGTAGATAGCAAGCTGTTAAGGAGTCTCAAATGCCCATATGGAGGACTGAAAGGGTAAGTAAGCCTCAAATTCATTATTCCCTTTCTTTATACTTGTTTCTCACTGTAGAGCAGAGAGGATCTAGGAAATAATGGGAGCATGGCATGATGAGGAATTTGATTCCTAGGATGCAAAACCAAATGAGAGATTTGGTAGAGTTGCCAGCCAAAAAGAAAGCACTAAAAGATGAATGGATTCCTTGGTTAAAGAAGAGAGAGGATGGACACGTGAGATAGAAGGCCAAGTCATATGGTCTTGAGGAAGCTACAGGATAGTGGTACAGGTTTGATAGGTGTATGACAAAGTATGGCTTTAGTCAGTGTCATTGTAACCATTGTGTTTTCTTTACTAGGTTGGATGATGATTGAACATTATCCTGTTACTGATGTAGTGGGGTCACACATGTAGGATTTTGCTTAGCTAAAGGTAAAGTTAGCTCAGTGGTATGTCATGAAGAATTTAGGAGCAGCAAAATTCTTTGGCATGAGTTTTCCTAGAGACAAGGAAGATCATAGGTTGATTTTGTCTCCAGATGATTGTGTGAAATCGGTTAGCACATCGATGGTTAGACAGTTCTATGAACAGTGTCTTGATTCACATGATGAGGTTAAGTACATGTGTACTAGACCTGAGTTGCCCCAGTAGCGGGTGTTATTATCAAGTTCATAGCCAATCTAAGAAAGGAGCACTGGAAATCATTTCAGTGGATTCTTAGGTATCTGAGAGGGACCAACAGCAGGGATTCATGCTATGTAGGGTCAAGGACTTATCTACATGGGTATGTAGATTTGGATGTGGCAGGGGATTTGGATGATAGGTGGATCACCATAGGTTTTGTGGTGGTTGGTCTTTAGGATTGATCTTGAAGAGGGATACAAGCTAGGAAATAGATTAGACAATGTACAGGTATAGGTACAGGTGTAGTTATTTATCTCTAAGTGGAAGATTGTTAGGTTGTGGAGCTAAAAGCTTCACCTGAATGTAAACAGAAGGAGGTTGCTAAGTTTTAGGAAACCAACATCAGTTTGATCAATTGACGTCAGTCATCTTCAGTGTTACAATAACTGATGTCAGTTATAGGTTGGTCGACATCGGTTAGACAAGAATCGACGTCGGCAGCCTATGTGTGCATGCATCTCCCAAACTGGTCTATTTTTGGATGGACAGTTTGTTTTCATGGTAAAAGACTAATTTTAGTCTTGGAGCTGTAGTTCTAATTATTGTAATTAGAAGTCTAATTATTTTTTATATGAGATCTATTTAATAGACTCATGGGCTATATTGTAAAGTGTGCAAGATAGAGAGAGCAAGGTTAGCTCCTTCAAAGGGAAGAGAGCAAGGTTGGCTCCTCATAGTGCCACAGTGCCAAGTGTGTATGATCAGGTAGATCTACAGGAGAGCAAGATCTGGTAGAGATCCACATGGGTGCTAGTTTGGAGAATCAGAAGGGTTCTTCATGTATGTATGATCTTGGTCGATAGGTGTGTAAGGCCAGGTTGATCTGTGGTATAGCAAGATCAAAGGAGATCTACATGTGTAAGTAAGATCTGGGATTTGTAGGTTTTTGCAAGATCAAGGAGATCTACTTGGAGTATGTGGTGTACTCAGACCTGGAGTACTTTGAGTACTCGGTTGGTACTGGCAGTAGTGTTACTGGCTGGTTGGAGGTGAACAACAGCTTTGTGCTTGAGTTGTTTGTTGTGACTGTAACTAAGAGAGAGCTTTGAGGGAAGATTACTAAGATTCCTAGAGGTGTAGGAAGCCTCAGAGGTGGAAGAAGATTGTGGCACTTCCTTATTGTAATTTCCTTCTAGAAGAGTATTAATACAATTGGGTATTGTCTCTCACATTCTATGTTATTTCTGAATTTCTAAGTTACTTGTTACTTATGGTTAAATTATGTGTTTAGTTGCTTATACAAAGGTAATCAACTATGCTCTTTATGAGCTGGGGATCTTGACAAATTGGAATCATATGTACTCTTAATTCTGACAAGTGGTGTCAAAGCTTTGTGAACCCAGTTCCTATCACATAATTTTTAAAAAGCACTAATAATTCCATTCTACACTTGTATGGTTTTGTCAAAAAAAGAGAAATATCTTATTTTAAGCCATCATTGCTACTAAGAGAAAACTTGTCAGCCCACCATGACCTGATCTCTAGATTCAATAGATCTAAATGCATCCAATAAAGTAGGTTGTAACAAATCTAATGCAATATTGACCACTACAATTTAAACACATCCAATGCAGACCAAGAATATGTATAACCTTACCAAAAAAGACCTACAACAACACATGAGACCTTATGAATTGATTTAAAGCATTAGATCCAAACAAGGTAAATGGATTTTTTATTGACTGCAAGCCTTATCATGTAAAACTTAGACCATACTAGAAAAAAATATGTATAACTAGATTAATGCTAAATACTAACTGAGCCAAAAAAGACATCTCAATAAGGCTTTAACATATTGAAAAAAACTCAAAGAAATACAACTCATACATAGAGGAGTATGATCAAATTTGGAGCTAACGGATGAGTAATGACTATTTGGAGGAGCTCTAATACCATGTAAGAGTTAACAAAACTCTCACCTGATATCTCTCCAAGAGTCCATCACCACAACCATTATGCTAATGCATTTCTCACACAAATAATAAACTATCTATTAATAGAAATGATAGATTACATGAATCTCACTTCTCCTCTATGTTCTTTATTATGTAAGATGCACTACTAGAGTGCCTATAAATAGGAGAGAGTGAGAGAGTGAGTGGGTAGGTATGTCAACATAATGTTGACATACCCTAAGTAAGCTTAACATAAGTAATTAACCCACATTAATTACTCTAACAGTGTATTTGGTGCATACTTATGTTTTTTCAAATTTATGAGCTTGACTTCTCATTCTTTGACTATATAACATAACTCATAAAAATATGTGAATTTTTTGAACATGATAGACTCATGAAGTGGTGTCAATTTTTTTTTGTATGAATATTTCTTGTAATTCATTACATACCATATAAATGGTCATTTTAGCTAGCATAGTTTTGTATCAAATAAAATATTCAATGATTGGCTCATTAGACCTTTGATTGAGCTTGGAAATATATGAATATGATATGTTTTCACCTATGTTAATAGAGAATCATGTTGTAAATTGATTGTAAAAGGGTAGAATGATTTAATTTTTTTAATTGGAAGATCACACAACCATCTTAAAGCATAATATTTGAGGCTTTATGGAAATAAATTGGTTAATAATTTACCATTATGTGCATAATCTAAGCATGTTTCATGAAATTATCAAATATGTTATTCATGATCACCTTTTCCTTCATAGAGATGTAGTTTAGGATCTAAAAACAATTTTAGTAATGGGTAATATTTTATCTCAAGTTCCAAAGGATTATGAAGGAAAGTATGGAAATATATTGAATGGATAGATCTAGAGACTCCTTGCTCTAATTTAAACACATTAACATGTATGGCCATAATAGTCTTCTCAAGAGATTGTGAGTTGTGTGAGGTAAGTGGTGGACCATTCATACTAATAAAAAGAGGTGTATATTATGTGTATGTATAAATAGGCATATTAATCTATTGTAAGACTTGTGATAGCTCCATATCTAGGGATGATGTCATATATGTAACTATATTTATTGATATAGGAAGAAAATCAATAATATAAACTAGGACATGTAAATAAAAAGTATTAATAAATAAAAAATTTAACTCTTAATGTTGTTCTTGAGATGTTGTAGAATTGGCTTGATGTGAAGTCTTAGATGCTAGGAGCAATTTAGAAACCATATCCACCTATTTCAAACATTGATTAATTCCTTGACAGAAATTATAAAATTCTTTGAATTGATCAGGATATACCCCATTAAGCTCATTAGGATAGATTCTATATATTCCCTCAATACTATCTTGATTATAATATGTATTTTCATTATCTTTATTACAATGTTCGTCGCCAACATAATTTTTGATTTTTTCATAACTTTGAATAGTTGTATTATCAAATTGCGAAAATATATTTATATTATTCAATTTAGAAGAGTTCAAATGAATAATAATATGTTATATATGAATTCCACTTAATTTATCACTAGCCTTATATGAACAACAAATCTAACCTTATCAGGTGGCCTAATAGTGAGTGTGTGTAATTTTTAGGTTCTTATTTATACTAATCCTAGTCATAAATAGTGAAAAATTCTAAAATGTGCACTAACTATGGAGGATTCCACTATCTCATAGCCATGTTATCCAGTGTTGGAGGTACATTGAGAGTAACTTCTTAGGGATAATTGCTTATTGGTGAAATACAAAAATAAAAAAATTGAAAGTCTTTCTTAAAAAAGAAAAAATCCTATGTATTTATGATATACCATGAGGTACTAGAAACTAAAGTTAATATATAGTATGCTGGGAAATACGGAAGCACAATTGATTACCAAATACAAGCAACTAACATGCGGAATTAACCAAAAGTAACAAGTAACTAGAATTCAGAAATAACACAGAATATGAGAGACAATACACAACTTGTATTAATACTCTTCCAGAAGGAAATACAACAAAGAAGATTGCCATAGTTCTCCTTCCTTACACACCTCTAGGGCTCCCACACCTCTAGGGCATAAATAGTAAATCTTCCCTCAAAACTCTCTCTCTTACGGTCCCAACACACAACTCAAAATAGAGTTGATGTTCACCTCCAACCAGTCAGTATCCATTACTACCAGTACACCATTGCTCCACACACTCCAAGTACTCAACGTACTCCAAGTAGATCTCCCATGAACTACTACAACTTGTAACCCAAATGATCTTACTTTGGAAGGGACTACCTTGCCTTCCTCTTTGCTCCTTGTTTGAGTACACACTATACTCCAAGTAGATCATGCCTGATCCTACTCCCTATTGTGTTGTTGTCACCTTGACTCTGCTACCACTATAGATCAACCTAGTTCTGCACACCTGCAAACCTAGACCATGCACACACATACACCTGCAGATCAATGATCTTACTTACCCATGTAGATCTCCTAACATATCCATGCACACCTACTAACCAAGATCATACATACATGAAGAATCCTGCTGATTCTCCAAACTAGCACCCACACTTGGTACTGTGACACTAGGAGGAACACACCATGCTCTCTTCTCTCTGAAGGAGCTTATTTTGCTCTCTTACTCTCTAGCACACTTTACAATACAGCCCATGAGTCTATTATATAGATCTCATGCAAACAATAATTAGACATCTAATTACAATAATTAGATTTGCAGTTTCTAATCTAAAATTAGCTCTCAACATGCAAACACTCAGTTTGTTAACTAACTGTCCATGAAATTGGCAGTTCTAAACCGCACAAGCGACCGACGTCAGTCCCTATCTGCCTAGAGGTGACCGACGCTGGCCAATCTCTGATTAACGTCAGTTGCTCTTTCTATCTAATCCTGCCAACGTCAGTTGGCCTAACCGACACTGGTGTATGTGACACTTAGCAACCTCCTTCCTTGTTTGCATCAGTGAAGCTTTCAGCTCCACAACCTAACAATCTCCCACTTGGAGATAAACAGCTGCACTATACTTGTACTTGTACCCTGTCTAATCTATTTTCTGGCTTGTATCCCTCTTCAAGATCAATCTTGAAGACCACCCACCACATAACCTGTGGTGCACCTCCTGTCATCCAAGTAACCTACCGCATCCACATCTACAAACACATGTAGAAAATAACTTGACCCTACATAGCATGAATCCCTACTGTTGGTCCCTCTCAAATCCCTGAGAACCCACTTCCCCAAATTGGCTCCTAACTCTTTGACAACTCCCACTACTGGGAAAACTCAGGTCTATACCAAACCTCATGTGATTTCAGACACTGAACTGTCCAGCCCTTGGTGTGATCCAGTTCTGCATCCTACGTATTGATCCTCGCTAACACCTGATCCACATCAGCTCCCACTAGAGACAAAATCAACCTGTGATCTTCCATGTCTCTCATGCCAAAGAATTTCATTGCTCCAAATTCCTCATGACATGCCACTGAACTAACCTTACCCTTAGCTCAGCAAAACCCTATATGTCTGAACCTACTAGCTAGCATACCATCCACATACAGTAACAAGATAATGTCATGACCATCATCCACCTGGTAAGACAAACACAATGGTTACACTGACATTGACTAAAGCCCTGCTTTGTCATCCACCTATCAAAACCTGTACCACTGTCTTGTAGCTTCCTCAAGACCATATGACCTAGCCTTCTATCTCACGTATCTATTCTCTCTATTCTTTAACTAAGGTATCCATTTGTCTCAGTGCTTTTCATACCAACTGGCAACCCTACCAAATCTCCCATTTGGTCCTACATCATATTCCTGCCATGCTCCCACTATTTCCTAAATCCTTCTTGCTCTATAGTGAGCAACGAGTATAAAGAAGAGGAACAACAAATTTGAGGCTTACCCCTTCAGTCCTCTATATGGATGTTTGAGACTCCTTGATAGCATGCTATCTACCCAAAATCTGTTACAGTGACCGACCTCGGTCACTACATAGTCTGCATCTGACCGACGTTAGTTTCATGCACTGTCCTGACTACTAACCCCGCCAACATCAGTGTCTCCTATTGCCAACATCAGTCCTCTTGACCGATGTCAGTCTTACCTATTGCCGATGTCGGTCCTCCTAATCGACGTTAGTCTTACCCTACCTGACATCACCAGCTCTAATTTGCACATGACCGACATCAGCACCTGCCTGTTCGATGCTGGTTCCTCCTGATCGATGCTGGTACCTGTGTTTGCCTATGAGTGATGACTTTTTACCCATGAGCTTTTTTGGAATCAATCCCATGTCCAAATTGATCTGCTCAAAAGTATCCAGCCCCATCCACTAGTCTCTGTCCACCATCTCCTCCATAAACACCAAGGCTTTCCAGTTCTTAAGTTTGTCAAAGACATTTGACTTCCTGTTAAGAACATGCATCTCCTTCTTCCTCATGTGACCAAGCCTACAAAGCCATGTCTCTGCAATAAAAGAAGAATCAGTAATATAAGCAAGTAGATAAAGAGTACCTGCTTTCTTATCACCAGCTAATTCAAGTGCATCTGCTGTGAGAGTTCTTGTGCATCTCTCATCACCCAACTTTCCTAAAGCAATTAGCTGCATCTCCAAGACTGGGACCTGCATGACCTTCTTTAACACCCATGTGTTGGTTACTTGCAATTACAACAACACTTCCCCTTTGCCATTACTATGACAAGGCTCACCAACCCCTCTACTTGGGGCTGCATGGAAAGAGGCAACAAAATCTATTAACCAAGATTCAACTTTATCCAGAGCATCTTGTGCAACAACACCTACAACATCTGCTTCTTCATGATGATTTACTACCAACCAACAATCTTTATTTACCTACTCTTTCTTTCCATAGGACTGTAATTGACCATTCGTGCTTTTCAATTCTTCCATTATTAGCTTACTTTCTTCTACCATTGCTATACTCCCACTCAATCAGAAACCCTTGAGAGTGACTTATAACTAAACACAAAACTTGCTCCCTACAACCTTAGCTCTGATACCACTTGTTGGGAAATACAAAAGCACAATTGATTACCAAATATAAGTAACTAACATGCAGAATTAACCAGAAGTAACAAGTAACTAGAATTTAAAAATAACACAGAATATGAGAGACAATACACAACTTGTATTAATACTCTTCCAGAAGGAAATACAACAAAGAAGATTGCCACAGTTCTTCCTTACACACCTCTAGGGCTCCCACACCTCTAGGGCATAAACAATAAATCTTCCCTCAAAGCTCTCTCTCTTACGGTCCCAACACACAACTCAAACACAGAGTTGGTGTTCACCTCCAACCAGTCAGTATCCACTACTTCCAGTACACAAGTGCTCCACGCACTCCAAGTACTCAACGTACTCCAAATAGATCTCCCATGAATTGCTACAACCTGCAACCCAAATGATCTTACTTTGGAAGGGACTACCTTGCCTTCTCTTTGCTCCCTATTTGAGTACACACTATACTCTAAGTAGATCCTACCTGATCCTACTCCCTGTTGTGTTGCTGTCACCTTAACTCTGTTGCCACTACAGATCAACTTGGTTCTGCACACCTGCAAACCTAGACCATGCACACACATACACCTGTAGATCAATGATCTTACTTACCCATGCAGATCTCCTAATGTAGCCATGCACACCTACTGACCAAGATCATACATACATGAAGAATCCTACTGATTCTCCAAACCAACACCCACACTTGGTACTATGGCACTAGGAGGAACACACATGCTCTCTTCTCTCTGAAGGAGCTTATTTTGCTCTCTTACTCTCTAACACACTTTACAATACAACCCATGAGTCTATTATATAGATCTCATGCAAACAATAATTAGACATCTAATTACAATAATTAGATTCATAGCTTCTAGTCTAAAATTGGCTCTCAACATGCAAACACTCGATTCATTAACTAACTATCCATGAAATTGGCAGTTCTAAATGGCACAGGTGATCGACGTCAGTCCCTGTCTACCTGGAGGTGATCGACGCCGACCGATCTCTGACCGACGTCGATTGCTCTTCTTGTCTAATCTTGCTAACATCAGTGGCCTGATCGACGTCAGTGTCTGTGACACTCAGCAACCTCTAGCAACCTCCTTCCCTGTTTGCATCAATGAAGCTTTTAGCTCCACAACCTAACATAGTATTGTCTAATGGCTTGAGTATCGAATAAGTACCCTTCACACCATGACTAAGGAAAATTTTATGACTATTTAGCCTAAAATGATAATTCATGAGTTTTTAAAATGTTAGAACACACTTCTAAAAAAAAAATTAAAAAAATCGAAATCCAACTGAATAATATATTTTTATGGATGGAAATAAATAATTCATTATGAAACCTCTAGTTCAAAGGTAATCATAAAGTAGTGTTCAATAAAATCCTAGAAAGGATTATCAAAATTCTCTTTAACGTATGGGAATCATGAATTCAATTGAAACCTTAGAAAAAAATTTAAAAATCAAATAAATTTTCAAGTAACAAATGGGTTAAACAATATGTTTTACACTATTTTTTATTTAATACTTTTTAATAGGTATAAAACTTTTTAACATTATATAGATTATAATATATGACATTTAATCATAAATCTAAATGTAAAGTAGAAATGACTAAAATTTATTAATAAGGGGAATATGTTAAAAATAGTCAATAATAATAATAATAATAATAATAATAATAATAATAATAATAATAATAATAATAATATATAACCATGGAAATATATATAAGACAAGATTGTAATAGCTTAAATCTAGAGCTAGGGTCTATGAATATTTCTAGATAGGTCAACACTTCCTAAATAGTAGTGTAGGCCAATCATGCCAATTCATTATGGACATGAAAAATTTTCACTTGTGTCTATTGAGAGTTATATGATATTTCAATTTAGTATATGTTGTGTATAAATCATTATTTTCTTTCTCTTTGCCTTGAAAATCTTATGGGCACTTGCAAGAGATAGAAACCTAAAAAAAGGAAGTGTAATAGGTAGATTTGAGCTCAATCATGCCATTTTATGATTGACCACTACCTACATTTCTGAATACTCTGAGGATGGAAATAGGCCACACATAGTTTTTCTACCTAGAGTGATCCTGCATTTGTGATCCTTTATTATATGTATGCAAATATAATTTTGGATTTTATAATTGATAATTTTATATCTTGACTTGATTTGAAATGATTCAAAATTATCATGTGACTACTCATATTTAATTATATTGAATTTTAAAATCATAGGAAATATATTCTCGATGTGAATTAGTGTATAGGTTCTCAATAGATAGTGCAAAGCAAGGTATTGAGTCCCTTTGAAATGAGATTTTTATTTGTTTATATAATTTTCCATTTGAATAATTTATTTTAAAACTTTTTAAATTTGTGGGAAGACTCAATTAAACATTTACAAGTTTTAAATTTATGTGTTAAATAGCAGGAGGATGAACCCACACTAGGTGGATAGGTCTACCATAACAAACTTGTTTTCCTAGCATGGACTTGTCTAAGAAATATATGGATAGATGTCATGAGGTTATAAGCAGTTTGAGAGTGATATAAAAAGGTTTAAGCATTGACCTGGAATCAATATGAGAGTGATATAAAGAGTTTTGAGAATTGATTTATTAACTATTATGTAGTAGTGATGGCAAACAAATGGGTCAAACTCACATATAGATAACTAACTAGAGGATTGGTGAAAAAGAATCATGTATTTGAAAGTAAGTAAAGTGGTTAAATTTTTGTCAATATTTATCTTTGTCAAGTACATATGACAAAATTTATTTTTATAAAACATGAATAAGGTAATCTAAAATATGATTCTATATACATACCTATATATCTTGCATTAATGTAAACATAAGGATAATCTAGGTAAATGGAGAAGTGACAACAAGCGTACTATTATAATAATATTTATAATACATCTATATTACAAAGTAAATAAATAAAGAGATTAGGGATGGAAATTATTACCTTGAGTATAGTTTTTGGTGCATCATTTTCCCCTTGAATCTAGTGTCATTGGCAAGAGATGTTGTAGGTGAAGACATAAAATGGAAAGGTTGAAGACCTAAGAGTCCTTATGTGAGGCCCCAATTTTCACAATGCTAGTTTTTTATATTTTGTGTTGTTTTATATACATCTTGATGTGGAATAATATTTATATTAATTCATACATGATATAATTATTTTTATCTTATGAGTGAGATAGTGGATTTTATGTTCTTGATATTACTAGTTCCTTACATGAGTACTATTCAGATGCTAGTTATAGTTGATTTTATCTATTCATGGAGATGTTTATTGTGTTTTCATATTAATTATTTATCATGTGATTTAATTATATGGATATTTTTATGTTATCATTTTGATATTTACTCATAATTATTAATATATTACATGTTTTGATGTTTATACGCATGTATTTTATGTTGATAGATGCTACATAAGATGTTTATATTCAATCACTTTAGCTATATATGATAATGTGATTTTATGATTGAATTGATGTGAAAATTACATTAATATAATTTATGTAACTATGACTATTCCAATTATAAATTCATCAATGCCATTAGACAATTAGTGTCATTCATGACACCCACAAATAAAATATCATCCTAATGTTACTTTAAAATCTAGTTTTGCATTTTGGCTTTTTAGACCTTCATAGGACTATTCATGCCCCCTTTCCATAATTTATAATTTCATTTAACCTTATTTAAATTAAAAAAGGTAAATATTAGACCCACTTTTATTACCTTAAACAAAAACCTTGAATGGAAAATTAGACCCATGTTTTCAACTTGGTGACAAGCGAAATTCAATGTTTGGTAGGTGTTTTTAAGCCCCTTTAAACCAAATGGATGGACTTGGAATTTTTTGGAGCATTTAATAAGATTTAGGATATTAAATGTGACCATTTATGGTATGGGGAATTTAAGAGCATGGTTAATCCTTCCTTGCCCACATGGGTTTGCAAGAAAATTTATTACATTCAAAAACTTTTGGTAGAAAAACCAAGGAATGGGAAGGGATAAATGCCATATTCCCATTATCCATTATATTCGAGTGTTTTGTATATATGAGGAAGGAAAGTCTCCCTTGGAATAATTGTATTATCATTTTTTCATTTGGAAAGATGAATTAGATTTTTAAAATAAGGAATTGGAAAAAGAGAAGGAAGAGATTGCATTTTAAGAAGATTACTTGCAACAAGAGCTTATAAGAGGTTTTATTTTTTTGAATAAAGTGAAGGTAGGCCTTCACATTTCACCATGAGTATAATTATTTTATGATTTTAAAAATATTTATTGCCCTTCTCATTGTATGTATTTTTTAATAGCTTGCAAGGCCATTTGGCCTACCATCTTTTTCTTCTTATTTACAATGGTTGAGCCTATGGACACCATGTGTTTTTTGCCTCTTTTGGGGCATGTATATATCCAATAATTTCCCCCAATTATGAAATTAAATTGCATATTTATAATTCTAAAATGGGCCTAGATTGTATGCTTATTAAATTCTTTCATTAAGTAAGATTTGGGGAAGGAAAACTATATTCTAGTGTCATCATCCTTGGCACTATTGCATAGGGATTAGGAAATAGGAAAACATATGTTTCCAAAGTCCTCACATGACAATGGAATTTTTTTTTTAAATGGGAGGAAATCCAAAGTCCTCATTCTCTTATCTCATAGTGTGGATAGCGGAAAGTCTCATCCACAATGGGTGGTTATAGAGTATATTCAAGTATGGGATGTTCCTTGTGGTGTAATTTTATATTTTATAAAATTTATGTGTGTATGTGTTATTTTGTCGATTTTAATTGGTTTTGAATTTGGTGTAAGTGAGAGTCTTCTCATATGGAGGTTTGTTAGGTTGAGCGTATCTAATTTACTTGATCAATGTTTCCCTTGTATGCTCTTACCTTACCTTGGATTATTGGTGTTTCTTATGATAAAATATGGGATTCCTATCCTTGAGGGTTGATATAAAAACCACCTAATGATGAAAAATAATGGGAGGCAAGTCCCTCCTTAGTTTGGCCTAATGGGAGTACATTGGACCTTGTTTGAAGACTATTCTTGTCATTCCTTTGTAAATTATTATGCAAATTTTGCTTGTCTATTAGAAGACAATCATATTTAATAAATACATATTATAAATATCAAGAAATAATAATAGACATGTATAGTTGAGATTGCAAGAATTTTAGATCACATTTATATATCTAGATGAAATGAGGAAAAATAAATAAATGTAAAATAAAAAGACATTGTAATGTTTTGAATTTGAAGTAAAACAATGCTTATGAGTATTGTAAGTTGTTATTTTCCATAATAGTACCAAAAAAGAATAAAATTATGTTTCATATTAAGTTCGTATTGCATGTTTTTAATTAGGCCCAATAAAGGCTAGGTTCACTTAATTTAGTTCTAAAAATATACTAGTTTTACCCAAAATTAATTTTAATGAAAAGTAGAATTCTTTAGGATTCCTCTTTTTTTCATAGATTATTTTTTACATCTAGGGTTTAATTGTTAAGAATTTTTGAAGGTGAACTACTGAAATTGCCTTATTTTCCTTTGTAAAATGCCAAATTTTTGTGTACTTTTTACTCAAACAAAATGATGAAAAAATCACATCTGAAATAATTTTACATTAAAATTCATGATTTTTAGAACATGTAGAAGTTCACTTGTAAATTTTAGAAGCAATAGTTTTTTATAGCAATTTTTTCAATAATTAGAATTTGTTGGGTCATTTATTTACTATAGAACCTTTTCCTATAGGGAAGTATCATGTGGGTATGGTATGTGATAGTTTTTGCTCAACACTATCTATATGATCATATAGCCAAAAAATAAGGCTCAAAGGGGCTGACAAGTAGGTCTTTGGTGTTAACTATTAAGCTGACAATGACATCTAATCTCTAAAAGACTCATGTGAGAGGTGATCAAAGGCTTACTGTAGTCAATAAAAATTTGATAGTGATTTTACCATTATATAACCCATTTTCATGGTTAACCTTATAACCAACAGTGTTGTTTAAACCAAAAAAAAAATGTATTTTAATATTTAATATTTATTTATTTAGTTAGCCCTATTTAGTATAGTTGTTTTGTATTTTATTTTTTCCAAACCAAACCTATTTTTAACCTGTATATGATTTTTCACAATTGTTAGAGGTTATTAGAAGACTTGGGGGTGAGGTGACCCAAAAATACCCCTCCTCCCCCCTAACCACTCCCACCCACTTTGATGTTTCCCCCTTTTCTACATGGAATAGTTATAGGTCAGAAAACATTATGTTCTTCAAGATATGGCATACTTATCAAGAAGATATCATTTTAATATTTATAACTTTTTCAAGGTAATGGAAGCCCTGAGATGGGTTAAATCAAAATGGAACCCTCCTTGTTTTAGTCTCCTTTACCATGTAAAAAAATTAGAAACTAAAAAATGAATAGTATACCTAACTTAGGTAGCCATTGATGGTTGTGGATGAGATTGAAGCTCCTATCACCTTTTTAAAAATTATGGGAGAATGATACTTCATAAAGACATTCCAAGACAAGGGGTAACTATAAAAAAAAACATATTTGGATCAAGATATAATTTTTAAGTGAAATAAAAATGGAAAATGTTAAAATATTGGAGATCCCCTTAATGGCAATCATACAAGGATGCAGAAGGTGAAGAGGGATGACTATGGACAAGTCATCTTCCAAAACATCCTTCCTCTTTACCAAAACTAAAATTGAAACTTTTTTTTTTTTTTTTAAACATTTATTTACTTCCTTAAGGATTCCTAGGGACTCATAATTTGATCCTAATTTAAAGGTTGAAATAGAAATGATCTGAATATTGAGATGGAATGCTTCATCCTCAAAGTTATCAAAAAAGATAGTTTAGACCCCTTTTCAGATCATATGAAAAGTGTGAGGTATTTTTTTAAATCATTTTTCATAAATTTAATTCAAATTCAAAATAGATTTAAGTTGTGACTTAAGGTACGAACCCAACTTTTGGATTGGCTAAAATCACTTGGGGATCTTCTTGCACCCCATTGAGAGTTAGGATGAATCATTTGAGTTAGTGATTTATCTAACTACATTTTTTTAATTAAGTGTCTATTATATTAATTTGGGTTGTGAAGTCCTTTATATTATCTTAGAGAGTGGTAAGCTTGTTTGAGAGCTTGAAGCCAATTAGAGTAAGTGGGGTCAACCTGGTTGCATAACAACCATGTTGCCATTTTTACATTTCCATACATGTTTTTTATGCATGTGAGCTTATTTTTACACATTATACATATCATTATTTGAAGATTGAAATCCAATTGGCAATGAATTTTTTAAAATGTTCATTTTGTATATATTTTAAAAATGGCCTATTTTTGTGAGTTTTTAGTCATACAAAATTTTAGAAATGACATTTTAGTATTAGGGCATGATTTAAAAATTAAAAAATATAGGGATTATTATTCAATATATTTTATTTTGTGACTAATTTATGTGTGTGATTGTTATTTAGTATACCTCTCTAAGGAGCTAGGCACAATAAACATGAAGATTTTCCTAAGACCCTGATGGATATGGGACCATAGATTCTTTGTGACAAGTATTAGATATTTGGCTTCTTGAATTGGTATTCATGTCTAAGAGACCCATGCCATGACTTGTTAGGAATATAACCATATAGTATATTAGATGAGATTTGGTGAATTATTGAAATAAATGTTCTAACCAGGTATTAGGAATTTAAATGGTTAATTGGACCATGTGATTGCTATCTCACAAGTAAGTTATTATTTCTAGGCTGATGTGACTTCTCTATCACCTTAGAAAAATGAATCTTAGCATGGAGGACTTTATATATATTTTATTAGGATATATCAATCTTAGTTACTAATATCATTAAGTTTGATCATATCTAAACCTTGGATTCTTATATGGACTTGGATTTGACATGGGATTTGTTAGGTAATGATGATTGAACTTTTCATGATAACTTAGCTTTGTCAATTGATTTGAAGTATGATTGATGGGTTCTCTATTTTTATATCACTATTGATGATGAATTTAGGAATGGATTAGGATGTCATCTTGGTATATAATCCCATTTTACCTTGATTGTTGACTCTTACCCTAAGAGTATTTCTACATATATTTGGGCTTAGTCCCCTCTTAGGTTGAAAGACTCATCTTAGTATACCATAGAGGGTTAAGGAGACATTAGGGATATACTTAGTATACATGAGGAACTAAGAGAATCATGTCTTATGATTTGGTTTCTACTTGAGATGTTTCCATGTATGTATGAGTGTAACTTGATATTGTATACAACTTGTGTGATGGGATAATGATTCCACATGGAAGGCCTTATTAGATAATCTTATGTGGATCACATTGTTTTCACCTATCCTTGTGGTGAGTGATATTTTCCTCATTTGTAGTAGTGAGTTATGCCTTGTGTGTAGCCACATGAGGGAGTGACTTGTATTAAATTTAGACATCATTGATGGTTGGAGAGGAACATGTGGGCCTTATTGGTAATTTTGGCACCAATTAGGTGTAATTATAGACATAATTAAGTCATGATTTTGATAAAATGATATTTTTGCCTCTTATTACATGTTTTCCTAATACCACAGGCATACAAAGCATGCTTGGAGTAATTTTATTTAGAATAAATTGCATTAATTATTTGATGCATCAAAGGTGACCTTATTGGTAAGGAACCTCAAGAGGGACATTTGTTTCCCTCATTTCTTATCAATTTTTAAGTTTACCTTCCTACTTGTGGAGCATATTGATGTGACAAAGGTATATTGAGTCTTGTTGATGCCTTAATGTGTATCACAGGTGTGTAGAGTGTTTAAATAACACTTATCATTTTATAATTCAAAGAATTAAGAACATGAGTTATAGGTTATGATAATCATGTTATCTATTGATGGAATAGAGGCTAAACAAGTGGATTGTTTCACAATATTTATAAAGTTTGGCATTTGGGAGCCACATCACCAAATAGCTATTTTCGTAAAGAGTGAATTGATCTGAGTTAATATTAGTGAATTATGATCAAATCCTAATCTAAAGACTAATTTAATATTAATAATTACAATAAAAATTAAGCTAGAGTGATTTGGTTAAAAAGGAGCAAAAGGAAGGGTAGGGCAGAAAAGAGTTGTTATTGATCTTCATCCCAAACATCATGACAAAGTTCAAATATCATCCAAGCATGCACTTAACCAATGTGTAACATGAAGTAGCATGAGATCAAATATTATCACACATCAAGCAAACATATAAGGAATGAGAAAAATGGAAATAAGAGCTAAGTTCACTTTAACTATTTACCCTTGTAAGCAAATAGCATTAGCCCAAATGCAAAAAGAGTAAAGGAAATGAAATGAACCTAAGAAATTTCATTCAACCTAGCATTGGCACAAGTTAACAACTTTGAAATTAAATATGCAAACCAAGAATTCATAATAACCATTAATATCTAGAAATAGGAATAATCAAGTGAGAGAGAAACCATATTAACAAATGACACAAATGAATATGGAAAATCATTGAAGAATTCCTCACTTGCAATAATTGCTCAAAGTTTACACAATTTTTTCCCTCCTTTTTTACAAATAGTAATATTCCTTTTTTATAATGCCAATGCAATATATTGATTAGTCATATCCAATTACAAAAGTATAGGTGTCAAGGACAATTGTCCTTTTACAAAGTTCTATAATACACTATATTTTTCCCTATGGACTAACCTATAGGCAATGTGCTTTACAATTTGCAAATGCCTTTACAAAATAATATTCTATTTCAAATACTACCATGCTTTTGTAGAAAAGAATATCTTAAGTCAACTTACTTGACTTTGGGGACTTTATGTTGATGTTATTAGTATTATAGTATCTTCATTGATCTTTGGTGTTGTTCATGAATCATCTTCAAATTAACAACATATTCCATGAAGAGCTTAGCCTCTTGATCATCCAAGTCTCCAAGGTCCCTTTCATTTCTTACCATGGCCTCTTTAATACTCCTAGATTCAACAATTTTTTATTCTACTATTAGGATCATATCCATGACCTTGTTGTTGTCTATTATGGATTTTCCTTGGCTTTTGTTCCTCACTTCTTACATGACCATGGTGGTTGTATGCTTGAAATCTTCATCTATGATAAGTCCCATGGAATTGAGTGTAGTTAGTTTGAAGATCATGGTCCCAAGGAAATGTTCCATCCTGTCTAGTAGCTCCTTTTCATCCTTAAGAAGTCTTTCCAAATTTTTAGACCATGTGTTCAAGATCCTAATTTTATCCACAAGTAGTTTTATGACTGTGTTGAGATGGGCTAGGCAAATTGTCTTGAAACTAGGGATTTGATCTTCCATTAATATGTTGATCAATTATTTCATTTTATCTCTTGAATTCTACCATTAGGTAATTAATCTCTTTATTTTTGCATCATGTTGGCTCAATACATTCTATCTAGACATTATTAACTTTATAGAATCAAACATGTCATAGAAGGATGCTTCAAACATCTTAATCATAGCATCAGAAAATAACAATATAGCTTGCTTTTATAAATTTTCCTTGTGTTGCTACATACCTTTGAGGGTAGCCTACAACTAATCTGACTATGTTTGGTCTAATTCAAGCACATTTTCCTCAAAAATAGGGCTTTTTCCTAGTTTTTGTCCTCATAATAGAGTCAAGCTAATAAATGGTTCCACCTTTTAAAAATTAAACTCTTGTTCTCTGACCATGGATTTCTTCTCAATCACCCTCTGTAGACTGGTAGTTATTTGGTCAAATTTGACACCAACTAAAGACTTTATTATTCAAGGAGCAAGGGTATCAACTTGAGTTCTACCTGAAGCTCTTGGGAAATCTATTTTTCTCTTCTTCTTATTGTAAGGCAACTATCCATGACTTCAATTCTTCATGCACTAGAATTTTGATTTCTTGCATCATTTTCTAAGGATGGTGTATGGTAGGGATCTTCTGTATCTTTTCATATATAAACCATTCAAGAATGTGGTGTCCCCAAAATTACACACTTGAAAATTCTAGGATACCCCTATTGAAATCTTTGTCTTTTTTTCTTATGAGAGTCAGTTATCCTTGTTAAAAATTAGTCCCTTGAATAAGACTTAGACTTTAATAGTTTTCACTATGATTGCTTTGGTTGCCACAATCACTTCAAATTACTCTAGAAGGTTATAAAATGTCTGCTTAGATCATTATCATAAAACCCATTTATCCATCTTTCTAAGAAATTCAAAAACTAAGTGTTGAGTTCATTTCTTGGCCAACTCAGGTTCTCTAGGTTACTTATTCAAAATGACAAAGGTGAAGTAAGTTGTCATCGCAAACCTGAGTTACACCATATAGATTAAATTAGAGTTGTGAAATGACCTTACTTCTCAAAATCATAAAAGTTGAGTAAAGTAGATTCATAAACTTGCAAAACACTAATTAGGACAATCTAAGGTTCTGAAGTTAAATTACTTCACTTACTAAAATCATAAGTAAAATAAATAAAGGTTCATAAGCCTAAAGTCTTCATAAGCTTAGACCAAATCGAGGTTATACTTCATAGAACCAATTAAGCAAAGTAATTCATGAAACTTGATAGTTATCAAAATGCTTACATGGATACCCTCACACATGTCACTTAGTTATCATTATTGCATGGGTTAATATAAATACTAAAAAATCAACCTCATTTCCCACCTAGTTTTTTTACTTTTTAGCCTAGTTATTGCCCCTGCAAATCTTGAGTGACAATGTTTGAGATTTTAAAGCAATTTTCAAGTAAAATATTCACAACCTATTCATAATTAAGGTATTTAGTTTGTTTCCCTTTAGATTTCATGATCCAATTTTGGTTGTATATTTCATTTTTCTTTGGTAAAATTTCATGTATTATTTTGAAATTTTTTCTATCATTTCTTGTTTTGCTTGCAATTGTTTATCATTTTTGAAAGCATGGTGTTGTTAAAACCTTGTAAATTAATATAAAATACTTTGCATATAAAAATATCAAACAAAATCCCAAAAGACATAATATTTTTTAAAATCCCTATAAATTGACCTAGATTATCTACCTGGGCTCTTCATAACTTATTACTTACTTAGAGTCTCAAACCTGAACAAATGGTCTCATGTTACATGAAGTTCCTAAGGGGCATTACCTACTCAGATTTTTAATTACTGATTGATTACCTAGAGTTCAAACTATCTATTGCTTCTACTTCATCAAGTTTTCTAATTCTAGTAACTTTCCCAAAGAAACCTAGAGTTGTAAATGTTTTTCACTCACTTGGAGTCTTCAACCTTGAAGAGTTGAAAAATACCTAAACCTTCTTAGTATTATAACTCCACATTACATAGAATGAGTTTCCAAGAGTTTTCAAGGTTTACTATTGTTTGAATTTCCTAATACCTAAAGCTTGCTTAGGATTGTTACATAAGACAATAACTTAACTTAGTTGTTCAACCTTTTCTAAAACCAATTGGAATAATTACTAATTTTTCAAGATCGTTTACCAAGTCTTTCTAGTATTAGTCATAATAAATGTCAGGAGTAGAATAAGAATCAAATCTAATTGAATAGGTTCCTAAGATTGTACTTGAATAAGTTCCAAGTCCAAGTAGGAAAGGAAAGACTAAAGCAAAAAAATTGAGAAATCAAAAGAAGGGATGAAGTATGAATACCATGGATATCTCATTGAGTCTTGCATTACATCCAAAGTGTTAGAAATAATTGACACTAACATGGGACATTTTTCCATAATTAATTTGTTATAAATATCTAAAGCCACAATCAAAACACCACTCATGCTAGCAATGACAAATAGTGGAATCCCGTAAGCTATAGCTTTCCTAAGCTCTGCACAACTACCTGAATTTGTTCTAGAATGTGCTAAGCATTATAATTCTCTCACTAGAATAGTAAAATATAATGAAAGAAATATGGTGATCAAATTAGATGTTTAGTATTTTGACTATTATTTTAAGATCCTAGCAAGACCTAAAGTGCTAGACTTATCAATGAATATTTTTGAAGATCTCTAAAAGATTAAAAAATAGAGTGTATCAAGATAATGAATACTACTTATCTAGAGAAACCAAAACAACCCTCTAGGTTTCCAAGGCAAATAGTGAGGTCTGACCTGGTTTAATAAGTTGATGACATCACATAGTTATTATGTAGAGTCAATGAAAAGAAAAATGCTTAAAAATTTTTCACCTAGATGTATGCCTACATAAGGGCTATTGATGTCAATGGGAATTTTGATAAGATTTAATGATCAAAAATGATAAGTGACAGCATTGATCATTAGTTGAGTAATGTATTGTAAAATCTTGATTTCAAAATGACTTCATATTTAGTATATGTTGTAGCATCTAATGGAGTCTTCCCTAAGTTGACTATAAAAAGGTTGATGGTAATAGATCCCATATGAATACTACCCTCAATTGACTTTTTTTAATACTTCAAGCCTATAAAAAGGTAAATGATATATTATTCTATGAAGTCATTTGTTAACTCAATGTTGTTTTTAAGGCTCAGAGAGTATTTAATGTAGCTTGGGAGGCAATTTTCCATTTTGGATGTATTTTTATTCAATTATTTAATTTCACATACATAAGAGTTGGTGGTTTCATAGGGGCACTAGTAAAATTGTAGAGATACCCTAGTAATAAATGGATTCTAATGGAATTATGTAGACAACTAGTGGAATTACATGATCTTCAGTTAAAAGTACACCATCCTTCAGTTGGTTTTTCTATTTTTATTGGTCAATATCATTGTAAAACATTTATAAGGCCAAAAAATGTTCAAATAGATATGTTTCATAGCTATAATCAATCACATTTTGAGGATAGATAAAATCTTGATTGTAGAGGCATATCATAAAGCATAGTTTCTCTTGAATATATGCATAATCCTACCATAGAATACTTATGGATTTATTTTAGAGATGAATTTGAAGTAAGAAGAAGAGATAATAGTAGGATGACTATTTTAAAAAAATTCTCATTTGATTTGGCTATAATTCCTGAAGACATGGAAGATGATAGACAAGTAATTCTTGATTCTTATTATGCAATAGGAGGAGATCATATTCCACTCCCAAAAATTGATTAGAAAAATAATCAGATAAAGACTATTGTTGAGAGAACTTCAATGGTTCTTGTTATGACTTCAACATGGCTTCTTAGTAAGGGATACATATGAAGGAGTTAATAATGAGAGAAATTGGCCAAGTAAGTCATAAAAATAAAAATATGCAAGAAAAATGTAGTCAAGGACCAATGAAGAAGTTGAAATTCAAGAAGAATTCTAATGAAACATATTCTCTGGTAAAATAAAAGGTGTCAATTTAGTCAGTTACCATTGCATCTCCTCCAAGTTTTTATACACACTACTCTTTCTATTACTCTTATTTATACCACACTTTTCATAGATTCATTACTGGTAAAAAACATACATCTGGTAGTGAAAGATGTATATCCATCCACACTCATTCCACCTCCAAAGTATCTTAGTACTAAACCTACTAAGGAATCTATTTAGAGAGATACTGATGTTCTTCCCCCTTTTCCCCTAGTTTCTCCACCTACTATTCCACCTCCACCTCCTTCTGATGATCAGCCCACCATTCCTCATGTTCCTACCCAAAAAGAGCCAAATTAGATAACTAATGGAAAGGTGATCTCATCTCAGGAGATACAATAGCAAAAGATAATAGTTGAACCTGAGAATAAAACCACTGTAGAAGAAAAAGAACATGAAACTTTTGATAAGTAGACAAGAAAGAGAAAATTAAACAAATAGATACCAATGTTGTTCATATAGAAAATATTTTAAATACAAGAGAAATTCCTTCTCAAAATATAGAGGTGGGAGATAATTAGCAACAAATAGTGATGCATTCAAATAATTCCACTAGTACATATTTCTCATCATGGTTAGCATTATAAATAGCTCCTGAATCAAAAGAATAGATAAATTTAGAAGATATAGACTTACAATTTATTAAAAGTCTTGATCATAAGGTTAAAAATCCCAAGAATTCCAAATTGACTTTAAAATTGATAATTGAGCCTTCAAGTTAGAAATTTGCAAAAATATCAGCTCCTCCACAAGGTAAGCTTAAGAGTGAAATCACTAAAGAAGACTTGGAAATTAAAAAGGTGTCCCTAGGGGAAGTCACTATAGAGGGTATAAAGCAAGACATGCAGACTTTTATCAATACCCTTTTTTAGAAGGTTGATGAAGAAAATGTTGATAAATCCAAACTAAAGCAACACATTTCTAAGTTGTGTGAAATAATTGCCAAAGTGGTAAGATCTACTCCCCAACAATCATTAATTTCAAGACATATAATTGATCATCAAACAATATATTGGTAGAAGAAACTAATGATAAGGCCAAAGGAGTTGATGAATAGATAGATAAAATGATACAAACTGCATAGAAATAGTTTCCTAAGGTTCTAGGAAATCTAGCTAATATTGAGAATAAATTGATATAGCTAGAAAAGATGATGAAGGAGATTGAAATTGAAAGTGAAATATCTAAATTACAATAGGATAGAATTCAAAGAATAAATTCTTTAATTTAAAATATTTTTATTGAAGAAAAGATTGTTCCAGAGGGATCAATGATAAAAGCAAAACAAGAAGAACACATCTTATCTTTTTGTTTGCACATTTTTGGAGTAATGCTTGAAGAAATAAAGAGTCTACAAGAATATGCTCACAACGTGAAAATAAATCTAGAGGATTGTATCTAATATCTAATGATTGTTTGGTCATAAGAATGAACAAGGACACATGAAAAATTACATCAAGAATTCAAGAAATTAATTAAAGAGGCCATGACTCCATTCACAGTGAAATCAATAAAGGAGTTAATGAAAAATCATCAACAAGTCAAAAAGTTGGAACATAATCTTGAGAAGGTAAAAGGTTATTATAAGAAGATGAAAAATGAGCTACTGAGATTTGAAATAGAAAGGCAATCAGTTGCCAAGATAGATGATGCATCTATTCAATTCATCCTGTCATAACACATCAACTATAGAGAAAAGTGCAGAAAAGAAGTTCATGAATTAGAATGATTACTATTACTTCTCTTCTCAACTTATTCTATTTTATTCAAACAACTTGAAAATTTTATTTGAATTAATTATATTTTAAGTAGTTACTCTATAAGAAATGTCACTCAAAGAAATTACTTATAAAAGTAAGTTACTTTATAAAATGAAAGACTCAAGTAACTTGGCTAGATATTATTACTTGAAATCATTTTTTAAAAATAGATTACTTGAGTGACCTGAGCACAACATACAAATAAGTTGTATTTGATCCAAATAATAAAACCAAAAAGAGATATGTATCATCATTTATTGCATGCCACACATGAGATATTCAAGGAAGATGTCTCCCTACGGTTTTTAGAATTTAATTTAGTATATGGAGAATTCAAAGATTTGTCTCCTAATTGAATTTGATATCTAAAAGTGGTACAAATATGGGAGAAACTTGTATACAAAGGGATGGTAATTTTGGAAAAGCAATTGTAACTGTTATATAAAAAAGACTAAGTAATCTAAAACTCTGTGTTTAGATTTCTGTATGTTTTTGGTATAAACTTTGTTCAAAGTGAATAAGAAGAAAGTTGGTTTATAAGAAACTTTGCATCTAAGGAAATATTTCAGTGCATTCTATGAGGATTAAAATGGTAAAATTTATGTTATCATTAAATATGAATATGAATTCAATTTTTTCTTAATCATTTGTTGAAACAATTATCACATCTTGTATGCTTATCTATTTGTTCGGATACAATAAGCTCTATAAAAATTACTTGTTGTGAAGTATAATTTATTTCTTTTCATAGATTCTAGTTATTTTCATTCTCCACTTTCTAATAACTTCTTTCCATAATATTTTAATCAACTACTTACTTCCTAAAAAATCACTCTATTATGGTTCATGAACTTTGTGATTAAAGTAATACCTAAAAACAAGATCACTTGTGTATATCTTGTGCATAATTTGTATAAGTTGTAAAAAATTTAAAGTGTGAATAGTTAGAGTAGATAAACATAATCATACATGATCTTCACCATTAAATTAAAGGGATTTAATCCAATGACTACCTAGGTATATTTTTCTAGCCTATAAAATATCTAGCCAACAATTTTTGGTGACTCTATTGGTGAACACAAACTTGTTCAAATAATATTTTTACTTATATAAATGAAACACTTTACTTATCATAAGTTTCTTCATGTCAAGTAATCACTTACCAAGTATTTGTTTATAAACCTAATGTGATTTAAATAAATCCTTGGGTAAGTACAAGTTCTTCAATCTAACAAATCAACCTTTCACTTGGGAAAGAAGAGCTCAAGGCCAAACTGATGACTTCTTTCAACTACAAGAACAGTTTAATTTCAACTTCCCTCCCCAAACTAGAACAAGAAGAACAATTCTTTTGCCTGTTAGACAAATACAAACTCCTATGAATTATCTGCAACATAATTCTTCAATAATAATCTAACATGTTAATCCTCAATTCTTTATTCCTAGAAGAATTGCACAAATTAATGTCCCTTGGGGGGAAATGATTGGCCCTTTAAGTTTAAATCCTCCTCTCCATGACTTGCATAAGGGGTCAATAATTAACTTTCTTAAGCTTACAGTGGATGGAAAATAAATTTTAGATGAGCACTTAGTTGCTTTCTTTATAGGCTATGGATTGATTGGTGTTGATCATGAAGATGTGTCAGTCAGACTTGTCATTGAAACCTTACATGATTTATCTATAGAATGGTTCTACCATTTATCTTCTGGTACCATAACCAATTGTGCCACTATGTGTAAAAATTTTGAAAAATGGTTTAAAGCTGCTAAAAATTCACACATATTGCTCACTTAATTGACTCAGCTTAAAAAAGAACCACATGAACACATGCGAGATTTCATTGCTAAATTTAATAGATTACTCTACAAAATACCTCAAGATGATCAACCCACTAGTGATAACCAAAAGTTGTTTTTCATCAATGCTCAGTTACTAGAGGTTAGCTATAAGCTACATAGAGCACATCTTGTTGATTTAGCAATAACTCAAAACATTGCTACAGAGGTTGAAGATGACCTCATTATGGCTAAAAATATTAAGAAAACAAATTCTAAAGTTGAAATTTCTATGTTGACTACATTAAAAACCACTATGGATCCCCTATTATATAAATTGGCTAATGACTTGTGGCAAGTTAAAATGCAAATTGCTTAAGGTATTCATTTTACTCCTATCAGGAATGCACCTACATACAATTTTAATAATCAAAATTGGCATAATATTGTTTGACCTTCATAAATATTGGTGATTTAGGATGCTCTAAAAAAATGAGTTGAAATGAATGAAGAAGATCATATGGTTGCTGGTTTTGATCAAAGATTTGCTAATTAAGATGATTTTGTAGATCCTGCTAGCAACTATAATATAGTCTACTTTGAATATAAATCAAAAAGTGATTATAAGGAAATACTTGAAGATGATTAGAGTCACTCTTTTTCAATATTTAAAAGATCAAAAATTCATCAAGTTGGTAAAAAACCTTTTGAGGAACAAGAGAAAGAGAAAAAAGAATCTAGGTCAGATGTTAGCATTCTCAAAAGAGGTAGTCATTTACCCTCCTCTCTTACTCCAAAAGATAAATATGTAACATCTTCTTCTCAACCTCATAATATAGTCATTAATACTTCCAAATATAATCCTACTTTATCTTTTTCCATCCCTTCTTTTGATATTATTGACCACATCAAGAAAACTAAGATTCAAATGTCAAAAGCCAAATACTTGAGGTCCTATCCAAATCAATTGAATAGACTAGTTAAGTATGTTCAAAGTAAACAATCAAATAGTACAAATAATGCTTCAAAATTTATCTTTCCTACTCCCAAATAGGTCTCTTTCCAAAACAATGCTCCACATCTGCTTCCACATCCAAAAGAATAGAGCCATTCTATGTATCTCTCTTAATCAACAAGTTCAAATTGAATTTTGGAGATTTTGATAATGTCATTCTAGTTAAATTAGTCAATGCCCTTGGCCTCACTTTAACTAAGTTAATAGGGATATATTAATCAATGGCAAAACAAATTCCCTTGATTGGACAAATCAAAGGTGCTTACGCTGTTCTAGCAACTTTTCAAGATAAGAGGCTTAAAATGATAATTATAGTAGTCAATATTCATGTTTCATATAGAATGTTATTGAGTAGAAACTTCTACAAAGAACTAGGGGATAAGTCAAGATGGATTGGTCTTGTGATCATATTCCAATCAAAGGTGTAAATCAAAATCTTGAACCTGAGAAGAAATCTGAGTATATAGTTTCCATGTCAGATGATCCAAGATCACAAATTATTTTTGAAGAATTAAAATGGAGTCTATTACCTTGAATTAGGAAAGGACATAAAAGAGCTAGAGCCATAAGAAGAAGAATAGAAAATATGGATGCTAGAATTTGATGACAACTACAGTTTCCTTAGTTTGGGTTCTAGGGTTGTATTAATATCACCTGATGATAAGGTATATCCTTATTCTTATAAACTAATATTTGAAAATAATAAAAACATAGTAGAGTATGAATCATTATTATTATTAAAATAAGCACAAGAAAAAGGAGTGAAAGTTTTAAAATCACAAAGAGATGTTGAGTTAATTGTAAGGTAAATTCATGACTAATACCAAGTAAATAAGGATAAGATAAGACACTACCATGATCAAGTTCTGAGTACAACACTTAATTTTTTAGCCTTTTAAATTAATTTCATTCTTTATGATCAAAACTCTAGAGCTGATTCTCTTGCAGTTACTACAACTCTACTCATGCCAAATTAGCAACCTACACTTTTTCAAAAAGTTGACTATAGAGTAGAGATGGTTTTCCATCCAAGGATTCCATATAATGTTAATCAGTTGTAGGTATTTAATGATGAAAAATAGATAGTTGTTTTCCTTGAGTAATAAGATAATTTTGATGAGCTATATTTTGAAGGAAATAGTTCACTCCTACACTAGATAATAATAGATAATACTGACCCTGAGCATGATGATAATGAATAGATGATTTAATTGAAGGGAAATAAAATCCCTAATGGGTTAGTTTCTTTAGAAAAAAAATTTGATAAGCATGAACAGTTTCTAAATAAAAATAAAGAGTATGGTGAGAGTTATTCTCTAGAAGTATAAAAAGTTAATTGGGCATTGAATAAGAGCCCGAGATGGTCAACATTGGAAAATGTTATTCCCAAGAGGAAAAATAAACATTAATTAAGCTTATCAAAAAATGTATTGACATGTTTTCTTGGTCTTACAAAGACTTGAAGACCTTTCAACCAAAATAGGTACAACATTATATTCCACTTCAGCCAGAGGTAAAACTTTTTAGGCAAAAGTTTTTCCATCATAACCCAATAATCATAGGTACTATCTTTACTGAAATATAGAAGATACTTGATGTTAAAATCATTTATCCCATTCATCATTTAGCATGATTTTCCAACATTATCCCAGTAAGAAATAAGAATGGAGAAATACATTTGTGTGTTGATTTCCATAATCTTAATCAAGCTTCTTTGAAGATAACTATTCATTGCCTATTATGAATCATACCTTAAAAGTAGTTATAGGCTCAAAAAATGATATCCATATTAGATGGATTTTTAGGATATAATCAAATACAAGTGGAAAAATAAGATCAATACAAGATGGATTTCAAAACACCATGGAGAACTTTCGTTTAACAAAATATTCCTTTTGGGCTTGTTAATGCCAGAGAAAAATTTCATCAAGCAATGGATTTGGCATTTGCACATATAAATAACAAGAGTATAGCTGTATATCTTGATGACTTGATAGTCTTCTCCAAAAATAGAGTTAATCGATTTATCTAATTTAAAAGAGGTTCTCATCTAGTGCAAGAAACATGAGATCTCTTTAAATCCTACAAAATCAATATTTGTCATGATTGAAAGGAAACTTCTTGGTCACATCATCTCAAAGGAAGGAATGTATATTGATCTAGAAAGGGTGAAATCCATTCAAAGTCTATCTATGCCTATGTCTAAGAAGGAGGTACATTCAATCTTTGTTAATGTTCACTTCCTTAGAAGGTTCATTCTTGACTTTGCCAAGTTAACTCACCACATTTTTGATATGATGAAGAAGAAACAAACAATTCAAGTGGAATGTTGAAGGCAAGATGGTATTTGAAAATATTAAACCAACCACAGCTCAAGATCTAGTGTTGGTTTCTCTAGATTTTAATAAGGAATTCATTCTCTATTGTTATTCTTCTGAGCATACCATGTCAGCCATACTTTTACAAAAGAATGATGAAGATATTGAATCTCCCATAGCTTTCATGAGCTAGCCATTGAAAATTTATGAACTAAAGTATACACAGATAAAAATCATACCTTTGTTTTAGTCAAATCATGTAAATATTTTAGATACTATATCTTATCTTCACATACTTAAGTATATATGCTTAACACTATAGTTAAATCTATTCTAACTCAGCAAGAGTTGAGATTACTAAGAGGCACTTGGGTAGCTAAGGTTAAAGAGTTTGATCTTGATATCAAACCAACAAATCTAGTAAGAGGAAGAGTCTTGTGCCAATTAATGACAAAAAGTAAACTAGATGACATGGATACGATGGTATCATTACTCCAAGTTGAATTAGATGAAAATTTTCCCATGGTTCTTTTTATTGATCTTGTTGATGAATAGTATAGTAAGATTAATTTCTTCTTAACTTATGGAGAATTTCTAGCTCATCTTACACATAAGCAAAAATTTACCATCAACTAAAATTAAAGGATTTTGTCCTTTGGGATAATGGTTTGTATAAAAGAGGAATTGATGACGTCTTCCTCTATTGTGTGGACAAAGAATAATAAAAGGGACTAATAGAATAGTTCCATGATAAAGCATGTAGAGGTCCTTTTTATCATTAGTTATAACACATAAAATCCTAAGAGGAAGGTATTATTGGACTAATCTTTTTTAGGATTTTTTGGATTGGGTTTCTAAATGTCAAGGATGCCAATATTTTGTGGGACATCTAAAATTGCCAACATTGCCTTTAAAAATAGTCATAATCAATTAACCATTTCACCAGTGAGGCATAAATTTTATTGGCATGTTGAATCCCTATTCAAGTTTTGGCCATTATTATGTCTTAACCACCATTGATTACTTAAGCAAGTGGGTATAAGCCATTCCTATCAAGCAAACCGCTTCTAAAGTTGTATGTGATTTTATCAAAGAAAACATTATAGTAAGGTTTGGTGATCCTCACAAGATAGTAATAGATAATGCATCTAACTTTTCTTCAATTGAACTAACTTATATTTTTTTATATATAATAGATTTATTTTACTCTTCAAATTACTATCCTCGGAGGAATGGTTAAGATGAATCAAGTGATAATAAATTGATGACTATCATTCACAAGCTAGTCTATGATAACTAACTTACTTAGCAGAATAATATATTTGATGCATTATGGGCTGACATAATCACTCCAAAGAAAGTCATTGGCATGTCACCATTTTAGTTATGTATGGAAAAAATGCTAAAATACCCATCACCATAGAGTTGTCTACTTTACAACTGTCTAAGGCTATTGAAGATGTAACTTATCGAGAACTTGATAAGAGTATTATGTTTTTATTTGAAATACAAAAAAAAATTACTCGAGTTTTTGACCCTTTAATTGATCTTTAGATTAAAATAAAAATATTTTTGACAAAAAGGCTAGAGAAAGAAAGTTTGAAGTTGGTGACTTAGTCCTTTTATGGGATAAGCAAAATAAACCAAAAGGGATGCATGATAAATTTGAATAAATATGGAAAGGACCTCTCATAATAAAGAAAGTTACTATAAAATATAGCTTCATCCTAGCTTATCAGGATGGAATTGAACTATCATTGCATTATAATGGGCAACACTTAAAGCTTTACAAAAACTGAGTAACAGGGTAACACCTATATGTATATAAATAAAACCTCAATTTTTCTTTTGTACATTTATTTTTCTTTTTCTATTTGTTTGTTTTGAGGTTTTTTATGAATGAGTTTTACATAAATTTGTACCCAATAGACAAGGATTAAAACTTGAGATACTAGGATCTCACCTTTGATCTATTCTTTTTGATAAAAATAAAGATGTCCCCAACAGAGCCAGTTGGTGTCCCCAAAATTACACACTTAGAAATTTTGACATACCCCTTGTGAAATTTTTATCTTCTTATCTTATGAGAGTCAGTTATCCTTATCAATACTTAGTCTCCTGAATAATACTTATACTTTAATAGTTTTCACTATGATTGCTTTCATTACCAAAATTGCTTCAAATTGCTCTAGAAGGTTAGAAAATGTTTATATGGGTCATTATCAAAAAACCCATTTGTCCATATTTTCAAAAAATGAAGTGTTGGGCTCATGGTTACTTTACTTATTAAAAATTATAAAGGTGAATTAAGTTATCATCGTAAACACAAGTTACACCATTTAGATTAAATCAGAGTTGTGAAATGACTTTACTTCTCAAAATCATAAAAGCTGTGTAAAGTAGATTCGTAAACCTACAAAATACTAATTAGAAAAATATAGGGTTTTGAATTTACATTACTTCACCTGCTTAAATCATAAGTAAAATAAATAAAGGTTCATAATCCCAAAGTCTTCATAAGCTAAGACCAAATCAGGGTTATGGAGTTACTTGAATTTGTAGACCAAATTAAGAGAAGTAATTTATGAAACCTAGTAGTTGGTAAAATGCTTAGATGGCTACCCTCACACGTGTCAATTAGATTTTATCAATACTTGAGTTAATATAAATATTAAAAAATTCACCTCATTTCCCACCTAGATTTTGAACTTTCTAGCCTAGTTGTTACTCCTACGAATCTCGAGTGACATTGTTTGAGCTTTTGGAGTGATTTTGGTGCAAAAGATTCCCAACCCATTCATATTTAAGGTATTTAGTTTGTTTCCATTTTAGTTTCATGGTCCCATTCTGGTTGTATATTTTGTTTTTCTTTGGTAAAATTTCATGCATAATTTTAAAATTTTTTCTATCATTTCTTATTTTGCTTGCAATTGTTTGTCATTTTTGCATGCATGGTGTTCTTAAAACCTTGCATATTCTTCAGAAATACTTTACATATGAAAATATCAAAAAAAATCCAAAAATACAATCTTTTTTGCAAATATATAGCAATTGACCTAGATTATCTACCCAGACTCTTCATAACTTATTACTTACTCAGAGTCTCAAACTTGAACAACTAGTATCATGTTACATAAAGTTTTCAAGGGGCATTGCCTACTCGGATTTTTAATTACTGATTATTTACTTGGAGTTCCAACTATCTATTGTTTATACTTCATTAGGTTTTCTAACACTAGTAACTTTTCCAAAGAAACTTGGAGTTGTAAATCCCTGTCACTCACTCATAGTCTTCAACCCTAAAGACTTGAGAAATACCTAGACCTTCCTGATATTGCAACATCCTGTTACTTAGAATGAATTTCTTAAATTTTTCAAGGTTTACTACTACTTGAAGTTCCTAGTACTTGAAGCTGGCTTAGGATTGTTAGATAAGACAACAACTTAACTTAATTGTTCAACCTTTTCTAAAACCAACAAGAACAATTACTAAGTTTTCAAGAGCATTTACCAAGTCTTTCCAGTATTAATCACAATAAATGTTAGGAGTTGAATAATAAGCAACTCTAATTGAATAATTTCTTGAGATTTCACTTGAATAAGTTCTAGGGCCAAGTAGGAAAGAGTAAAGTAAATAAAGTTGAGAAATAATAAGAAGTAGGTATGAAGTATGAATACCATGGATATCCCATTGAGTCTTGCATTGCATCCGAAGTGTCAAAAATCAGTGACACTAACATGGGACATGTTTCCATAATTAAGTTATTGGAAATATCTAAAGCCATAATCAAAACACCACTCATGCTAGCAATGACAAATAGTTTAATCCTGTAAGCTGTAACTTTCCCAAGCTCTAAACAACTGCTTGAATTTGTTCTAGAATGTGCTAAGTATAATGATTCTCTTACTATAATAGTAAAATATACAATAGGTAATGTGGTGATTATATTATATTTTCAATATTTTTACTATTGTTTGAATATCCCATCAAGACCTAAAGTGCTAGACTTATCAATGAAAAAAGCTAAAGATCTCTAGAAGAGTAAAATAGTAAAGTGTATGAAGATAATAAATACTACTTATTTAAAGAAACCAAAACATCCATCAAGGTTTTGAAGGTAAATAGTGAGGTTTGACTTGGTTCAATAAGTTGATAACATTACGTAGTTATTATTTAGAATCAATGGAGAGGAAAATGTTAAAAACTTTTTAACCTGGATGTATGCCTACATAAGGGCTATTGATGTCAATAGGAGTTATGCTAAGATTGAATGGTCAAGAATGATAAGTGATAACATTGATCATCAGTTGAGTAATGTATTGAAAACTCTTTATTTTAAAATGACTTCATAATTAGTATATGCTACAACAACTAATGGAGTCTTCTCTAGGTTGGCTACGAAAGGGATGATGGCAACATATCTCATCTATGAATACTACCCTCAATTGACTTTTTTTGAATATTTCAAGCACTATAAAAGGGTAAATTATGCATTCTTATATGAATTAATTTGTAAATTAAATGTTTCTTTGAAGGCCAAGAGAGTATCTAATGCAACTTGGGAGGTAGTTTCCCACTTTAGTAGTATGTTTATTAAATTCTTGAATTTCACATATATCAAAATTGGTGGTTTCATAGAGGCACTAGTAAAATTTCCAAGGTAACCTAATGATAAATGGGTTATAATGGAATTATGTAGATAGATAGTGGAATTACCTGATCTTCAGTCAAAAGTACAATATCTTTTAGTTCATTTTCTTGTTGTTATTGGCCAATATCATTGTGCAAGAATTTATAAGGCAAAAAATGCACAAATAGATATTTATCATAACTATAATCAATCACATTTTGAGGCTAGAGAAAATTTTGATTATAGAGGCATATCATGAAGCACAGTTTCTCTTGAATATATACATATTCCTACCATGAAATTTTTTTAGATTGATTGCAGAGATGAATTTGAAGTAATAAGAAGAGATAATAGTAGGATGAATATTCAATAAATTTGCTCATTTGATTCAAATACAATTCTTGAAGACATGGAAAATGATGGACAAGTAATTTTTTATTCTTATCATGTAATGGTAGATCATGCTCCACTCTCATAAATTGATTATAAGAATCAAGTAAAGACTATTACTGAGAGAAATTCAATGGTTCTTTCTATAACTTCAACATGGATTTTTAGTAAGGGCTACTACATGAAGGAGTTAATAATGGTATTTATTGGCCAAGTAAGTCATAAAAAGAAAATAATTAAAGGAGAAGAAAGTCAAGGACCAATGAAGAAATTGAAATTCAAGAAGAATGTTAATGAAACATAGTATCTAGTAAAAGAAAATGTATCAATTTAGTCAGTTACCATTGCATCTCCTCTAGTTTCTTCCATAGACACTACTCCTATTAATCATATTTATACTAGACCTAACACATCTTCATTGCTAACTGAGAACATACATATCATATTTAAATATGTAGATCCATCCACACTCATGCCACCTCTAATGCCTCCTAGCACCAAACTTCTTGAGAAATGTATTAAAAAAGGGACTGATGTTCTTCCTCCTCTTCCCCCATCTTCTCCACCTACTGCTCTACCTCCACCTCCTTCTAATGATCATCCCACCATTCTTCATGTTCCTACCCAAAAAGTTCTAGATCAAATAACTACTAGAAAGGTGATCTCATCTCAGGAGATACCACAACAAAAGTTAATAGTTGAACCTAAGAATAAAACCACTGGAGAAGAAAAAGAAAATGAAACTTTTGACAAGTAGGTAGAGAAGGTTAAAGGTGAACAAATATATTCCAATGTTGTTCATATAGAAGATACTTTGGATATAATAAAATTTCCTTCTCACGAGATAGAGTTGGGAGATAATCAACAACGAATGATGATATATTCATATACTTTCACTAGTACAAATTTCTCCTCATGGTTGGGATTATAAACAGCTCCTAAATCAAAAGAAGAGATAAATTTAGAAGAGATATACTTACAATTTTTGAAAATTATTGATCATAAGGGTAAAAATACTAATAATACTAGAGTGACTTCAAAATTGATAATTGATCCTTCAGATCAAAAATTTACAGAAATATCAGTTCCTCCATAGGGTAACCATAAGAGTGAAATCACTAAAGAAGACTTGGTATTTACAAAGGTATCCCTAGGGTAAGTCACTATAGAGGGGTTGAATTAAGACATGCATATGCTTATCAATATCCTTTTTCCAAATCTTGATGAAGAAAATTATGATAAATCCAAACTAAAGGAACAAATTTCTAAGTTGTGTGAAATAATTGCCAAAGTGGTAAGATCTACTCCTTAGAAGTTATTACTTTTAGGAGATATAATTGATCATCAAATAATAACTTTGGTAGAATAAAATAGTGATAAATCCAAAGTAGTTGATTAATGGATAGATAAAATGATACAAACTACACAAAAATGGTTTCCTGAGGTTCTAGGTAATTTAACTGATATTGAGAATAAATTAGCATAGCTAAAAACAATGATGAAGGAGATTGAAAATGAAAGTAGAATATCTAAATTGTAATAAGAAAAACTTAGACAAATAAATGATTTAAGTGAAAATATTTTTATTTAAAAAAATATTATTGCAAAGGGATTAGTGATAAAAGTAAAACAAGAATAACACATCTTATCTTTTCGATTGCACATTTTTGGAGCAATACTTAAATAAATGAAGACTCTGGAGGAAGATGCTCACAATGTGAAAATAGTCTAGAGGATTGTATCTTCTATCTCATGAATTTTTATTTAGAAGAACTACTAAGGAAACATGAACAATTACATCAAGAATTCAAGAAAGTAATTAAAGAGACCATGATTCCATTCACAACACAATCAATAAAGGAGTTAATGAAAAGTCATCAACAATTCAAAAGGTTGGAACCCAATATTGTGAAGGTAAAAGGTTATTGTAATAATTTATAAAATTAACTACTATGATTTTAAATAGAAAGGCAATCAGTTTCCAAGATAAATGATGCGGCTATTTAGTTTATGTTGTCACAACACATCAACTACATGGAAAAGTACAGAAAAGAAGTTCATGAATTAGAGTGTTACTATTACTCCTCTTATCAACTTCTTCTATTTTCTTCAAATGACTTGAGAAATTTATTTGAAGTAATCTTGTTTTAAGTAGTTACTCTATAATCAATGTCACTCAGAGAAATTAATTATAAAATAATTTGTTTTATAAAATGAAAGACTCAAGTAAATTGGCTAGATGTTATTACTTGAAGTCATTTTGTAAAAATAGATTAATTGAGAAAGCTAAGCACAACATGAAAATAATTTTTATTTGATCCAAAAAATAAAACTGATAAGAGATAAATATCATCAGCCATTACATGCCACACATGAGAAATTCAAGGAAAATGTCTCCCAACAGTTTTTAGAATTTAACATAGAAGATGAAAAATTCAAGGATTTGTTTCCTATTTGAATTTGATATCTAAAAGTGATAAAAATATGGGAGAAGACTTGCATACAAAGGGATGGTAATTTTGGAAAAGAAATTGTAACTATTATACAAAAAAGACTAAGTAATTTGAAACTTTGTGTATAGATTGTTTTATGTTTTTGGTATGAACTTTGTTCAAAGTGAATAAGAAGAAAGTTGATTTTTGAGGAACTTCGCATCTAAAGATATCTTTCATTACATTCTATGAGGATTAAAATGGTAAACTTTGTGTTATTATTAAACCTAAATATGAATTCAAATTTTTATTAATCATTTGCTTAAATAATTATCACATCTTAGATGTTTATCTATTTGTATGAATACAATAAGCTCGGAATAAACTACTTGTTATGAAGTATAATTTTTTTCTTTTTCACAAATTCTAGTTCTTTTCATTCTCCACTTTCTAGTAACTTGTTTAAATAATCTCTAAATCAGTTGCTTATTTGCTACAAAATCACTCTGTTATGGTTCAAGAACTTTATGATTAAATTAAAACCCAAAAATAACATAACTCGTGTATATCATGTGCATAATTTGTAAAAAAATTAAAGTGTGAATAATTAGAGTAAATAAACATAAGCACACATAAGCTTCATCATTAAATGAAGGGAATAAAATCCCATGACTATCTAGGTATCATTTTTTAGCCAACAAATTGACTAAAAAGGTTGACCTCACTCAAAGGATGAGTGAAGGTCAACTTGGGCTTCTTGGTTTTTACTATAACTAATGCCAAATCAACTTTTCTCTTTGGGAAATCCACTAGAACTAAGCCCAAGTCTAATTATTTCCCATTTTATTCCTTTACTTACTAACTTGATCTTATTCTTCATCAAATTGGTAAGAACTAGACAACATTATAAGTGCATCCTCAATTGTTTCCCCAGGGTCTAATTTTTCCATGTCAATTTATTCAATTAGTGACCCTTGTTCTACTTCTTGGGCTAAAGATGATGCTATATCATCAAGTCTCTTCTCTTCTGGCCTTTTTACAACTAGTGGCTCTTGATTTTATGGTTGTGCTTGTGGAGCTCTGGATAACTTTCCACCAAGAAAATGGTATTATCTAGGTCCTAATTGCCACTTGTCATCACTTCCCTTTTGCTCTCTAAGCATCTTGGCTTTTAGCTTGATGTTATGTTTATTCAATCTCCTTAAGACCTCAAAAAATGAAAATTCCTTAGTGTATATGGAGTCATAATGGCTAGGTTGGTGCTCATAAGTCATGTTTATCCCCTTTGCCTTTAAATGTTTCTCAACCCTTCCATAGGGATCCCATTGTCTCAGCTCATCAACTTAAAAATTGAAAGGAGTTCTATGTTTGGAGGAAACCTCTTTATTGTCCCATTATTGAAACATAGTCATACCAAAGGTTATGGAGAGAGTGTGGAGTAGTCCCTTCCTCTTAGTTTTACAAATACCATCTATCCTATTGTATACTTGATAGGTCATTTCCTTCTCTGCTAGCTTGATTGGCACATGAATTAGTAGCCTGAGTGGGGTGCATTGGGTTCCCTCAATCCTAGTTATAGTACAATATGGATATAGCCATGTATCTCCCATGTATTCAATTTATTTCTTGACCAAAGGACTAACTCTTACCATTAGATTCCTAGTTATGGCCTTAGTTAAGGCTAGATAGACACAATCATAGATGAAATGGATGTGGTCCCTATATTTGAATATGTGTAGTTTTGAATAATATTGGGAAATTGTCTATGTCCCTTTAGGTGACCATTTTATAAGTTTGGGGATCTTGGTGGTGGTGAGCAAGGTATCCAACAAATACAACATCATGTAAAATTGGCCTCTAGTTATTTTCTTAACTGTGGAAATCTATCTACACAAATAGGTGCTAATAACTTCACCAAGGGGAGGGGTGAACTTCATTTAAACCATAAAATAGATCAAGGGTTTTTCATTCATATAGGTGGTGTTTTGTTCCCACAAATCCTATTCATCAAGGTCATACTCATCTTAATCCTAGGTCTAAATTGGCTAATTAGGATGTTATCATTGAAGTCTGAGAATAATTGATTCCCATAATATAGCCATGGGTCAAGAATGGCCTTTAGGTCATTTTCCTTAGACTAATTATTTATGGTGGTCATGTTTATTTTGGGCTTACTTAGTTTATAATAATTATCAAAAGCTATGGTTGAGACATAAGCTATACTTTTGTGAGTGTGCTCATTAATTAACATGCCTTTATCCAATTTATAATCTTTAAAAATAAGAGATATAATTTTAATAAAATTCTTTACCTCGAGATTGGCCATTGAAAAGTGTAGGCTTATCATCTAAATAGCCACTATGTCATAATATCTCTTTATCATAGATAGGTTCTTCTCCTCTTCCCTTGTGATGGCCAATTCCTCTTCGATTATCTAGAATAGCTTGGACCAGTTGTTACCTCCCATGGTTAGGGAAATGACATCAAATTATTTATCTTTGAAGACTTTCCCCTTGATATTTTAAGTTAGAGATAGCTCTACATCTTCCTCAAAAGTGCTTTTTTGATCCTTCATGGTCTGAATTAGATCAAATTACTCACTAGTGGACTATTCTTTGGCTCTAGATTAAATTTCTCTAGACCAGATGATAATTCACTCTTATAGGTTTGATTGTACTCAATACAAGGTCAAATTAGGGTTTTTATGTGAGCTAGGATTTTTTATAAATCTTTTCAAAGATTTAGTGGTGGCAGCTTATTCAAACTTAAGTGAATTTGTGCCTTAGATTTAATTTTCATCATTGTGTTTATACCTTTGCCTTTCTAAACCCATAATATATTTATATTTATCATTTTTTTCTTATGTGGTACCACTGTGGCATCTTCATGGCACTTTTATCATTAATTTTCAAAAATTGACCATTATCTTTTTAAAATCTTGCTTTTAATCTTACACCATTCAATTAATGTGCATGAATTAACATGGTTCACTGATCTTGATCCACAAGATTGAATTCCATTAGTCTCAAGCCTATTAAAATTTCCATGATGAATAGCTATCTTAAAATTTACATCTATGCACCCATCATTTTATGTCCATAAGAACATCTTTGACATCTATGTGACCATAAATTTTTGGGTACCTTATCAAGAATATTTATTGAGCTTAAAATTGATGACTACATGCCCATCATTTGATGTATGTGTGAACATATTTGATGGTCACATGATCATTAATTTTAAATTACTTCCTCAAGACTCCTTACTGAGTTTACCACTTGTCACTTCTAGGTTCACTCTGCTTTATGTGTGTTCCACTTGGCATCTCTATAGGGCCTATATGCTTCATATATATCAACTCTATTGGGTTAATGTGATTTTTCCATGTGGTGATCTCATATCTACCCATAGCTTTTTTTAAATGTCAATGTCCATTTTTCTCTATTGTATAACTTCTATTCAAGCAAATGTGCCCCATTAGATCATGATTTGAGGGTTACACCATCATTGGCTACTTAATGTCCTCTTGATGAAATCATGACACTTGTAATCATTTCAAGTCTTTGAATTTTTAATACTCATTATGCTTCATTGGATCAATCTCATCTAAGCCAATGTGGATCATTGATCTTACAAACAATCACAAAAGTTAGGCATGAGAATATATAAAACATAGACTAAAGTTTTTTTTATGAAGGTTTTAAATTTGTGTTAATAAACACAAATAAACTTTAGGCTAAAGTTTAGTCTAAGCTTTAAATCATAATAAGATGAGACCCCATAATTTATAAACAACTTGGCATAAAGTTTTTAGCCCAAGCTAGAAACTTAATAAAAAAGGACCCTACGAATAAAGGAAGACATAGCATAAATTCTTAGCCTAATGTTTTCATTGTGTTGATATATACAATTAAAAATTTAGGGTAAAACTTTAATCTAATTCTATGTCATAATAAAAGGGGCCCTATGCTTAGTTTCCAAGTTTGATCTCACATCATTAGATCATGTTCATCTGATAAAATACAAGTCATAGATCATGATCCGTGGGATTGAGCAATATTGGTTCTCTATCTTTAGCTTCAATTTTGTTTTCATTCTATTCAATTAACTTCACATAAGAAAATTTGGGTCATCGATACTACAAAAAGTCACAGTACTTAAGTCAACTCAAGAATAATATATAAGACTTAAGTTAAGGTCTTAAGCTAAGTGTTTTTTTCTAATTTTTATTTTTTCCTAAGTACAAAAAGAAGAAACTAGTTACGAAGGTGTGGAAGAATACCTATTAAAGTGCATGCATTGGATCCAAGTGATTATGGATAGCTTATATTTGTCTTGGGAGGATGACCTACAAATAATAAAACACTAAAATAAATTTGTTTTTTAGACAGGTAGATGGGTGGATTGCCTAGTGTGAACTAGGTCTTAGAAGCAAAAGCATTCTAGGAGGCTATCAATCCACCTGATTTAAACATTTATTTGAGATGATAAATTAAATTTATTCTTCCATTAAATTATGACAAACTAAAATTAAAACTATCAAACAATTTAATTTAATACAAGAGAATTAAATGCTTTGCAAAGCTAACCAAATAAATCAACTAGTTTGGTTATACTAATGTTGAAAATTGGTTAAGGAAAAATGGTGGTTTTAATTTGGTTTATGAAAAGATTCAAAATCAAATTATAAGGTTTTGATTGAGTTCGTAAATTTTTTAATGGATAAATGATAGTCAAGAAATGGAAGATAAATGGTAAAAGGGATTATGAGGTCAAGATGGCAAAGAGGCAAGAGGGGTAAATGGTCAAGGTGTTAAGAAGGAGGTATAGGGTGAATGGAAAAATAAGTAAATGGATAAGAGGTTAGGGAGTTGAAGGTATTAAAATAGAAGAGGAAAATGGGCTAAAAGTGTGAGATCAAGGAAAGAAGAAGGCCAAGAAATGAAATAAATGGAATACAAAAACGAAAATCAATGTTACCTTGATACTTGATGAAGATGTTGTTGTTGGTGGAGCTTGAGGAAATTTTGGTATAGATTCATTGCTTTGATATTTTATCCTCCAAGGTTATGATTACCTCCTTAAAAAACTTGTAACAAAATGTTAAGAACTAAATACTAACTTCCAACTTAACCTTGGGTGAAGGATGGGAGGGTGGGTGGGTGGCGGGTGACAGTATTTATAACATTTATTGTGAAGAATCATGCCAAAAGAGGGGAATAGTAAAATGTGGTGATTTTTTACAAGTGGGTGTCATAAATGAGTTAAGGATGAGCTTGGTGGGATTACCACTTTGATCATAGGTCTTCTCATTTGAGTTGGTGTGTCTCCCACCTTGCACATGAGTCCAATTTTGAATGGGAATCATGCACATGGGTTTGAATAAGGTTTAAATACTTTTCACCACCCTTTCTTATCTTTATCCAAGCAATTAAATATGTGGCATACCAAATGTGAACCATTTTACATGTGGTACATGAATAGTCAAAGATGAGGTTGGTGGGGATTCCCATTTGGTTTGGTGAGTCTCCCATTTGGGTTAAGAAGTAAAAAATGGGTGCCCTTTATCTTTAAAGAGGTATTTATCTCTCTTTTAAGGCTACTTTCATGTGTGAAGGCAAAATATATGTTTAATGATGGGCCCTTAAGGGAAAACTTGCCATATTTCAAAGGGGGGGACTTATGATGCTTAAATGAGGTTGTTAAGCACATTGGGAAAGGGTCCCAGGTGGGGTTTGATGTCCCACATCAAGCCACATCACTTCTAAGCCATGTCACTTTCCATATCACTTTCCATGTCACTTACCATATCACTTTCCATGTCATCATGAATAGTGATAGTGGGTCCCACAATGAATAGTGATAGTGAATAGTACTTTCAAATAATTATTTTGAATACTATGTGACTAGCAAAATAGTGATTTGGTTAGATTAAGAGGGGTTGGTTAAGGGTTACGATTTAGGGGGTATTTAGGGGGGTCCTGAGGCATTTAATCATCAAAAATTGTATGTAGTTTTCTAGTGTCTACATTTTGCCTCTTTTTGTCATGCATATTTGAATTAACAAGCTACAAAACAAAATTAAATCACTTAGTCAAAGGTTAGGGTGCTCTAATTATAGGAGGAGGTGTTCACCCTAAAATTGAGAGTTGATGATAAAAGGTTGAATTAGGTGTAGGTTTGATAAGCAGTTAGTGAGGAGGTACTAGGTGGTGTCACAAAGTAGTTGGGCATGTGAAATTCTAATGGGTGAAAGGTGACTAAGCATGGTAGTCAAGATTGTGCAAAGATTAAAGCTACCAATATTGGTAAAAATAAGTTTGATCCTAGAAGGACACATGATAGGGATAATCGATCTATAGTGTTGGTTATAACTGATCGGGTTAGGCCTATCAAGCCATCTAGGTAGGGTCAACGTTGGTTACAAGTATCTAGGTAAGAAGTGCTCTTGAAAAATAACACAATCGATCAAGTCATGCATGAGGTGGTACAAAATTAAAGAGTTCAACATGTCAAGGTTGGTTGGTGTGGTCAAAAGTCATCTTAAAATATGCTAATGGTCTGGGTCAAAATTAATCAATGTCAAGGTGGGCATGGGCAAGTGGGTTGGTTGGTTGGAATGAGGTGGCCAAGTAGACTTCATATGCACTAGGCAAGTGGATGTTGCCTACATAGTTTCATGGACATAATTTTTAAACTAAACTTCAAGCCTAATTTAGTTCTACTGAGGTGGGGAGTGTTAGTTAACTTGGTTGCCCCAATTTGATATCATGTAGTTAGGTTCGATTGAAGGATGTTGGAGAAAAGAAAGCACTAAAGGGTGGAAAAAATGGCAATGAAATAGTTTTTTGATTGGTTTGGTAAAAATAATGGATGAAATTACCTAGGAGGCAATTAGATGATTTCTTTAATTATGTAAAAGGAATTTATAGCCATGGATAAGCAAGTTTAAGAATGAAAATTTTGCCACCATTTAAAAAAAAAGGGAGAAATATGTTTTACCAGGTTTTAGAGAATTTGGTATGTCTCAAATTGCCATGGTGACCCAACGGGTTATTTCATCACCTTCCAAATAAGTTGAAATTATGCAAAATCCATAATAATGTCATTAACAGGCTATGGAAGGGTATTATTTAATGATTTGGGGAAGCAAAGGTGGAAAGTGGGTAAATGAGAAGTGGCAAAGATTTAAATTCTTGACCCTTGAGCCAATGGGACCCCAAAATAAGTAAGCATTGAGTTTTGTGAGATTTCAGAGAAAGACTCTAAGGGGTTTTGGAATATAGAGTGAGATGAGTAATAATAATATTAATTACATGAGGGAGTAGGTTGTGGATTTCATGTATTAAATCAAGGGCATGGATGTCATGAAGTAGTAAAAGTGGTACAAAAAGTGATTGTACTCTGAGGGGTTAGAGTTTAAATGGGAGAAAATAAGGGAGATCTAACAAGGATAAGGTGAAGGCCAACCAAGATATAGATGATTAGAAAACAATGAGGTCACAGGTAAAGATGAAGGTAGAGAAGGATGGAAGGAGCTAGGCATGGACATATATATATATATATATATATATATATATATATATATATATATATATATATATATATATATATATATATATATATATATATATAAAGGAAGGTTAGGAAGAACAATGAATGTCATCAAAGGAGATGAAAAAATGAAATGAAATGGAGAAAAGTGAAGAAAAATAAGAGGTAGAAGATGGGGGGTGAGGGTGTACTAAAGAATGACAGAGTGGAGAATTGAAAAGGATGGGGAGAGAAGTGTAACAATCATGAAGGGTAATGGGAGGATGGGAAATATGGGAGGCCATGAAGGGTTTGAAAATGAGTCTAAAAACAAACCAAGGAGAGAATATTTTGGTGATGAAAATGAAAAACAAGGCAATAAATGGAAGAAAGGAAATAAGAGGAAAATAGAGTGAAATGAGGACACAAAAAAGATGACAGGAGAGTAAAGAAGCAGATGGTATCTTGACCAAGTAAGCATGGATGATGATAGGTAATGAAGCAAAGTAGATGGTGGTTTTGGAAATGAGAATAGGATGGAAAATGGGAAATGGGTTAAGAAAAACAAGGGGAAGCAAAGGATGGGTGAAGAAGAAGCTGAAGAGATAAGGTATGCATCAATCATCTTCTTATAAGAGGTTGACAAGTCGAAAAAGGGTGAAGTGGTGAAAAAATAAGGGAACACAAGGAAAGGGCATGAGATGAAAATAAGGGATGAAGATTAGGGATGATAAAAATAAAAAATAAGAATTAAAGTAGGGATACAAAGCATGGATACTCACATAGATGCAAAAGATAAGTGATAACCAAGATGGAAAGAGGAAAAGGGGAATGTAAAAGGCAAAAGGCATCAAATGAGAAGAAGAAAAGAGGCAATTATGGGAGGCTTCTCTAAGGATAAAGACCTAGGTAGAAATTAGTTTTGGAGGAAAAAAAGAAGACAAAAAGGATGAAAGGATGGAAAAAAGCAAACAAGAAGAATTGAAAATGGGTATGGTGGGAAGAGTGGCAAAATGGTAGAGAGTGGTGGTATATGTAAAGAAAAAGTATAGAAATAGAAGAAATAGATAGATTTCAAGATGAATAGTATGATGTGGAATTGGTGAGGAAAAGAGAGCGATAAAGAGGGTATAAAAAATATCCCAAGGGTGAGGGGAGATCATGAGGACAATGGAAGAAGTTGAAGGGGATAAAGGACAAGGTTGGTAATAAGTGGAGATAGAGAGAGACCAAAAAAATGAAAAGTGGGTGAGGGACTGAGCTACAAAGTATGCATGAGGAAAGGTGATGGGGAGGCTAGCGAGGTAGAGTAGGTGGTGGCTTTATGGGAGATAAGAGGGGCCAATGAGGAAGGCTATCAACCCTTATGTTAAAAGAGATTGACAAGTTGGAAAAGTGGTTAAAAGAGATTGACAAGCTGAAGGGAGGTAAGTGCTAAGGGGATATGTAGAGAAGTAGAGGAAGAGATGTAGGAGGGAAAACAAAATAAAGCATGTGGTCAAGCTGACCTTAGTAACTGAATGCTACCTACATAGTCCAAAAATATCTCAGGCTAATGTAGTTCTCCTAGTAATGGGGGAAAAACTCAAGAGGAATTATTAGATGGTGTTAAAACATAAGGATGTTGAAATAATTTTAAATTTTCCTTTATGTAGGATGCCCTAAGTAAGAGGAAACTATTAGCAGTGGAAATGAGTGAGAAGTAAAAAGGGATGGCAATTAGTTGTTAGTGGTTGAGTTACCCTTAAAAGTGAAGCAACACCTACATAGTCTATAGACATTAAACCAATGTAGTTCAATAATGGTTGGGTGAGTGGTGTTCAAATTTTCTACCCAAATTTAATGGACCACATGGGTTGGTTTGGGTGGATCAAGAAAATGTTGTTAAAAAGTAGTTTTAGTTTTTGGTGAAGGTGACAGTGAAAGTGTATGGTGTAGATTGGTGAATAGTTACTATAATGATCCCACATTTAGTAATATGAGAGACATGGATGGGTAAGATAGGATAAATAAGAAGGGAGAACAATGCTAAGCACCATAAATGACCTTAAATGGAGATAATCCATAGAAGAGGTGCCTTTGTGAAGATTTTCCACCTTCTAAAATTATGTGAGGGTACAAGCTCAATGTTGGCATCTATTCTTATGAGTCAAGTTTTAGGAGGTGGGTGTTTATCCAGATTTGCATAGTCACTTTGGCCAAGGTTCATCACTGCTACAAGCCAATTTTTAAGGGCAGTAGCAAAGTGACAACCTACAAAGAATTTATTTGATGGTCAAGTAGATTCTACAAGGTAGAAAATTGGCAAGGTGATAAATGATAGAGGATGGATCATGCCTAACCCTAGAGCTTTCATGGGTAGGTTAGATGAAAGGAGGCCATGTCTACATCCTCTATCCTAGTTCCTTGGAATTGATGACTTGGGTTTCCATTTAGAATAGGACCTAGTAGTAGGGAACTACATGTTTTAGGATATTGGTTATATAGTTGGAGAAGGTGACTGCTCCTTTGTCATAGATGAAGTCTCAACTGGCACAAAAGAAAATATTGACATGTTTGAGCAGGAACTACCAATAGTTAGGGTTTGATGTTTAGAGCTTGTGGCAATAGGATGGTATTAATAGAAGGGTAGAGGGGACAAGAAGGTGAATATATTATTGTGAATTCATGGTGACCTACCTCTGATGGAAGATTTTTTATAGAAGCAAGAATTTGGAAGTTACCACCACCAAAAATAGTGATAGATGTGAAGGTGTGATCATTATAGTGACCCATGGTTAGAAGCTAATTTACATCAACTAGGCTAAAGGTGATAATGATTCAAATGACCACCAGGCCTACAAGGATTGTAAGATGATAAAGTAAGGAAAGACATAAGATGTGAATTAGATGATAAGGGTAACAAAAACATATCATGATGGTGCATAATGGATTTATTGAGATGAACAATAAAATCAAGGGTGGCATGTCCATATGAAAAGGTAAGTAAACATTACTATCTCAAGTGGGAAGACTATTCAAGGGAATCAATGACATCATATGACCTTCCTAGTTAGTGGAATGGAGAATCATGTTGATGAGGAAGAATGGTTAGGTATTGTATTTAAAGAATCATGATAAGGATGAATATTTATCATTGAATTATTTGGTTTTGTAGGTTATAAAGAATACAGATTACTACACAAGGTTGAATATGGAAAATAATGGGAGTAATGGTGGAGATAATTAGCAACCCCCATGACCTAAAATAATCAATATGGTGAATGTGTGGATCTATCAGATAGTACAACATGTAATGGAAATAATAGTACTGTTAGATCAATAACAAAGGGAAAGGTACCCATGACCCAAGCTTGAGCTTGAACTCTTACCTCCATAGTCAAATAAAAAGGTGAGAATTTCACTACACAAGATGCAAGGCTAGAGAACATAACTTTTAGCCTATCTATGGAGGGAACCCTCATTGTCCAAGGGGATGTCTAATAAGGCAACAACCAATAATACCTGTATGAGTAGAACAACCATAGTAGAGGGATGCAATGTTTGTGATAGGTGAGCAGAGTGAAAGACCCAAAGCAGAATATGATTCTCATCCTATTGGGATGAATGTGGGAGAGGAGAACAAAGTATACCCTTTAGCAGTTTTTAAGATAGAGAATGCTATGGATGTTATTCCAAGGAGTAATCAAGTAGAAGGATGGCTAAACACAAATCTACATTCACCAAATAATTGGTCTGATGCTTAAGTAATAAAATAATGTATGCATGTGATTTAGGCAATGTGTGTGTAATTTGATGACTATGTATGTGTCATGTGACTCCTCACACCTTAAATAAAATATTTCACTTTTTGATGTAAACATGTACAAATTGTGTTGGATGTCATTGGTCAAATTTTATCATGCTTAAGATTCTGTAGATATTTATGAATGTAATGGTTATGGTTATGATTGGTATGGTTATGGTTGTTTTAATATCACTTAATGTAAAAAGAATGATTATTATTGTTGCAATGTTGGATGGTAAAATTCATGGTGAAAAAATCAACCAAGCACATTAAGATAAGAATAGGGCTCAATACTTTATTTTTAATAAGGACTAAAAAAAGACCTAAAGTGAGATTAGATTAATGAATATAATCCCTTCAAACATTTTACATGATCGATCGTTAGTTGATAAAAAAAATTATTGATCACAGGGTGTCAAGTAAGCTCTAATTGTAGAGAGGATTACAAAGCAAGTTAGTCAAGCATTAGTCCATAAATTATGAAACATGCATAAAGAAATAATTAACCAAGCCTATCTATTCTTATGGGAATTACAAAAGATAGAAAGAAATAAATGAAAGAAAGCAACACCATATTACCTTCCCAAATGGATTCACCATACCCATGTAGCTCAAAAACATGTTCTCCTTTGATCAAGCATCCTTGTCTTTGTCAACAATGGTGGAAAACTCCTCCAATGCCTCAAGAACACTCCATAAAATCTAGTCTCTTAATTCTAAATCACTAAACTAGCCTATCAATAAAGCTTGCAAGCAAAATCTATGATCAAATGCAAAAACTTGTGGAAAAAATTTAACATTATAAATTTTCAATATTCAAGCTTTTTTATTCATGTCCATGGCCTCTCTATTTATAGATTTTTTAGATTGTTCAGGATCAACCATGACTGTCCATCTCAAGATTGAGATGTGTGGCCATGGAAAATCTTAATATTTGGAATTAAATCCATAATTATCTTCATCATGACCTTGGAAGAAGGGGCATTGAAGAGGTATGGGAGGCATTCACTAGGCATGGGTGACCCATAATCTTGATATTTATGGCATATATGGCCTAGGGATGTCTTCCAAAGAAATGAGGTCACCTGATGATGCAATTAATAGGGATCAATTTTCAAAAATAAATATTCAACAACTCTCATGGAAAATCCACTTAAGATATTGATTTGGATTAATTAGCCTTAAATAAAGTTAATCAACATTTGTACAATTATTTGAAAATTAGCCCTCAATTAATCAAAATGGTCAAAAAGTCATATTACTGAGTTTTAATTTGACTCGAGAAGAATTAGAAGGTGACGTTAGATGCACCAAAACCATATTTCCATTTAGGATGTTTTCAACACAAAATAACAAAAGTACATTGCATATACTAATGAATTTAGGAGAAAAGAGTTATCCAGAGCTTAAAAGACAAAATTGTCATTTTGACTTGAAATGAATTGATCAAAGTTAGCTGAGCCATAAATTGCATTGCCCCATTTAGGGATACTTTGACCTAAATTGGCACTTGTAAATGACAAGTTTCAACCATTTAGTGTGTTTTATGTATTTTGACCTAAAATGTGCATTTGAGTGTAATTCAATTAAGATTGATAATTTCAACACAAATGGTGTTAATAATTGGATATCTACGCTAAATACCTTGATTTATATATGTCTAAAGGGAAGATGGGTGATAGCTGGTGTGAAGGATAATGGGTATCAAGTACGATAACCTCATGTGAAGTAGTTTTCCCCTCTATAAGTAAACTAAGAATGGTAATAAACAAGTCCATGTCATATGTTAGATGTAGATGATCGATGTAGGAAGCCTACATGTGAAAGCTGATTATGGCTTCGAATTTATTATGCTACTTGAGAGCTAAATGTGGCTTTAGAATTTATTATGATAGTGGGTCTTTTGCTTTATTTTTGTATATGGGAAGCTGATCGATGTGGGAAGCTTCTAAGAAATTTATCTACTTTTGACAAAGTGAACTTAGCCATCCTTCAAGGGAGTGGTCTAAGCTTATTGTCTTTATTTAATGTTATTGATAGCTATCCTTCAAGGGAACAGTCTACCTCACATTTGGCAATTTTTATTTTATTTTTAGGTATCTTTTCTTCGAGGGAGCAGTCTCCAACACTTAAGATATTGACCCAAATAATTGTTTCAAGATGAAATGTGTTTAAACATGTACCAGTATAATTAGGTTCATAGGTTTATCTTTATGAGGGAAAAACTTTAGCACAAGGTCAATGATATGTGGAAGGGTGTGGTTTTGAGAGACAATGACCATAAGATTCCATATTATTAGAGATGAAAAGTATCCATGAGATCCATGTTATGGGTAGATCCATGGTACCCATATTTAGGATTAGGCCATGACTATGATGGTTAATCACATGGTTCTATGTTGTAATCAATTATCCTTAAAAGGAGAGGAGAGAGATGGGTGAAGGTTAAAATCTCATAATCAAGGGATGAGCTTAAGTTAAACAAAAAGAGTGAGCTTGATCCTTCTTTAACATAAAAATGAATGCAAATGTGAAGTGTTAAGGGGCCCAAGTTCTAGTTTACCTTCAAGAGAGGACAAATGATAAGATCTTGATCCATATTTATGGGTAATGATGTAGGGTCCAAGCCATTAAAAAGCAAACTTGCCTTGTTTACTTTTCTCCATGTTGGTTATGTATTGGTTTTCTTTAAGGATGAGGTTTCCAATGTTGAATTCCCATTGTTTGAGGTACTTTTTATAAGCATGTTTGATATGCTCCTAATAGATGCAGATGTGGGTAAGGAATACTAAATGATGTTAATTAAGTATCTCAAGTTGAGCTAAATGGTTTTGATAAAAATCTTCTTTAGAAATGAGTTCTTGTAAATATATGTAAAGAGAGGGGATTTAGACTTCAAGAGGAAAGACTATTTCTACTCTAAAGACTAAATAAAAAGGGGTATCACCCATAGAGGTTTGAATCCTAGTATGATAGGCACATAAAATGAATGGGATATATAAGTTCCAATCTTGATCTGAAGCACTAACTACTTTGGTTAGCATTTTGTTAAGGACTTAATTAGAGGCTTCCACTTGTCCATTTTCTTATGGATGGTAAGGTGAGTAAAATCTCAAATTGATGCCAAATGCATCACATATCCCATGGACCTACTTGTTTTTTAAAATATTTACCATTATCAGTGATTATCTTATGAGGAATATCAAAGTGACAGATAATATGATGGTTGATAAAGTTGACAATCTTCTCCACTCTGGTCAAGATAAGAGGGATGGCTTCTACCCACTTGGTGAAATATTTTGTGGTGGTGATGATGGAGCTATATTGCTATAAATAATGGAGGTTAATTTCTCCAATAAGATTAAACCCCCATTGAGAGAAAGGCCAAAAGTCCTTAGATACTTAAAGGCTATTGGCTAGTGTATGATATAAATTAGCATTCTATTAAAATTTAACACACTTTTTTACATAATCATAATAATCTTGGTTGAGGGTGGGCCAATAGTAGCCAAGGTGAAGGATATGTTTAGTGACCACTAGGCCGCTAAAGTGTCCCCCATAGATCCCATCATGTGTTTCCTTGATGGGATGGGAAGCTTCATGGTCACATAGGTAATGAAGAAGCAGACCATCAAAACCATGTTTGTAAAGGATTCCCCATAGTATGGTGTAACAAGATGTATTTTGAACAAAGTTTATATAGGCATTCTTAGAGAGGTTGGTAGGAATGATGCCTAGGTTGAGGTAGTTGAAAGTTTGGTCATACCAGATGTCAGAAGGGGATTCCTCCACATTAAAAATCATGGGGGGGAGTCAGATTGGATATAATAAGGTGTGGTAAAGTGATGAATGGTGATAAAAATTATGGAATTGAAAGGCTGAAAAGGGATCTAGGAAGCAAGGTAGGCCATTATATTTGTGAATTTATTGGTAGATCGAGAAACAAATTGGACTAGGTAATGTTCAAATGATGTTAAGAGTTTGTCAACTAAAAGTTTATATTTTTGTAAGACATCATTCTTAAATTGATAAAATCCATTGACTTGGTTGACCATAAGCTAGGAATCACCAAAGACATGGATTGTCTTAATTCTCAAGGTTAGAGTAGTTTGGAGACCTATAATTAGGGCTTCATACTTAGCCATATTATTGGTACATTCAAAGTCAAGTTTGAAAGAAAGAGGAAGGGGTTCACCATTGATAGGATTGAGAATGACTCTAACACCCCCTCCATATTGGAACTTCAAGCAATCAAAAAACATGGTCATTTGGTAGGTTATGTCATCTTCTTGAAAAAGAGTCATGATAGACTCATTTGGAAAGGCAAGAGGAGGTGGTTGGTTGTTTGGTAAAGGATCTTTATCCAATTGGTCAGAAATGACCTAGCCTTTAATCCACTTTTATTATATGAATTCAAGGTTTAATTCAACTAGAAGCATGAGCCACCTATCCATGCACTAATTTTGGTATGATTTAGAGTGCATGTACTTAAGCGGGTTGGTATTAGTTATGACATAGGTTTTATGGTTAAGAAGGTAGTGGTAGATTTTGGTGGTTAAGAAGGTCAATATTAATTAGAGTTTCTTGGTATGTGTATACCAAGTCTCATATTCTACAACCATATGGCTAATGTAAAAATGGCTTGCTCTTTGTGTTGTTTATCTCAGTGAGCCAACATTGCCCCTAAAGAATGGTTAGTGGAAAAATTATATATGTAAAAGGGGTCATCATCCTTAAGAGGGATGAGGATAGGTGGTGACAAAATGTATTGTTTGATCAAATCAAATGCCTTTTAACAATCACTATTCCATTTGAAAGAGACATCTTTCTTTAAAAGGTGATTGAAAGGTTAGCATCAGTCTAAGAGTTAGGAAATGAAATGGTGAATGGATTAAAGTTTTCCATATAGGATATGGAGCTATTTAAGGTTATTTAGATGAGTCATATCCAAAATTTCTCTAACTTTAATAGGGTCTACTTTGATTCCATGAAGAGAGATGATGAAGCCAAGAAGCTTTCCTGAAAAGACCCTAAAAATGCATTTATTGGGGTTGAGCTTGACGTGGAAATGGATTAGGCCTTTGAAGATAATGCTGAGAACTCTCAGATGATCTTTACGAGATTTATATTTTCCTAAGAGATCATCAACATAGTCCTTTACAATCTTATGAATGATATCATAGAAGATATAAGTCATGGCACATGGGTAGGTTGCACCAACATTCTTTAACCTGAAGGGAATGACTCTATAGCAAAAATTTTCCCCAAGGGATAGTAAAGGTGGTTTTATACTAATCTTCTAGAGTGATTAGGATCTGATTATAACCTAAAAACCTATCCATGAGAGATAACATCTCATGGTCAGCTATAAGATCAATAAGTTGGCAAGTGCTAGGTAGAGGAAAGTCATCCTTGGGATAGGCAAGGTTAGGGTCATGAAAGTCCACACAAATTCATAGACCCACAGTGGATTTGGTGATAGGGATGATATTCGAGACCCATTAAGGGTAGTCAATGGGTTTAATGAAGTTTACAGATAGGAAACATCGAAGCTCCTCTTTGATGAGAAGGGATATGCAAGGATGCATGTGTCAAAGCTTCTATTTGATAGGTTTGGCATCATGATGAATGACTATGTTATGGGTATCAATGGTGGGGGTCAATCCTAGGCATATCACTATAAGACCAAGTGAATGTTATGTTACAGTCTTGGAATAAAGAGGAGAAATCTTGAAGTTCCTCAACATTCAATAATTGGCCCAATTTGATGATGTAGGGTTTATTTAGAGTGCCCAAGTTGATATTAGTGGTTGATTCATTCAACATAGTTAGGGCCTCAAAAGGAAGGGATTTGTGGATAGAAGAATCCCCCATACTAAGGTAGGTAAGAATGGAATCATCATCTTGATGTTGGATGGTGTAGATGGTAGGAGAATCATTTTCTACCATTATAGGATGTATGAGTGGAAATAATTTGGTTTGGGCACTCTTTTGGTAGATGAGAGGGCCTAAACTTATAATATTGATCAAAAAAAAGTTAGGAGAGATGATATCAGGGTCTTGAAAGTGAATGGGTTAGAAAAGGATGGTATATCTTCCTCCATGGTGGCAATGGGTTTGAGTGAATTAGAGGATTCTTGAGGTGGCTCATATCCAAGGCCAAATGGCTCATGAGGTTGTAAAGTTTTGATACATGGTAACTCATGAGGCCTTTGTTCATAGCGATTGAGGCTAAATCATTTCCAAACACACTTATGGAGATAGAGTTTAGTAAATTTTAGTTTGTTAAGATAGGAAAAGTTAGAGGTAAATATTTGGATGGATGAAGTATTGGTATGGGATGAAAGTGTCCGATCAAGTCCCCCATAAATGAAATTTGTTTGATGGTTAAAGATTCCAAAGGGGATGATGGTTCTAATGTTAGGGTTGTAGTAAGGGTCATGTCTAAGATTTCCATATTCTTGGGGGGTAGGGAAGGCATCTAAGGATAAGAGTATATATTCCTCAAAGGAAAGACATTAGAATGTGGTTGTCTCAAGGTCTTGTATAGGAATCTAGGAAGAGAGGATAGATGAGCTAGTGGAAGCTTCATCAACATTAGGTGTGGAAATGTTATGGGTTTTATTTAGTGAGGTTGTGTTGTTATTAGATGATTATGAGGTGGATGAATGAGGAAGAAGGACATCATTAGGATGATATGTCATATTAAAAGATGTAAAAGGACTAGGGTTGGCTTGGATAGTCACAACTTGCCCTTCATGTTCAAACTTGACACATCGATGTAAGGTGGAAGGGACACAACTCATGGCATGAATCCATGGGCATTTGAGTAAAATTTTGTATTATAAATCTCTTTATACAACACAAAAGAGTTTGGGAATAGTACAAGGCCCCACACAAATGTGGAGGAAAACTATACCCAAGGTGGTAGCCATGATATCATTGAAAGAATGAAAGACCACTGAGCTTTTAGACATGAGGTTCTTAGGTAACTACAAGTGGTCATAAGCATGGAAGGAGATAATATTTATTCTAACTCCCCCATAGATCATCACCCTTTTGATAAAGTTTTGATTAATGTATGTTGTAATGAATAGGGGGATTAGAATCCTTTAAATGAATAAAAGGTAATTCTGAATTCTTGAAGGTGACAAGGTTGGAAGTTTGAAGGGTACCAACAAAAGTGGATAGAGGTTGAGGATCATTGGGTTAGACCTCAATGGATTATAAAGCCTCTATGAGGGTTTGATAGTGATGGGGAGAGGTAGAGACTAGCTCATACAAGCTCATCTTTGTTGGAGTTTGGTGAAGTTATTTAAGGATAGATTTTTGAATAGATATTGCATATGGGTTAGGGTATGAAGGGTTAGATAGGGAGGCACCTAAGATAGATACCTCAGGGTTGTTTACATATGGAGAAGGTTGGGTATTATTTTCTTGGGAGTTCAGGGAGGTGTAAGTCCAAGGGATGGATGATTTAGCCTTCCCTTTATCCTTATGTTGGGCTTGAAATCGAGTAATCATGTGGATAGTGTGGATAAGGAGGTTTTTTGGATTGGGTGGTTGCTTTGGTTCCTCTTTTTTACCTTTGTGTGAGATTGAAGATTGGATGGGTTGAGTTGGTGGTTGGATTGGTAATGGGGATGAAAGAGGTTTGTCTGATAATATATCATCATCTTCATACAAGTTGTGAATGAGCGCTTGGAGATATTTACAATTTTTAGTGCCATGTCTTGGTGCCCTATGGTATGGACATACCAATATATTATTGAACCAAGAGGGTTTGGTACATGAAGGGTCAAAGGGTTTGATGGGTGGTAGGCTCAAGGAATAAGTTTACAATAACCACTAGAGGATGGTTAAGTAAGATTCATATAAAGGTGGTAAAGGTTTAGCAATTTTTATTTTGGGTGTTCAAGTAGAAGGTTGTGGGGGCATGGGTTTGGTGATAGGTGTCTTGGGTAAAGTGGTACAATTGATTAATGGTTTTGGTTTGGGCAAGATTGTCGATGATCTAGAGGTAGAGGATGGTAAGGTAAGTAACTTAGGAATTATTGATGTAGTGAGAAAAGGTGTCTTTGAAAGCAAGTATGAAGTTATGACCAAAACATGTGGTGGGGTTTTGGTAAAAATGATATACTTCATGTTCAAGGTAGAGGGATGAGGACCCAAAATGGAGGACAAGGTTAAGGGAGGTATAATTTGGGGTTTTGTGCCTTTTGGTGGTTTTACCTCTTTGCTTGTTTTAGTTTTTGGATTTGGAGGGGATTTGATTATTTTATTTGTATTTTGAGGGTTGATTAATTTGAAGGAGGTTTTATTTGGTTAGTTAGGGGTTTTACTTAGTTTAGAAGGGATAGGTTGGTCCACCAAAAGAGGGGTTAGAAGTTTTAGTTTGGCCTCCTTACCTTTGTTTTGGCTTTTGATAGAGGGATTTGAAATTAGAGGTTGGGTGGATGAAGTCCTCTTCTCTCATGAGATAGCTTCCAAAGAGGGAGTGGATGGTTCTATGATAGGGGAGGTAGGTGTGGTATCCTTCAATGGAGGTATGGGTATGGTGGATTCCTTTATTTGGGTGTTTAAAGGAATAGAAGGCAAATGTTTTTCTTCCATTAGGGGAATGGGGAAAGGGGTGGTTGAGGTAACATTTACTTCATAAATGGGCTCATTAATAACCACATTAATAGTGTATTCCTCATGAGATGGTTTGGGTTTATTTTCATGATGAGGGGTATAAGGAGCATGATTGGGGAAAGGCTTACATAATATGTTGAGGGCTTGGTTCGATGGTGTATTAGGATTGTCCAATGTAATATCCCCCTTGTCAATGAGGGATCAGACAAGATATTTAAAGGTATTTCACCTATTGATGTCATGTCCTATGACTCGATGAAAAGTGCAATGATCATTCTAATTATACCAATTAGGAACCAGATGAGAAACATCAAACTATTATGGTGGTTTGACTGGTGAAAGTTAGATGATATTGGTTTTTTTAACTTTTCCAAAATAGAAGGATAAGGCTCTCCAAGTGGAGTTAATTTCTTATTATTGTTCCAAGTTTGGTTCCTTTGGTTTTAGTTTGAATAATTGGGGGAATCAGAGGTTTGGTTCTTTGGGTTCTATTGGTTGGTAGATGGTGGTGGCATGGCTTTGAGGATAATGGCATTGGCAATTGCTTTTTTTTTAGTGTTACGATTGGTTTGGTTGTGTGGTTTAGAAGAAGAGTTCTCATTGGGTTTGTAAGTTAGGTTCTTATTCTTCAACTTTAATCTTCCCTCATCAATGGCTCTATTCTCGAGTTTTTAAGCCATGGTAAAAGCTTTATCAAATGTATAAAAGCTTTGGACACCCAATGTAGATGAAATGTGTTTTGCACATGCTCAAGTGAAGATATATATATATATATATATATATATATATATATATATATATATATATATATATATAAGCTTAGGTTGAAGAAATAAAAAGGAAAGTTAGTTATTTAGGCTCATCCAATGAGCCATGAAATTGGCAATAGATTCATCTTTGAATTGCCAAATGGAGTAGAGATCAATAATAGAAACTTTCTTGGATATATTGATCAAAAAGTGATCCAAAAAAATTTGGGCCAGTTGGGAGAAGGAGAAGGTGGGGTGTTTTGGGATGGCACTATACCAATCTAATGCCAGTCTAGATAAGGACATAGGAAAGGTATGAAGGAGAAGAGAATCATCATGGGAAATCAATTAACATGCATTCCTAAATGCTCTTGAATGTTGTTGGGGGTCCTCCTTGCTTTGAAATTTAGAGAATTTTTGAAATTCCCATTATGGAGGATATAGTTGGAGAGGGATAGATGGATGGATTGGTTCATTGAAAATTTGGTCATAAGGGATAAGGTTATGTGATCTTAAGATGGACAACTCAAGGATAGTCATTTTGTCCATTAACATCTTGACAAGTTCGTTTGGGGTTGTTAAACTGGATAGGTATATGACACATTTTTTTGGGAATGGGTGGCATGGGAATAAATAGTGGATGGTTGGGATGAAGTCATGTGTGTGTGTTTGTGAGGTCACTTAAGATTGGGTGGAAGGTAGAGGTATTTATCCTTGTGTGTTAGAAATATATTGATAAGATATCATGGGCATGTGTTGGAGGTTTAATGTTGGGAGGTTTATGTATGGAATCGAAGTGATTAATGGGTTAGTTGGTTGAAGGTAGGTAGTGACCAAAGTGTTTATAGGTGGTAAGGTGGAAGGTATGGAAAACACCAAATTCTGGAGTGGATTGGATACAATTAGGTTAGTGGTGATGGAAGGGGTAGTAGTATCATGAGTAGAAGTTATTCCCATGGTGGACAAAGGTTGTGTAGATAGTAGTGAATTTGTCCCTATGGTGGATGGTATATGGGTTAATGTTTGGGTGTTGGTTGGGGGTATTTATCAATTGGTAGGATTTTTTGATGGTGTGGGTGGTGTTTGGTCATGGTTTGGGTTAGTTAAAAAGGATTTTTGGGTCACAAGAGGTTGGGTAGGGTTGACCATGAGATGGGAAGGCATGCCCAAATGTGGGTCACTAGGAAGAACTAGAGTAGGAAGGTGATAGTTTGAAGTTTGGAGGTAATGTTAAAGGGAAACATGGTTATTATCAAGAAAAGTGGAAAAGTATATATTACCTTGGGAAAATACCTTAGGCAAGGTAAGAGGAGTGGAAATTTGAGGAGATCCTTCAACATCGAATGGGTACTCTATGGAAGAAGGAGAGGAGGGAAGTGGTTCTTGATTTATTTGGTTTCTCAATTGTTGTCTAGTGAAGACCATGTGAGAAACAAGTAAAGGATTGGTATAAACTCACACCTCAAAACAAAGAGTAATCAAGGAAATTAAAAGAAAAAAATACATTCAATAAGAGTGCATTAAGCCTTAGGATTACTCTTAATCTCTCTTTTGGCTTATGCCTTAGAAAAGCGTGAAAGGGAAATTGGCTTGAATAGGTCCTTAAAAAGGTAGTCTATGTTTGGTTTTGGGTTATGTTTAGGCACTCAAGAAGAAGTATATATTGGATTAATTACATGGATTTGTGTTTGGTGATTTCTCCCCTCACTTCATGATCTCATAGCTATTATGGGTGCTTAGCCAATATATATCGATTACCAGAGTTTATACTCAACTAAGGAGCTAAGTTGGTCATCTTCTCAGTGATTAAATCCAAGTAAGATAACCAAGAAAGGATAAGGTGATCTATTAGGTGATGAAATCCTAGTTGGGCCTTGTCTCAAGTGATTTTTATTTTTGTTTTATGCAATTGGTTTGGTTTTGTAACATTTGTGCACTATCGTTAATTTTCTTTACCTTTAATTAATCTAGGTGAACTAATTAAGCAAGCAAGCAAACAATGTATGCAATTAATTTTAACCCAAAGGATTCTTCTTCTTTTTTTTATGAAAATAAGAAAAACTAAAATTCACATAAATTCAGCATGAAAATTTAATCCTAATCCTATGATGAATGCTCTTTTTATTTTATTTGTTTTGGAAATGCAAGAAAAAAATGAAATTTTCTACTTTTTTATTTTTTGTTATTTTTCTAATAAAACAAGATAAAACTTACATTTTGAAAGAGACGAATGATTAATTTTCAAAAATTAAATTAAATATAAATGTCATTTTACTAATGCAACTAAATGTTCTAAAACAACTAATGAATCCATGAAAACTCAAGGGTCCCACCGAGCGTGCTAAAATGTTTCTATCTAATTTTTGTTTTTTCTTAAGTTTGAAAAGAAGAAACTAGTTATGAAGGGTGTGGAAGAATCCCTATTAAAGTGTGCACATTGGATACAATTGATTATGTGGATATCCTCTTTGGCTTGGGAGGATGACATGTAAATAAGAAAACACTAAAAGAAACTTGTTTGTTAGACAAGTAGATGGGTGGATTGCCTAGCATGACCTAGGTCATAGAAGCAAAAGAGTTCTAAGAGGTTGTCAATCCACCTAATTTAAATATTTAGTTTAGATGATAAAATAAATGTATTATTTCATTAAACTACAAAAAACTGAAATTAAAACCAAAAAACAATTGAATTTAATACAAAATAATTAAATGCTTTGCTATGTTAACCAAAATAAAACAACTAGTTTGGTTATACTAATTTTTCAAATTGGTTAAGGTAAAATGGTGGTTTTGGTTTGGTTTATGACAAGAGTCAAAAGGAAATTATAAGGTTTTTATTGAGTTGTTAAATGTTTGAATGGGTAAATTATAGTCAATAAAGGTAAGATAAATGGCAAAAGGGATTATGAGGTCAAGATGGAAAAGAGGCAAGAAGGGTAAATGGTCAAGGTGGTAAGAATGAGGGAAAGGGTGAATGGAAAAAGAATTAAATGGATAAGAGGGTAGGGAGTTGAAGGGATTAAAAGAGAAGAGTAAACTGGGATAAAGGTATGAGATCAAGGAAAGAAAAAGGACAAGAAATGAAATACAAGAAAGAAAACAAATATTACCTTGATACTTGATGAAGATGGTTGATGAAGATGTTGTTGTTAATGGAATTTGGGGTAATTTTGACAAAGATTCATGTCTTTGATATTTTCTCCTCCAAGATGATGATGACCTCCTTCAAAAACCTACAACAAGATGTTAAGAACCAAAGACTAACTTCTAACTCAACCTTGGGTGAAGGAGAGGGGGGGTATTTATAGCATTTGTTGTGAAGAATCATGCAAAAAGAGGGGAATCCAAGTGGAGCTCATAAATAACTCAATTATGAGGTTGGTGGGATTCCCACTTTGATCATAGGTCTTCCTATTTGGGTTGGTGTGTCTCCTACCTTACACATGAGTCCAATTTTGAATGGGAATCATGCATATGGGTTTGAATGAGGCTTAAAGACTTTTCACCACCCTTTTTTGTCTTCATCCAAGAACTTAAAGAGGTGGAACACCAAATGTGGTATCATTTTCCATGTGGTACATGAATATTCAAAGATGAGGTTGGTGGGGATTCCCATTTGGGTTGGTGAGTCTCCCATTTGGGCTAAGAAGTCAAAAATGGGTGCCCATTGTCTTTCAAGAGGTAGGTATATATTTTTGAAGGATAATTTCATGTGTGAAGGCAAAATATATGTTGAATTATGGCATTTTATGGGGAAATTTTCAATATTTCAAGGGAGGCCCTTGTGATGCTTAAATGAGGTCAAATGAGGTCATTAAACACATTAGGAATGGGTCCCATGTGGGGTATGATGTCCCACATCAAGACACATCACTTCTAAGCCATGTCACTTGCTATATCACCTTCCATGTCACTTAAGATGTCACTTTCCATGTCACTTATGATGTCACTTGCCATGTCATTATGAATAGTGATAGTGGATCCCATAGTGAATAGTAATTTTGAATAGTACATCCAAATAGTAATTTTGAATAGTACTATGTGACTAGGAGAATAGCGATTTGGTTGGACTAAGAGGGGTTGGTTAAGGGTTAAGAAGTTTTAGGGGGTTTTTAGTGGGGTATCAAGGCATTTGATCATCAAAAAATGCAAGTGTGTAGTTTTCTATTGTCCACACTAAGGTTTTCATTCATATTAATAAATATGAATAAAGATTTAGGTTAAAGCCTTAAGCTAGGTCCAAGACATATTAATGTGACCTCATGAATCAAAAGGGACTTGGCATAAATATATTGGACCAAGGTCAAAAACATAATAAAAAGGACCCTATGAATAATAAAAAATAGGTCATAAGGTTTTAGCCTAGGGTTTAAAAATTTAGGATAAAGCTTTATGAATTGTGTAGGATATACAAAAGGGACCCTGTATTAGTCAGACCATGCTAAGATAAAAGAGAACAAAGGGGTTTGGGACTTAAAGGGACCCAACATAGAATTTTTAGACTAAGAATTGGTTGTGTTGAAAAACATGACTAAGCCTTAGGGTAAAAATAAATTAAGTTCATGGAATGATAATTGTTCATATGAAAATTTTCTTGCCAAATTTGAATTTAAATCAAAGGGCATGAGCTAATGTAATTAGAGAAAGGGTTTCAATAAAATTAATCATGGATTTAATTTGACTTTCAATACACCAAAGGTTAGTAAAAGACCAACTCATCATCAAATCATAAAACCCTGATATTGTTCATTCCAAATGGATTCCATTGGATTTGTGACCTAAAACATAAAGATCAAATGTTAAAAACTCTAGGAATAGACTAAATCATAATCATGAACAAATGTGCCAACCAAACTAGGTGTGGATGATATTCAAATAAAAAATATGTGAAAATATGTTAATGACACTCTAATCAGATGAATTTTTAGAATTAGGGTATAAATTTGCATAATTTGACATAAGGGTCCTCATTTTTTAGAAATGAGGGTATGTTGACCTCAACAAATAAAAACTTCTAGGGGAAACATAGTAATATATTAGAATTTAGAGACTCTAGTTTAGACTAATAATTAAGCTACATATTCCATCTAATCAGGCACCATTATTAAGATCACTTCATGGGTAGAAAAAATCTTGAAAACATATATTTAGGACCAAAAATCAAGACATAGCCATGTTGTGTGTGTGCTTTAATTACACTTATTGATAATCATAGGATTTGGAGAACAAACTCTAGGTTCATGAATTTAATCATTAACACTAAATTTTAACATGTTTGGATATTCATTAAGAACCATGATTTAGCTCAGGGAAGGCTTGGGCATTGCTCTACTACCATATTAGCATCTATAGCCCTAATAGATATGCCTTTGGCTCCACTTATGGCCTTGATCCACTACCAACTAGGCATCCATAGCCTTGGTGGAGATTACCAGAATCACCTTTGCTCAAAAACTTATAGTATTTTGTAATAAGGTTCTTATTTTTTGTATTTGTCAAGTCCTTTTGACTATTAGGCAAAGGTTAGGAACTAGATTAACAAGGGTCATGGATTTGGTCAAGTGTTTGGTCTTTAGACAATCATCCTTAGCTATAAACTTTACCCCAAGTAATTAATGCTTTTTAAGTGCAATCATGATTGTACCTTAATAATATAATCTTTCATCCTACATGTGCAATCATTCTTAAGACCAAACTTATATCAGAATAAAGTTTATAATCTCAAGGAGAAATTAACTCTTTTTCCTATAAGTCTTTCAGATTGAAGGTGTTATCTTCAAGTATCTCAGCTATTTGGTAGGGACTTATCCACAAAGGTGTGAACTTCCCATGTTTACCCTTAGGTTCAGATGCCTTGTCCCAAAAAATAACTAAGTCTCCCTACATGGACACCTTTATTTTTGAACATTTATCAAACCACCTATTGACTATGGTTTGGTGTCTACTAAAATTAGCAAAATCGTCTTCTCTTACATCTTCTATCTATATGATGTCTAACAACACTGATCCTGCAAATTCTTGGTCCTCCTCCATGTATCTTGCATGAACCTATATGTTGGTAGCTTGAGGGTGATGGGAAAGATGCATTCTTGACCATAAAATAACAAGAATGGTGATGTTTTGAGAGCTTGTTTGATTCTAGTTCTATCTTCCCAAATGGCATACTTAAGAAACTTATGTTATGTTCTAGGTTTATCAGCTACAAACTTATTTACATCCACCATCAAGTTCTTATTTATTGATTTGGATACTCCATTACTTTGAGGATAATGGTTTGATGAGAACTTGAGGATGATGTTGTTATCATATGCTCATTTTATCATCTCTATGGATATAAAAGCAGATCCATTAATATAGACCAAATATACAGGTGTCCCAAACATGTTGCATATGTTTTATTTTAAAAATTTGATCACCTCTTCAACCCTATAATGTTTAGTTTCCACTTCTTTAGTCCATCTAGTGTAGTAGTCAGTAGTAGTTAGGACGTACTTTTGACCATCGGAGGATTTGGGGTTTATGACCCTCACAAAATCCAACCCCCATTGGGAAAATGGTTTATTAACCATTATTGGTCTTAGTGGCATGGTTGCCTTGTGATATTTGGTATTAAAGACCTAACATGAGTGGCACTATCTCACATGGTTGTGAGCATCTTTGAATATTATAGGCTAGTAATAACTAGCCCTTAATATTTTGTGTGTTATATAACTTCCGAATGGATGTCCACTTCCCATTTTTTAATGGAAGGTACTCATGATCTTAGATACTTCACTCTTGGAGACACATCTAAAGTTAATGTCTTAAAAAAAAATTATTTTACAGTACTCCATGTTTGATCAAAAATTGAGTTGCTTTGAGCCTTAAAGCTCTCCTTTGTTCTTTACTTAACCTTTTAGGAGAAAAACCATTGATTAGTAAGTGGACAATGGGATCATACCAATCATTAGGTATGAAACTTTGTTGGTATACCTGTATAACACTTAGCTTGGGGTTATTATTGGCAATCAGTTGAATTAAACCCTGATACCTTACCAATTTTGAAATCTTAATCTCAATTACATATTCTTGGAGCATAGATATCCACTTACCTCTCCTTTCTCCTAGTTAATTTTGACTTAGCATGAGCTTAGTGACAGGGTCTGGTAGAATGGTATGCACCTTATTCTTAAATATATAATTCTTGAACATTGACCAAAGCATATGCTTGCTTGTCAATCAAAGAGTAGTTTAGCTTAAAAATTTTAAGGTTAGTGCTCATAAAATCTATTGGATAGTCACATCCATCCATCTTCTGAGTTAAAACTATAACTCTTATATGATATAAAGCAAAATATTAAAGATAAAAATATTTAGTAAATTTTGGACTTATCAGTATAGGGGCTTGTCTAATTACCTCCTTGATGTCCTTGAAAGCCTTCTTTGTCTCTTCATACCAAGTGATCTGAGACTTTTTATTCAACATATCATTCAATGTTTTCACTATTTTTGAAAAATCAAAAATAAACTTCCCTACAAAATTTATTTTACCAAATAATGACTTCAATTCCTTCCTATTATTAGGGGGATCTATATTAGATATTGCATTTACTCTTTCAGGGTCTATAAAGATTCCCTCCTTAGAGATAACATCTCCTAATAGTTTTCCCTTAGTAACACATAAAATACTTTTCTTTGGGTTGAGAGAAATACCATACCTTATGCATCCTTCAAATACCTATTTTAGGTGCATAATATGATCCTCCCTATTCTTAGAAAAGATGGTCAGATCATATATGTATATAATAATGCACTTACCTACAAGACCTTAGAAAGCATGATCCATATCCCTTTGGAAGGTTGAACCTACATTTATAAATCTAAATTGCATTCTCTTGTAATCAAAAGCTCCCCACTTAGTAGTAAATGTAGTTTTCATTCAGTCTTCTTGATTCACTAGCACCTGATTTTACCTTGAGAAACAATCAAGAAAGGACATCATGGTAGAACCATAAACAATTTGTATTACTTGGTCAAGAGAAGGTAGGGGTAATTATCTTTCTCAAATTCTCTATTTAGATTTCTAAAATCAATGCACAATTTTATTTCACCATTTTTATTCTTGACTGGGACTAAATTAGCAACCCAAGTGGAATGCCTAATGGGAAACACAATCTTAGCATCTAAGAGCTTCTTGACCTCTTTGTATATTAGTGGTTCTAAGATTGTGTTGATAGGCCTCTACTTTTATCTAAAAGGTTTGTAGTTTTCTTTTTAAGGTATGGTATGAGTTATGACCTTTAGATCAAAGATATTTAGGTCATCATAGGACCATGCTATGATATCTTTATATTTGGTCAGCATTTTTTGGCTCTTCTAGACTCAATGATTGTATAGGCTATATCAATATTAACTAGCTAAGGTTGACCTTGAAATCCAAGATCAATTTCCTTATAATCTTTTCCATTTACTTTGGGAAACTTGGTAGCCTTAACTAGTCTATCAAAATCAAAGAGTCTCTCTAAGGCTATCATGACTTTAGGGATCTTATTTTCATTTAATTAAATGACCTTTTCATCAATTTTGCTTTCAATGTTCTAACCCTTAAGGAAACTAGCTTCATCAATAATGTGACCCTCAAACACTCCTAAATTATTCATTAAATCTATGATTTGATGATCATCATTGAATACCTGCACATGATTGATGTTATCTAGAACTAAGGGACATGATATTAACTCAATTTTAAGGTTTTTTAATGTGTAACTTTAATTGGGCATAAGGTTAGATGCAGCTGAAGCAAGTTCATTGATAGCCTTGTTCTCCTGCCTAGGGATTGATGCAATGTTAAAAGCATCAAAACATTCAGTTAAGTCCCATAATCTAAATTTATATTTATTGAGATATGAAAATTTGCATTTATATTTACTCTTGACCTAATTGACCCCTAGTTTAGAATCACCAAAAACTAATCGCTCCTTGGCCTCATGCTTGATTGTAAATTGTAATCTATGAATAAGTGCTTCATACTCAGCTAAATTATTGGTGCATGAGAACTAAATTTTATAAGAGGCATTATATTCTTTCCAAATTGGATTTATTAACACCACTCCTACTCCAAAACTTGATTTGCATCTAGCACCATCAAAATAAAGTTTCCATAATCTATGCAAAGCATGAGAAGTTTTAGAGTTACATATGTTTGTGGTGTCAAGAGTGTAAACACCAAGATCTAAGTTAACTATGTTTACCCTTTCATTTATTATATTATACTTAGTGATCATATTATTTATTTTGGGCTCTCTTTCTATCTTGATTTGGTTGAGGACTGCCTTCCAAGGCAATCACATATGTGAACACTCTGTTGACATATAACCATTCAAGCTCCTAATCCAATCTCTACTCAATATAATCTCATAAGTATTAAGGATGTCCACCACTTTTATATCAATAAACTATTGGATCCTTGTCTCTAAGTCAATTCGCATGTGAACATTCAATAATTCACCAATCACTTTAACTCTTGATTTATCTAATTGAATTACAACTCTATCAGATTTAAAGGGATTCAAACCTAATTGTTCACAAATACCACTAGGCATAATATTTATAAATGCACCAGAATCTAATAAAAAATAATGCAGATTCTTACCAAAGATCCTGACTATAAGTAAGAAAGTATGAACATCTACCTTACTTTTGTGTATTGAAACATTATCATGTGAAAACTTTTGAGACTTACTAAGATATTTAGACAAATATTCTAAAAACAAATCCCTTTGTTTAGTAATCTGTGTCAACTCATGAAAGGTAATGTTAGCCTTGATCTTCTTCATGTCCTCTACTATGTTATACCTATTACTATTAGAATAAATAGATGTATCAGCATTGGGCTTAGAAGTACTTCCTTTAGGAGGTGCTAGATTGTTATCTAAAGTAGTATTAGGAGGAGTCTCAAAATTATTTGGAGGAATTGAAGTGGTCAATGGTTGCTCTTTCTCCTAGTTTCTCAAAGGATAATTCTTCTTCAAAAATTACTAAAAAACATGAATCTCTTCAAGAATATCCTTATCCTCAATGTCCTCTTGGAAAGGGAACTCAAATTTCTACACCATGAGAGTTGAATAAGTAGACCTAGATGACCTTAAGGAAACACAAAGACCTACATAAAAGTCCTTATTAGGGACAACTTCAAAAGTATCTAATTTTTCTTGGAAGGCTTCAAAAACATTACAAAACTCAACATATTCAATTTACCCATGCTTACAAGTAGAATGAACTCTACAATAGCTAGGTAAAACAACATCAATAATATTTATATCCAGCACATTCTTGTTAGTAAATGGTTCATTTTTTTTATTGTTGTAGTAACTATCATTCTAAAATCTGTTAGTGGGCCTATTGAACCTCTAACAGGAGTAATTCCTACCATATTTTTCTCCAATATTGCTTACTTGTTTTTTCAATTGTAGGAAGTCAGTGCTAAGCTTTTGAACCATATTGAGGATAGAATCACTCTCATTCTTTGGGGCCTAAAAATCATGAACTTGAGTATTAACGTTAGCTATATGTAGTAAAGATTTCTGATCCTATAGATGAGATCCATTGGCAGCATTGTTCAATAATCTAAAGTTTGAGTAAGATGAGCATATCTCAGAAGTAGTTGGTTCAAGACTAGGAGTTGGGTCAGGGAAGGCATATTTTGGTTAACATTGGGAATAACATTCATAATGGGCAAATATAGATTAGCATTAGGAATGGAATATGCTAATTGTCCTTGTGGTTTCATCTGGTCATTAATGATTACAACCTTGGCATAAGCTAAAGCTATTGTGTTCATGGGTCCAACAACTCTCTTTATAAACATGGAAGTCATAGGATCCAAGGCATCCTTATAGATTTACAAGGATAAAGCCTTATCGGGTCTATAAGGAGCTATGGTCCTATTGAACATTTTTTGGAACCTATCATTGAAGGCTCTTATGGGCTCATTTGCATCCCTTTTCACTATGGTGAATTGTTGGTATAGGACACAAAGACTAATGATTTTACCAAATTGGTCAATGAAAACATTGTTAAAATCAACCCAAGTAGTAATGTACTTTTTTGAGAGGTTTAGAAACCATTCATATGCAACATCTTTAAAACTAAAATGAAATAGTCTACATGCTACATCTCATAAGTCACATTCAGTAATCTTAATGCAAATTTGAAACTCTTAATGTGTTCCTTAGTAGTTATAATACCACTAGGACTAAATGTTGGCAAATAATTTTTAGGATTAGGAGTAAGGTCATGTACCACACTTGGTGCATTAATTAAAGAACCACCTAGCCAAGCCATGCCTTAATAGGGATCAAACATAGGAGCACTATGAATTGGAAAATATGGTAAATAATTTGAAATTTTGTGCTTACTTTTGTCTTTCCTAGTTCTCCTATGAAATTATAGTGAAAGAAGAGGTTCTCTAGTCTCTGACTATGACCTTGTCTTGATTCTTGGTAATTTTAGCTTGTGGGTTTTGAATCCTACTTGAAATATGATCTGTCAGCCTTATCTTTTTAAGTAACAATTATTATACTTGCACATTAAGAAAAATTTGTAAATATTTATATAAAGGACCACAAAGACAACCATCTTTAACTAAGTTGACTCAAAGATGCATCCAAATATGTAAGTATGATTCATCTTTACATGTTTAAGCTCAAATAAACTCAAATTAGCAAAGGATATATTGATCTTGGTCAAAATAGCTATTACTAACCTCAAACATGTTGAATTGACAAAGCTTAAACCATCTTTACCATAATTAATCATATACTTCCAAAAAACATCGATCTTTGTCAAAAGGAAGCACAAAAATGCATTAAAGACCATAAATATCAATTATTTTAACACAATTGAACAAATAATGACACAATTATGTAAAGGTTACACCAATATTTGAACATAATTCACAAATATGAGCAAAGATACTTTAAATCTACAAAGATCTAATGAGCCCTCCTTTTATCACCAGCAAAATCTCCATCCATTGATGCCTTAATGTGTATCACAAGTGTTCAGACTATTTAAAGAACACTTCTTGTTTTAGAATTCAAATAATTCATCTCATGAGTTGTAGGTTGTGATAATCTTGTTATCTGTTGATGGAATAGAGGCAAAACAAGTGGACTATTTCACAATATTGATAAAGTTTGGTGGTTGGGAGTCACCATGGCCAACTAGCTATCTTTGCAAAGAGTGAAGCAATCTAAGCTAATATCAATGAATTATGATCAAATTCTAATCTAAAAAATAATATAAAAATAAAATTTATAATGGAAATTAATCTGGAGTGATAAGGTTAAAAAGGATCAAAAGGAAAGGTAGGGTAGAAAAGAGTTGTTACTGATCTTCATCCCAAACATCATGACAAAGTTCAAATATCATATAATCATGCACTTAACCAATGTGTAACATAAAGTAGCATGAGCTCAAATCTTATCACCTATTTGGAAAACATCTAAGGAATGAGAAAAATGCAAATAAGAACTAAGTTCATTTTAAATATTTACCGTTGCAAGCAAACACCATTAGCCCAAATTCAAGAAACATAAATGAAATGAAATAAACCTAAGAACTTTTAGTCATCCTAGCATTGACACAAGTTAATAAATCTATAATTAATATATTCACACCAAGAGTTCATAAAAATCATTCAAATCTAAAAATAGGAACAAGCAAGCAAGAGAGAAACCATAATAACAAATGACATAAATAAATATGGATAATCTTTGTAAAATTCCTTGCTTGCATAAATTTCTCAAAGTTTACATAAGTTTTGGATTAAAAACTCCCTCCTCTTTTACAAATGGTAATACTCCTTTTATAGAATGCCAAGTTATTATACCGGTTAGTCATATCCAATTACAAAAGTACATGTGTCAAGGATAGCTATAATTTTACAAAGTTCTAGAATACACTAGACTTTTCCTTATGGACTGACCTATAGGCAATGTGATTTACAAGTTTCACATGCCTTTACAAAATAATATTCTATTTTCAAATATTACAATGCTTTTGTAGAAAAAAATATTTGAAATTAACTTTCTTGACTTTGGGCCTTTATGCTATTGAAGTCCCTTATTATTTTAGTATCTTCATTTCTCTTTAGTGTTTTTCATCAATCAGCTTCAAATTAAAAACAAGTTCCATGAAGATCTCATCCTCTTGATTAGCTAGGTCTCCAAGGTCCCTATCATTTCTTCCTAAGGCCTCTTTAATGCTCCTAGATTCAATAATCTTTTCTTTTACTATTTAGATCATATCCATGACCCTATATTATCTATTATAGATTTGCCTTGGCTTTTTATCCTCACTTCCTACATGACTAGGGTAATTCTTTTCTTGAACTCTTCATCTGTGATGAGGCCCATGGAGTTGAGTTTAGTTGGTTTGAGGATAATGGTCCCAATGTAATGTTACATCCTATCTAGTAGCTCATTTTCATCCTTGAGGAGTCTTTCCAAAATTTTAAACCATGTGTTCAAGCTCCTGATCTTGTCCACAAGTAGTCATATGACTATGTTGAGATGGGCCAAGATAATGGTCTTTAAATGAGGGATTTGATATTCCATCAAGATATTGGTAAATTCTTTCATTTTATCTCTTGAATTTTACCATTGGGTGATTAAGATCTTTTTTGTTGCATCCTATTGGCTCAACACATTCTATCTAGACCTTATTAACTTTAGATAATTAAACATTTCATAGAAGGATGCTTCAAACATCTTAATCGTTGCATTAGGAACTAACAATATAGCTTGCTTCTCTAAAATTTTCTTTTACTTTTATATATTTTCCTTATGTTGCTACATGCCTTTGAGGGCTACCTGCAATTGGGATGACTATGCTTAGGCCAATTCAATAACATTCCCCTCAAAAATAGTGCTTTTTCTTGGTTTTTGTCCTCTTACTAGATTCAATTCAAAAAATGGTTCCACCTTTTGAAAAGTGAACTCTTCTCCTTTGACCATGGCTTTCTTCTCAATCACCCTCTATAGATTGGTAGTTTTGGGTCAAAATTGACACCAACTAAAGACTCTATTATCTAAGGAGCATGGGTCTCGACTTGTTTTTTGCATGAAACTCCTAGGGAAACTATTCTTTTCTCTTCTTGTTGTTGCAAGACAACTATCCATGGCTTCAATCCTTCATGCACTAGAATGTTGATTACCTACATCATTGCCTAAAGATGGTGTATGGTAGGGATATTCTATAGATTTCCATATATAAACCAATTAGGAATGGTGGGGCCTTGGATTGGGTTTTCTTCATTGAAAAAGTTGACCTCACTCAAAGGATGAGTGAAGTTTAACTTGGGCTTCTTGGTTTTACTAAAACTAATGCCATCTAAACTTTTCTCTTTGGGGCATCCACTAGAAGTAAGCGCATGACCAACTATTTCCCATTTTCTTCCTTTGCTTCCTCAGTTTGAGATTCCTATTCATCAAACTAGTAAACACTAGACATCATTGTAAGTGCATCCTCAATTTTTCCTCCAGAGTCTAATGCTACCATGTTAATCTCTTCAATTAGTGACCCTCATTCTATTACCTAGGCTGAAGATGATGTTATCTCTTCAAGTCTTTTCTCTTGTGGCCTTTGTGCAACTGATGCCTCCAAATTTTGTGGTTGTGTTTATGGAGGTCAGGATGACTCTCCACTAATCAAATGGTATTGTCTAGGTCTTATCTTCCACCTATTATCTCTTCCCTTTTGCTCTCTAAGCATCCTAGCTTTTGGCTTGATTTTATGTTTCTTTAATCACCTTAAGACCTCAAAAAATGAAGATTCCTTAATGTATATAGGGTCATAAGGGCTAGGTTGGTTCTCATAAGTCATGTTTATCCCCTTTGCCTTCAAATGTTTCTCAACCATTCTATAGGGGTCCCATTGTCTTAGCTCATCAAATTTTAAATTGAAAGAGGTTCTATGTTTGGAGGAAATGTCTATATTATCCCATTGTTGAAACATAGTCCTAATAATGGTTATGGGGAGGGTGTGGAGTAGTCATTTCCTCTTTGTTTTACATAAACCATCTATCCCATCACATACTTGGTAGGCCACTTCCTACTCTACTAACTTTATTGGCACATAAACTGGTAGCCTAAGTATGGTACATTGGGTTCCATCAATTATTATTATAGTGAAATATGTATATGGCCATATATATCCCATGGCTTAAATTTATTTCTTGACCAAAGGACTAATGCTTGCCATTAGATTCCCAGTTATGGCCTCAATTAAGACTAGATAGACACAGTCATAGATGAAATGGATGTGGTCCCTATATTTGAATATGTGTAGTTTTAAATAATATTGGGAGACTATTTGTGTCCCTTTAGATGACCATTATCTAATTTTGGGGATCTTTTTAGTGTCGATCAAGGTATCCATCAAGTATGACATCATGTAAAATTGGCCTCTAGTCCTTTTCATGACTGTGGAAATCTATCTACATAAATAAGTGCTAATAACTTCACCAAAGGGAGGGGGAGCTCCCCTTAAACCATAAAATAGACCAAGGGCACCCATATTTTATCCACATAGGTGGTGGTTGGATTCCCACACAACATTTTCATCCAATTCATAATCATCTTGATCCCAGGGTGTTGGAAATACTGTCATTGATGTCAAAGGTCTAGCATTATTGGTGATAAAGGCCCCATTGCATTTAATGTTGTTTGTAATAAATATATCTTGGCTAATGTGATTTAATATTTATTTAATATTAATGAATATATTTTTGGTTGCATATGAGACAAAAGAAGGGCCCATGGAGAAGTCAAAGAGCCACGAGGTAAAGAAAAAAGAAGGATGGGACGCATTTTCCCATGAAGAGTCATCTTGGGGAATTCCAAGAGTCACCAAGTGAAGACAAAACAGGAAGGGTGCAATTTCTCATGAAGGGACACTTTGAGGAATATGAAAATTCACCAAGATAAGGACAAAAGAGGGAAGGACGTTTTTGCTCATGAAGGGTCACCACATGACTTTTCAAAGGTAAGGATATGAAGGGTCATACAAGTTTGGTGCCATTTTCCATGAGGATTGAAGGGTCACAAAGGGGGAAGGCCAAAGGTTATTTGGAAAGATATAAATAAAGGCTTGAGAAGCCATTTGTAATATAGAAGAGAGAGATTGATTTGATATTTTAATATCTAGCTTAGAAGAGCAATTATGAGAGATGAATATGATTTGTATTTGTTATATCTAGCTTAGAAGACAAAAGGTGAGAGAGAGAAAATAGATGTTGTAATGAACTATAATTTGTTGAGTTAGCAACATTGAGAGATAGGTGTGTGGTATACACAAAAGGGGTTGGTGCTCCTGTGGGTTGGTGCTCATGAATTGTTGTTGGGTTGGTACTCGGCAAAGGGGTTGGTGCTCCTATGGGTTGGTGCTCAGCAAAGGGGTTGGTGCTCCTATGGGTTGGTGCTCATGAATAGTTTCTGGGTTGGTGCTTGGCAAAGGGGTTGGTGCTCGGCAAAGGGGTTGGTGCTCACAAATAGTTGTTGGGTTGGTGTTCAGCAAAGGGGTTGGTGCTCCTGCAAGTTGGTGCTTGTGAATATTGTTTGGTTTGGTGTTCATTAATATATTTGAGATTGTTGTCTGTGGTTTTTTCCACATTGGGTTTCCACGTTATATCTAGTGTCTCTCTCTATCTTGTGTGGTGTTTATTGTTTGAGTTTTATTGCATATCTTGAATGTTTGATTAAGTGGAATTTGGTTAAGGGAAAGTTTTATAAGATATATGATATACTAATTCACCCCACCTCTTGGTATATCCCATGCTTAACAATTGGTATCAGAGCAGGTTCCTTTTTGAAAAGTTTTACAGCTTGAAGGTAGATCTAGAAAGCATGATGGCTGGGTCAAAGGAAAGATTTTCTACAAATAAGGCACCTTTGTTTGATGGGATGAATTATGATTTTTGGAGCATGAGAATGAAAATTTATTTGATGGCCCTTGGATTCGACATATGAAAAGTAGTGGTGGAGGAATATGAAGAGCCACAGACATCTGTAATTACTCCAACAGAAAAGAAGGCAAGTGAATGTAATGCTAAAGCTTTAAATCCTATTTTATGTGGTTTATGTGAATCTAAATGTGTTAAAGTTATGCAATGTAAATCTACTCATGAAACTTGGGTAAACTTGAGAATATTTACAAAGGTGATGGAAAGGTTCAGCAAGCTAAGCTTTAGACTTGTAGAAGACAGTTTAAAAGTTTGAAGATGGAAGAAGAAGAAGATATAAAAAGTTATCTTTTACGAGTTGATCAAATCATAAATCAGATTCAAGGTCTTGGAGAAATGTTGGAAGAGTCAACGGTGGTACAAAAGGTTTTGAGATCTCTACCAATGAGATATGATGCAAAGGTTTCGGCAATTGAGGAGATGAAAAATTTAGCCAAACTAAAGATGGATGAGCTTCATGGTCTACTCACAACATATGAGATGCGGACAGAACAAGATAAACCCTCAAAGAGAGAAGCAGCTTTCAAGACATCAAAGAAAGAGAAAACTAAGATTCAAGAATCAAGTGATAGTTCCAGCGATGATGAAGATGACAATGAAGCACTTTTCATTCACAAGCCAAAAAGAGGAATAGGTAAATATCAAGGAAAATTACCTTTTAAATGTTTTAATTATGGAAAGATTGGACATTTTTTAGCTAGATGCCCAAATAAGGGTAATGATGATGAAGAAGAAAAGCCTACATACAAGAAGGATTTCAAAGGCAAATCTAAAAAGGGATTCGAGAATAAGAGCCTGTATTCTAAGGATCCTAGCTCAGTCAAAGATAGTGGAGTCAGCGATTCAGAAGAAGAAGAGATTTTATTCATGGCTATACATGAAGATGATCAAGAAGAAGAACAAGAGGAAGCTGAAGTGAATATGGAAGGAGAACTCATTTGTGCCCTAGAAGAGTTAAAAGCTATTGAGAAGAAGAATCGAAGATTGGAGCGCCAGATCGAGAAAAATGAACAAGAGTCAAAGGAAATGATTGAAGATCTACAAGCACACTTTGAAGAATCCAAGAAGAATGAAGAAAATCTCATAGCACAGTTGGAAATAGCAAGAAAATAATGTGAAATGTATGTTATTGAAATTGTCTCTTTGAAAGAAGATATTAAGAAAGCAGTCAATGATAAAGTAGTTAGTGACTCAAAATTTGAGGATAGCACTAACATATTGAATAAGATATTGGAAAGTCAAAAAGAAAATTTAGACAAGACAGGGATCAGATTTGAAAAGAAAAAGAGATATGCTGAAGCTCTTACAAAAGAGGAAACAAAAAGGGGATAAGTGAAGAATACAAAGGACATTTCAAATAAAGAAGGCTAGAAGGAACAAAGCTACAAAAGGAAATCACATCATAGATATACAAACAGGTCTTATTTTTATGGCTATTATTTTTACTGTAATCGATATGGTCACAAGAAATTAGAATGTATAAAAAGAGCTAACAATTTCAAAAATAAGGAGAAGGAAAGTCAAGTAGAGTCAAGCAAAAGCCACAACTTTTTTGCTCCTCTATCAAGCTTTGATGAAGAGACCATAGTATGCTACAAGTGCAATAACTTTAGACACATAGCTCGGTATTGTAGAAGTGTGTTCAAGTTAGTCAAGAAGGATCAAAGTTTCAAATATCCATTCATCAAGAAGAAGGTCCAGACATGTTCATGGTAGAAGAAACAACTTGAAGATTTTATGATGGTTCAGACAACTCTGCATGTAATAAATAAATATTAGCCATGGTTAATTGATAGCGGATGTTCAAGGCATATGACATGAGATAAAAGTAAGTTCATAACTCTAAAGAAGATCAATGGTGGTACAGTGAGATTTGGAGATAAAACCATTGCCAGGATAGCTGTAAAAGGTACTTTGAGTTTGGATTATGGTAGAACTAAGACTAAGAATGTTTTATATGTAAAAGGTTTTAAGCATAATTTGTTGAGTTTTATTCAAATATGTGATCAAGGATATACATTAAAGTTTCATAAATAAAGTTGTGAGATTAGAATAAAATATTCAAATGAGTTGATTGCAGATGCTCAAAGGACACAGAACAATGTGTATGTATTGTCAGATATCTTCTCAAAGGCACGATCAAAGGATACATTCAAAGATCTACAAGAGGAGTTGGGAGTAATTTCTATTACTTCCTGCCATTGATGTTCAGCATCAATTGAGGGGGAGCTAAGTGTTAGCTCTAAGTAGGCCCTTTGCCATTGATGTCAAAGGGGGAGAATAACAAGTAAAGGTACAGGTGCAAAAATAGGTATAGGGAATAGGTATAAGTTGCTATAATAAGGGGGAGTTATTGTATGTTTTTAGATGATAGTATGTGCAGGTGATCAGATGTGGCAGTTTTAGGATTGAGGTTGCCATCAATGACAAAGGGGGAGATTGTTGGAAATATTGTCATTGATGTCAAAGGTCTAGCATTATTGCTGATAAAGGCCCCATTGAATTTAATGTTGTTTGTAATAAATATATCTTGGCTAATGTGAGTTAATATTTATTTAATATTAATGAATATATTTTTAGTTGCATATGAGACAAAAGAAGGGCCCATGGAGAAGTCAAAGAGCCATGGGGTAAAGACAAAAGAAGGATGGGATGCATTTTCCCATGAAGATTCATCTTGGGGAATTCCAAGAGTCACCAAGTGAAGACAAAAGAGGAAGGGCACAATTTCTCATGAAGGGACACTTGAGGAATATGAAAAAGTCACCAAGATAAGGACAAAAGAGGGAAGGACATTTTTTCTCATGAAGGGTCACCACATGACTTTTCAAAGGCAAGGATATGAAGGCTCATACAAGTTTGGTGCCATTTTCCATGAGGATTGAAGGGTCACAAAGGGGAAAGGCCAAAGGTCATTTGGAAAGCTATAAATAAAGGCTTAAGAAGCCATTTGTAATATGGAAGAGAGAGGTCGATTTGATATTATAATATCTAGCTTAGAAGAGTAATTGTGAGAGATGAATATGATTTGTATTTGTTATATCTAGTTTAAAAGAACAAAGTTGAGAGAGAGGAAAGAGATGTTGTAATGAACTATCATTTGTTGAGATAGCAACATTGAGAGTTAGGTGTGTGGTATACACAAAAGGTGTTGGTGCTCCTATGGGTTGGTGCTCATGAATTGTTGTTGGGTTGGTGCTCTTATGGGTTGGTACTCGGCAAAGGGGTTCGTGCTCCTATGGGTTGGTGCTCATGAATTGTTTCTGGGTTAGTGCTCGGCAAAGGGGTTGGTGCTCCTGTGGGTTGGTGCTCATGAATAGTTACTAGGTTGGTGCTCAGCAAAGGGGTTAGTTCTCTTACAAGTTGGTGCTTGAAAATATTGTTTGGGTTGGCGCTCATTCATATACTTGAGATTGTTCTCTGTGGTTTTTCCCACATTGGGTTTCCACGTTATATCTGGTGTCTCTCTATCTTGTGTGGTGTTTATTATTTGAGTTTTATTGCATATATTGAATGTTTGATTAAGTGTAATTTGGTTAAGGGAAAGTTTTATGAGATATATGATATACTGATTCACCCCCCCTCTCAATATATCCTGTGCTTAACACAGGGCTGAATTGGTTAATTAGGATGTTACCATTAAAGTCCAAGAATACTTGATTCCTAGAATACAACCATAGGGTAAGGATGGTATTTAGGTCATTTTCCTTAGCCCAATTATTTATGGTGGTCATGTCTATTTATGTCTTAGTTATTTTATAATAATTCTCAAAATCTATGGTTGAGACATAAGTTATACTTTTGTGAGTGTGCTCATTAATTAACATGCCTTTATCAATTTTCAATCTTTAAATATATGAAAGAGAACATCAATACAATGTATTACCTTGGGTTTGGATACTGAAAAGTGTAGTCTTTTTATCTAAATAGACACTATGTCATAATATCTCCTTCTCATAGATAGGTTCTTCTTCTCTTCCCTTGTCATGGTCGATTGCTCCTCAACAGTCCATAATAGCTTGGACTAGTTGTTGTCTCTTATGTTTAGGGTGGTGGCATCAAATTATATATCTTTTAAAACTCTCCCCTTAGAATATAAAGTTAGATATAACTCCACATCTTCCCTAAAAGTGCCTTTTGAGCCACCATGGTCTAAATTAGGTCAAATTACTCACTAGTGGACTGCTTTTTATCTCTGGATTAAATTACTCTGGCTCATATGGTAATTCACTCTTCTAGGTTTGATTGTAATCAATACACTATCAAATTAGGGATTTAACATGAGCTAGGGATTTTTTTCAAGTCTTCTCAAAGCTTTAATGGTGGCATCTTGTTTGAACTTAAGTGATTTTGTGCCTTAGATTTGATTTAGATCCTTGCATTTATACTTTTGCCTTTTTGAACCCATATGATCTTTAGATTTGTCATTTTATGGTTATGTGGCATCTTTGTGGCACTTTTGCAGTACTTTTCTCATTAATTTTTAAAAAATGACTATTGCCTTTTGAAAATCTTGCTTTAATCTCATATTGTTTGATTAATATGTGCAAATCAATGTGGTTCATTGATCTTGATCCACAAGATTAAATGTCATTGGTCCTAGGCCTGTTGAAATGTACATGTTGAATGGCTATCTTAAAATTAACATCTATGCACCCATAATTTGACATCTGCAAGAATGTCTTTTATGTTTGTGTGACCATCAATTTTTAGGTACCACCTAGGAATCTTTGTTGAACTTAAAATTGATGTATGTGTACCCATCTTTTGACATCCACATGAATGTCTTTGACTACAACATGACCATCAATTTTAAATTACTTCCTTGAGACTCCTTACTAAGTTTTCCACTTATCACTTCCAAGTTTACTCAACTTCATGTGTGTTCCACTTGATAGCTCCACAGGGCCTCTACACTCTATGTTCTATTAGCTTTGTTGGGTAATGCACTTTTGCCATGTGGTGATCTTACATCTGCCTATAGCTTTGTTGAAAGGTCAATGTCTCCTTCACTCTATTGGATCACTTTTTTTTAGGCAAATACACTCCATTGGATTACAATTTGAGGGTTGCACCATTGTTTTATGCTTAATATCCTATTGATGAACTTGTGACACTTGTCATCATTTTGGGGCTTTGAATTATCAATAATCGTTACGTTCCATTGGATCAATCTCATCCAGGCCAATGTGGATGATTGATCCTACAAACAAGCATGAAATTTAGGCTTGAGAACATATATAACTTAGACTAAAGTTTTTTTTTACTAAGGTTTTAAATTTGTGTTAATAAAGTTAAGCTTTAAAACATAATAAAAGGGGAACCCACAATTTATAAATGACTTGGCATAATTTTTTTTATCCCAATCTAGAGACATAATAAAAAAAGGAACCTATGAATAATGGAAGACATAGCATAAAGTCTTATCCTAAGGATTTCATTGTATTTATAAATATAATTGAAACTTTAGGGTAAAACTTTAGGTTAAATCTATGCCATAATAAAAGGGGCCCTATGCTTAGTTTTCAAGTTTGATCTCACCTCATTAGATCATGTTCATCTAATAAAACACATGCCATAGATCATGATCTATGGGATTGAGAAATATTGGTTCCCTATCTTTATCTTCTATTTTTATCTCACTCCGTTAGATTAACTTCACCCAAGAAAACATGGGTCATTGATCCTGTAGACATGTATGGTACTTAAGTCAGCTTGAGAATAATATATATAATACTTAAGCTGAGGATTTAATTTATATTTATAAATACTGATAAATATTTAAGTTAAAGTCTTAAGATAGGTCCAAGACATATTAACGTGACCTCACTAATTAAAATGGAATTAGCATAAAGATTTTGGACCAAAGTGAGAAACATAATAAAAGGGACCCCACAAATAATAAAAGATAAGTCATAAGGTTTTAGCCTAGGGTTTAAAACTTTAGGATAAATATTTATGACTTGTCTAGGATCTACAAAAGGGAACCTGCATTAGTTGAGCCATGCTAAGATAAAAGAGAACAAATGGGTTTGGGATGTAAAAGGACCCAACATGGAATTTTTAGACTAAGGCTTAGTTGTGTTGAAAAACACTAATAAGCCTTAGGATAAAAATTAAATTAAGTTCATGACATGATAATTGTTCTTACAAAAATGTTCCTTACAAATTTGAATTTAAATCAAAGGGCATGAGCCAGGGTAATTAGAGGAAGGGTTTCAAGAAGCTTAAACATTGATTTAATTTAAATTTCAATAGACCAAAGGTTAGTAAAAGAGCAACTCATCATCAAATCATAAAACCCTAATATTTCTCATTCCAAATGGACTCTATTGGATTTGTGACCTAAAACATAAAGATAAAATGTTAGCAACTTTACGCAAGATTAAATCAGAATCATGAATGAATGTGCTGACCAAACTAGGTGTGGATGATCTTCAAATAAAGAATTTGTGCAAACATGTTAATGACACTCTAATAATATGAATTCTCAAATTTAGGGTATAAATTTTCACAATTTGACACAAGGGTTCCCATTTTTTATATATGGGGGTATGTTGACCTCAACAAGTCCTTTGAGTGTTGTCATTACATCCTCGTCTCCTTGAAGAGGAACATTATGCCATGATAATAATAGCTAGTTGAGTGGCATTCCTATGATTTGTGATTGCATGGATGATGGGGAAATTTATTTATTGGCTATAATTCACTTTAAACCTCATTAGGTGTGCACACCTTTTATTTTAAACATATTTAAGATAGAAGTATGATATCAATTTTTATAGCATGTATGTTTGTTTCCTATAGCATGTAATTTATAATAGATTGTGACATTTGAGATTTTTTGGGTGTCTATCATTTTAGAAGTGAACTTTTTATCCTTTTCATTGACCATCCGTTCCTTTATATGGTATATGTTTTGAAAATGCATGCAAAACCTAGTGTCATGTATTACTTATTTCGATATACATATTGATTATTGGGGTTTGTCATGCCTCATTTTAGAACCATGACACACCCTTTAGTGATTTTTGAGGTTGGATCCCACCATTTATATCAATTTATGAATAATTCATGTGTTACACCTCCATTATTATTGGGAATTTTTTATCATGTGAGAATGCATTTTAGAGAGGTGTTTTTCCTAGATGTTGACCTCAACAAGTCCTTTGAGTATTTTAATTACATCCTCATCTCCTCGAAGAGGAACATTATTCCATGATAATAATACCTAGTTGAGTGACATTCCTATGATTTTTTATTTCATGGATGATGGGGAAATTTATTTATTGGATACAATTCACCTTAAACCTCATTGGGTGCACACACCTTTTATTTTAAACATATTCAGGATAGAAGTATGATATCAATTTTTATAGCATGTAGTTTATAATGGATTATGAAATTTGAGATTTTTTGGGTATCTATCATTTTATAAGTGAACCTTTTATCCTTTGTATTGACCATCCATTCCTTTATATGGTATATGTTTTGAAAATTCATGCAAAACCTAGTGACATGTAGTACCTATTTCAACATGCATATTGATTATTGGGGCTTGTCATGCCTAATTTTAGAACCATGCCACACCTTTTAGTGGGTTTTGAGGTTGGATCCAACCATTTATATGAATTTATTAATAATTCATGTGTTACACCTCCATTATTATTGGAAATTTTATATCATGTGAGAATGCATTTTAGAGAGGTGATTTTCCTAGATTTTCCTAAGTGCCACTTTTACCATGACTCTTAAGTGATGGCATTTCCCCTTATTCATGATGTTATTCTTTAATTGATGTACAAGTTTCATAGAATGATCATGAATGTTTGATTACATGTTGGACCCACTCATGAAACTTGGAAGTCCATATGCCTTTTTTAGGATCTTTTTTGAAAAGGGGCTTGTTGTAGGAGTGTGTTCTTAGGGAGCACCTATGTATTCTTATATTTATTGAATGGTTACTTCGACCAAGATTTTTGAGTGAATTTTTGTGTACTATGCTGGGTATGGGAGTACATAGCATACTTCATTAGTTTCACGAATAAGGGATCCTATAACCTTCTCAATAACCATAAAAAGAGTATCCTTGGTGATGATTATACCTTTTTAATTATAATAAAAACTTCTAGGGGTCACTTTTGTTATTGGTAGTGTTTGTTGTATAAGCATGAGGTATTTCTGACCTAGTTAAGCACATATTTGATGGATATTTATGCCTTTAACATGTTAATTCTAGGAAGGGAGATCCTAGAAGACCCCTCAAAGATTGAAATCACCCTTGAGTGGTGTTCATCCTCCTCATAGTGGAGGAGTTTAGTTTGTGATGTTAAGTAAGTTTGCATTATGTGTGATCAGATTTATATAACATTTTTATTAAGTTTACTACATTCCTTTCCCTTCACAACAAAGTGTTTGTTGCTTTGTGTCAACTAGAGGAGTTATATATATGGAACATATTGATGCCTCCATGCATATAAATTTTTTGTGGTCTTTATCACTTACATGTTAATTTTTAATGGTCTTGGTAACTTGGATTTATGATGTATACTTCATAGCACACAAAGGTATTGAAGAGTTTACTTTTAGTTGTTTAAATGTTAACTATCTATTCCCCACTAGTGGCCTTCTAGGGCCACATTGTTTATCATGATTATCTACTTGATGTGGTTTAATTTGAAGATATTTAATTTATTGATTATAAATTATAATTTGATTTAGAATCACACACACACACACACACACACACACACACACACACACACACACACACACACACACACACACACACACACACAAATAAATATACGAATACATACATGCATATAGACACACACACACAAAAAGATGTATGGTTTTCCTTGTTATGGAATTTGAGGCTATTTAATCATTTATTATTTTGATCTTTAATTAAAATTTAAATCTCATAATTTTCCTGCTTATCCTCAATTTTGGATTGAATTGGTTTGTTTATCCATTTTCACCTTATTTATTCTTTGGATTATTTTGGGTTGTTTACCATTTTTATTTGTTTACTTTTGTGGATTGAGCTAGGTTACTTAACTAGTTTACCTTCACTCTTTGATTTTGGTAAAATTTCAATTTATTAAAGTGATTTGTTTTGATGGGCTATTTTATGGTACTTTTTGCATTATGTGACTATGGGAGTAATAGGTGAGAATTAAATTATTAGTTTTAGCTAATGATAAAGCCTTATGACATATTGAGTAACTTTTCAAGCAACTTGGGAGATGTCTCATATGTTTCCTTATTGAAAGGATATAAGAAGGATGTAAGCCTTAACCTTTTGATTATTTTTTTATAACATGTGTTTCCTCCTAAGTTTGGGAGTGATGGAGATGGGTTGAATTGTGGCATTAAATACAACCTTAGTTGGATTTTTATATTGTGGTTTGGGTATTAGGATGAGTGTCCAAAGTCATCCTAATAGATTAAGGTATTATGTTTCGGGCATGAATACTAACGTATAAATTCCCCCCAATGGATTATGGAAATAGAGTTTGGGAAAGGGTGATATAGTAATCCCAAGTCATCCTATTTTACCTAGATGAATGGTTTGGTAAATGATGATAAAGTAATTTCACAAGTCTCATTCTATGATTCCATTGAGTGGAAAACATACTCTTTATTCATCTGATGGTTTATAAACTTCTTAAGATGTTAAATGATCATTTATTTTTTACCATTGAGGTCCCAATTCAATTGGATCATTTTTCACTCTATTTTCATAGTAAGAATGGGACAAGAAGGAAACTAAAATTCTCTTTATTCCAAAAGATAAAATAAATTCTTACCTTGTACTTGAATTTGACACCTGACACATTGTTAAACATGATTTTACCATTAAGTGACAATTTAAGGGAACTAAAGCATTCTTAATCATATGTCATTATAACTTGAAAACTAATATTAATCAAAAATATAAATTATGCCTTGAAACGTGACTTACCAATAGGTGGAGTTGTTTTATCTTTGGCCATGGACAATATTAATATTCCCTATTGAATTATATGATCTATTAGTTGACATATGATATCATTATCTTTAGGAGACCATGATTTTAGTTATCAAGGTTATTCTATGTTATTATAACATAATTGAAAATATCCTTTAGATATTCAATGAATACTAGATTGAATTTTACATAAGGGAAGGAGATGTATGGCCCCAATATTTATAGTGCTAGTTTCTATGACTTTTTATTATTTTACATGTCTTGATGTGACTTGATATTTATATTATTTGAGACATGAGATATTTATTGTTATATAGAATTGAGATGGTGGATTTTATGTTTTAGATATTACTTGTTTATTACATGAGTACTTTTCAAATGTTAGTTATTGTTGATTTCATATATTCATTAAGATGCTTATTTTGGTGTCATACTAAATGAACTAATAATTACTTATCATATGATTTTATTATACGTATATTTAAATGTTAGCATGTTGATTTTACTCATGATTATTGACATATTATTCTTTGTGGTGTTTATACACATGTGTTAGATGTTAATAGATGTTATTTGATAAGTTTATATTTAATAATTTTGGCTATTTAGGGTAGTGAAATTTTATGGGTGAAGTGATGTGCACATGATAGGAGGCTAATTGATGAAATTGGCACTACAACAAGCATAATTTCACCAATGGTATTATAAATGTATTGTAATGTATGATAATCATCATTAAATTCAAATCCTAGTGTTATGCTATAAATTAATTTTGATTTTTGGCTACTTATACATTCCTATGAATATCCATTCCCCCTTTATATACATTTAAAAAATAACTTGAATGGAAAATTATATCATTTTTTCAAGTTGGTTTAGACACATAAATTAACATTTATTGATAAAACAATGTACTTGTGATTATATGCAATCAAAATTGCATCATGTTTATAAATCAATCCTAAGTCAGAGAAGATAGATCATACCATACACTTCTAATTGAGGACACATTAAATAATTGGGAACATGAGCAATACAGGGATCCACTACACCCAATTAGGGGATCTCTTATCACAAGACACAATGCTAGGGTGGGATCTAAAGCCTCCAACCAAGCACAATCATGAAATAACCCTAAAAGAGTCTTATGTTTTGATATCTCACTAAACTAATAACAAGTAAAGAAAATCTAATCTAGTGCTCACCAAATCTTGTAGCACAAAGTGGGGATTAGAAACAATAAAATTAAAAATGCATAGAAGACATATACTCATGTCAATGTTTATAGAATCATAATGTATGGAAGAGAAGTACATATGCATATCTATATACTCTTATAAAGGAGGAATAAAGCTAGGAATAATTACTTTTGAATATGAACCTATCGAGCTTCAATCTCTCCCTTGGCCAAGGTGTTTTGCAAGAGGTTGTTGTGGTATGTAAGGATGACAAGGATAAATCAAATATAGGCTACACAACCTATCAATACATCCAAAAGACTTATCCATAAGATAATATCCATATCTCCAAAGAAAGTATGAAACCCTAAAATTTCTCCTCAAATATAATGGTGGATAAGCATATGCATAATAACTCTTACTTTTTCTCTTCTCTAAATAATGGCAAAATGAACTTGTATATATATAGCCAGATTTAACCCTAATCCCTTTTAAAAGTTTTGTCCAATAGGGTCGACCTAGTCGACCTAGTATAATTAAGGATAATAATTTACTAGGTCATGGGATAGGTTGTCCAAAAGCCAACCTAGACACTAAATGAATTTCACCCAAAAATGTACAAGGTTAACCTAGTTGACCTAGTACATTTGACAATAAAAAAGGGGCTAAGTTTAAGAAAAATGGGATAAAATGTGACAAATAAATGGAGAGTGTGCAATAAATAAAAAGCTTAGGGATAATGTTTTAGGAGAAAAGTGTGTAGATAACAAGTGGAAAAAGGGATAATAATCATGCAAAGCATCAATGGCTTGCCCACCCATTTCCTAGTGTACCCCTTAATGTATCCACTCAAAGAGATTGAGACTCAATGGGTTCCTACAAGATAGAAAGTGTCATTAAGTGATAAAATTTTGAAAATATTATGTATATACATATTCCCCACTCAAATCTCATCATGTGTCACATGAGTGCAAGATAGGATGGTGCTTCAGGAATAGAGTATGATAACACATAACATTGATGCTAAGTAAAATGCAATAAGCAATAAATAAGATAAATGAAAGGATAGAATTGAAAAACACATCCTTTACTTATCTTAGTGTTATAGTTAAATAAGGATACTACAAGATATGTGAAGGCATCTAAATATGAATAACATTAGGTGAACCTATAGATATTAGTGCACAAAATAGCCAAAAATTAAAATATTTGGAAGATAGGCATATAGTAGTGGAAAATATTATCTAAGTCATCATGATTACATAAAATTTTATGGTTAGAAAAATGGATGAGTAAAAATAAAGATATAAGAAAAATAAATAATCTAACAAAAAATATTTGAAAGATAGAAAATTGTGAAAAGTAACTTTAAATAGGGTGAAAGGGATGGCATTTGTTATTTTTGACTTATGAGTGAGAGAAAAAGATATATGAGAGACCAAAAAAACTAGGATGGTGAGGAGACGATGACTGGGATGAGAGGGAATCCTAATGATGGCAATGAGTACAACACAAGTACACAACTAAGAATTTCAAACTTATTTTTTAATATTTTATTAAAAATAAGTGTTTTTTTAAATTTGTGTTTTAAATCAATTTTGAGAATTAGAATGAACCCAAAAAAGTTGTTTGGGGTAGGAAAAACCAAGTGAAATGGGTTTGAAGGAATTGGGGTAATAACTGCCAGAATGCATTTATTACTAGAAATGTAAGGGGTCAGCAAGTAGAAACAATAGGTCAACCTAGTCTAGTAGGCTAAAAAAGTTTTAAATCTACATTGCCAACCTTGTAGGTATGTGTTAACCTAGTGTGTTTTCCAGACTACCAACTTATTACATGACTACCGACCTAGTAAAAAATCCACTCTATCGATTTAGTACTAAGAGGGGGAGAAGTAAAGGGTTAACTTAGTTTGTTAAGTCAACCTGGTCAAAATAAGGAAATTTTGGTCAACCTATTATTTGACTAAGTGACCAAAATAGTACAAAAATACGTGAAATAGGCCAAAAGAGTGGTAATATGGTTGATTGAGGGCTAAAATGGTTGAATGGGCTAGAAATAGGTTGAATTGATTAAAATCGATATGTTATAGCAAATTAGTCTTGTTTTTTAAATTTAAATTTGAAAAGAATGTATTTTGATTTTAAATGACATAAAGAATCTAATACATATTTTATTATTTTTATGGTTATAAGGGCATCCTAGATTTTGGTGCTTAGTGGATGCAGCATGGCTCCCAAAATTATTAGATTGATTGTCAATCGAGGATTGAGTAAGATTGATTATATTAGGTCTAGCAGGCATCATAGATATGTGTAAAATCCCACTACGTTTAGATTTGATAGTCATGTTCCTAGAAGCCTAGGAATGATTGACTAACACATTTTGGTGGAAGGTGGATGGGAATACCATTGAGGTGGGTATCACCCTAGAGGATGTCCATGCTATACTTGGACTATCAATAGGAGGTATGCCCATGATTATGAGAGTACTAGATGGATAAGAGGAGAGAAGATCCTTATCTATGTGGGTGATGAGCTTAGATAGGATATATCCAAGGTTGAGATTTAGCCTATTTAATGTCTATACATCTTAGATTTTTTATATTCATAAGGTGGTGATAGGAATTGTGATATCATGGGTGTTGTGTCACAAGTTAGATGGCAAGGTACAAATTTTTATGATAGCCTTATACCAGATAATATTAGACATAGGGTGTTGTATGACTTAGGATCTATCATTTGGGTATAGTTGATGCATGACATGTATAGGATGTTATCCAAAGGGAATAATTATATAGGGCCTATTATATTGTTGAGCATGTGGATATATGAGAGGTTCCTTATGTATCAGTTAATTGGGTTGCCCCATGTGGTTAATGATAGGTTGCCTCAAGTACAGAGGTGGTGGTATGATCAGGGAGCATAGGCCATGCCCCATGTGTTAGTGTTATAGATGGTGAAATGAGAAAACATTATATGGAAACCTTATGTTCACATTCATATGGTATGGCTAAGCTAGGAGACAATGGCACCAACTTTGGCATGAATAGAGATTATTGGCCACTATACCTGGTGGATAGAGATGCATCTGATAAAATGTGTACTAGGATAAATGGGAATTCCTCACCCAATGATGCTAGTAGTGGTTCCAAGATTTTGGGTTAGCCATGTGAAAGAGATGAGGGGGAGAGGAGGATTAAGGTTATTAGTTATGAGGCCAATAATAAGGTTGTATCATGAGAAATTATGGATAGGTTAGGCATGATAAGAAGCAAAGAGAAAGGAGATGGATGTGGATGTAGGAGTGCTAGAGGTACCACTTTTAGTACCATAGTAGGAGGATTAGTGACCATCTCAATTCCATTATCGATAAAGGCATCAATATTAGGAGAGAGAAGAGATAGTAGTCATCCTAGATGACCCATCAGGTGGGTTAGGATAGAGTTTGGAGATAGACAGACCACTCAAGCATAGCTTGAGATGGGCATGAGTGGTGAATCTAAGATTTATTTTTGGATATTAACCTATAGATAAGGTTCTTAGAGGATGCATTATGGGTAGGCCATGCTCTATGGTCATGCAGATGGGGAGATGGTGTTAGGAGACACACAACCAAGTAATAAAAGATGGCTAAATTTTTTCTTCAGCTTATTTGAGACAGACTAGAGATAGATATATTTTGAGATATATCAATTATCTAATATCTATCTAGTTTGATTTTTATAGTTGATGTAGAGGAGGAGACCATATGGGGATCCCAAGTGATGGGAGTACTCCCTGAGATCTTTGACAAGGCATTAACACCATATGACCTATAAAACTGAAGGATCTTAAGATAGAGTCTACCCCAAGGAGCTATTTCAAACTGGTAAGAGATGCACCAAGATGATTATGGGCATGTAAGGAGGAGCCACAACCATCATTAGGGGTGGGAGTAAGAAAGACACATGCATGGTAGGCCTTGGCTTAGGAGAGAGTCACACATATGGCTTTTATGACCTATCACACATAGGTACATGCTCAGCTAGCATAGGTACATGCCTAGGTGGCCAACCTATAAGGGAAGGTGACAGGATAGATCTTGGACAGCCTCTTTACAACATACCATTCATAGGATACATTTTAAGGCATCTATGAGCATCATAGCTAGGCCATGAGATAGACAAGATAGACCCCAATCATAGAGCTGGGATAATTTATATTTGTTATACTTTATATTGAAACTCATGTTGTGTGTGTGTGTGTGTGTGTGTGTGTGTGTGTGTGTGTGTGTGTGTGTGTGTGTGTGTGTGTGTGTGTACACACATATAAGTTATGGGAGTACTCCATGAGATATTTGATATGGAATTAGCACCATGTGACCTATGAAATTAAAGGATCTTAAGATAGAGTATATCTTAGGGAGCTAGTTTAGACTGATAAGAGATGCAAAAATATGAGTACGGGTATGCAAGGAGGAGCCAAAACCATCATCAGGGGTGGGACACATGCATGGTAGGCCTTGTGTGACTCTCTCCTAAGCCAAGGCCTACCATGACCTATCACACATAAGTGCATGCCTAACTAGCATAGGTAAAGGCTTAGGTGGCCAACCTATACGGGAAGGTGACAAGATAGATCTTGGATAGCCTCTTTACAACATACCATTTAGAGGATATAATCTGAGGCATCTATGAGCATCGTGGCTAGGCCACGAGATAGACAAGATAAACCCCAATCATAGAGCTGGGATGATGTATATTTTTTGTACTTTATATTGAAACTCATGATATATGTGTGTGTGTGTGTAAACACACACACAGATATATATATGTGTGTGTTTACACACACACACACACACACAGAGATATATATATATCTATGTGTGTTTACACACACACACACATCATGAGTTTCAATATAAAGTACAACAAACATACATCATTCTAGCTCTGTGATTGGGGTTTATCTTTTATATATATATATATATATATATATATATATATATATATATATATATATATATATATATATATATCTTATTTGGGCATTTGGATGCTGATTTTATGTGTTTATATTATGGTTGTGGTTATGGATGCTTTGGATATATTTATTTTTAGCACATGTATTCAGCTGTTTGTTATACATGCTATAGTAAATATATGAGTGGTGGTTTCTTTTCTAGCATTATGTAGGACACATGCATGGTTAAAAATAAATAGGCAAATAGACTTTGGTAAAATATAATCAATTAAAAACAAATGTACTACACACTATTTTATGTTGGGAAATATGTAATAACAAGAAAATGACTAAGTATAAGAAACCAAAGGGGTGGTAAATACAATGGTAAAAAAATATGTTTTTAAACCAAGAGAAAGATTTGCACCAACTTAAAACAAGTAAAATCATACTAAATCATGTTTAGAAGTATGAAAATAATGTAATAAAGTGGAAAATGGGTAAAATTATAAATGGTATAAAAGCAAATCAATTAAGTTCATGAATCATACTAAATCCCATTGGGAAGTATAAGAGAAAAAACAAAATTGGAAAAATTGCTCTTAAAGTTATCAAACTAATTCAAGCTAGGAAGTATGAAAATTCAAAAATGGTTGGATTATTACATGCAATCAGAGAATAAGAAGATAAAAGTGAAAGAGAAATAAATTAAGCATAAAACATACTAAATCAAGTTGGGAAGCATGTCAATGATGTGTAACTTCATAACCAATCACATCTTATCTCATATTTAACACATGTAATTTTATTGCGACTTGGATTATTGGAAAATTTTATGAGAAAGGCCAAGTCCCATCCATGGTCTTATACTATAATACACAAAGGGAACACCAATGAGGTGAAATAAATGTGAAAATATAGTAACAAGTGGATGTTGGTAATAAGAATGTGAAATTGTGGTAATTTGTGAGGAAGGATAGGTCCTATCCATAATCTTACAATGTGACTCACAAATGTAATCCCTAGGGGAGTGATTAGTGAACACAATAATATTTCTCAAGAGGAAGTATGAATAATATAGGGAGTGAAAGAAGAAATGTAAAAATCATAATTGAGGCATCTTATGAGAAGACCTTAGGAGATAAGAGGCATACTAAGGACATGAGAAGACACTAAGGGACTAGTGACCATCAATGTACAAAGTAAACCTATTCACTATAGACACAAAGTTGTGTAGGCAAATAAGCATGCTACTAAGATCAACCCATGAAGTTAGATTGATATGAGAAAATTAAAATGGACCTACCTTCCCATGACATGTTCCCAATTCTGTAGGACCCTTTATAGATCCATCAGTCTACTATGAATATTAAGCACTTGCATGAGAAAGTAGGTAACACTAAAAGATTTTTGCTATCCTCTTTTTATAATCTACTGGCTTACCACACCCCAATGGACCTTGGCTCTATCATGACACCAACTATGGAATTTGAGATTCAACTAGAAGAAGTAGATGTGCTTTGAATCACATCTTTTAGTGTGATTTGATTTTTAAAATTTTTGAATGGTTTTACCTGTTTAGATCATTTCCTTTAATTAAATGATTTGGATTTTGAATGTTTTTAATTTTTTTTTTGTAAGATTCCTCCTCCATATGGAATTGGAATGACCAATCATGAGAGATAGAGTGATACACATAAATAAGTTGTAGGCTTAGGCTAAAGGAAGCTAAGTGACCAAATACAAGACTAACTACAACACTTATTAGGCTCAACAATGAACCAACATGTTATCTCAAGTCTCAACCATGTATATGCTTAGTTTTTGAAAGGGATAAAGGGAAGAAAGGAGATCCAAAGTAGACCAGTAATAGGAAAGTATAATGTGATTAATTGTGTGATAATTGATCACATGGTATAGAAGGATTGACTAAAGGGATCAAGGTTTGTATAACCAAGTCACAATAACAATTATCTTTGTATATAGAGATAAGAAATCAAACAATCATGAAAAGAGGATAAGGGAGTTTTTAAGAAAGAAACTCAAGAAATAAGAACAAAGGAATGATAAATAAGACATTAGGCAAACAAATTACAAAATAAGCAATATAAAGTGCAAATCAACATTACCATGTAAGATAAATAGGAATTGACACAATGTTAAATGATATAACAAAGAGATAAAGATAAATTTGGATCACATGCCCAACCCAAAATGAAATTTAATAAAACCATACATGTGCACATAAGTACTAATAGATTTACCGACACACATTATTTAGAACATCTAATAAGTCTCTATGAAGTTGGATGCAAATTGTAGCTAATGTTTCATTGATCTTCAACAAAAAATGGGAAAATAATTCTCATCTAATCTCCTCAATAGAAAAGTTAGGAATGCTTGATGGACCTATGGGGAAGGATCCATGGGTGAGGGGCTCATAGGTGGGTAAGGAGCCACAAGTGAGGGACTCATAGGTGAAGGATTCACAAGTGGAGGAATAGGTGGTGAATAAAGGACCACAGGATGGGATGGAACCACCATAAGAGGTGGAACCATGGGAGAATAAGGGGAGCCTTCTTGCAAAAATGACCTATAGGAGGAATGGTATAAGGTGAGATAATAGTTAAGATATGATCTTTAAGGTGTTTTTGAAGGATGCAACAACAATCGATGTGATAGGTACCACATTGGTGCCAAAGAAAATACACCTCTCTGTACTTAGGAATATAATGAGGAAGTACCTTCAGAGGAGGTATGGACTTGTCTGAGGACTGAAGGGTAGAAAGATGTATAGTATTAATATATTATCATAGCTTATGATAATGCATTTATATATGTTATGGAAGAACTAAATATGCTTGTGATTAGGCTTGGTATAGGTACTCACAAGAGGAGGTGTAAAAATATTTAAGGATATTATGAAGGCTCATCAGCCCATTTAGTGGGCAATAGAACCATCTACAGTAAAATAAGCAAACCATCACCAAGAGAAGGTGGTAGTGGTGAAGGAACTAGACTAAGCTAAATAGAAGGAGTGATGCAATCAAAAGTAAGAATAGACTAAGCTAAAGTGGGATTTAGTGAGGGAGGGGTGGGGTATACATAAGGTGAAAAGAGAGTTGAACACAGATCAAGGATAAGCATGTTATAGGGGTCTTGGTACCTAGTAAAGTGATAGGGCCTAGTAATAACATGATATATAAGCATACTCCTATGTGGTTCTTTAAAAATTAGAGGTGTCTACACCATATCTACCCTATGATAAAGAGGAAAAATACTAAAATTAGGAAACATATACAATGGAATATAGGAAGAAGCACTAAAAGTGTAAAATTAAGAGGAACAATAATGGATAATCTTAGTGTCATGGGCCTGAAGAAGATCACCTAATAATGGATCATCTAAGATATAACCATCATCATAATAAGGTGTATCAAGATCAATGATATAGGTAGGGATGAAATTATTATTTGATGAGGTATGATGAATTGAATGATGAGGCTTGGTTAAGATAATGGGGATGTCATTATAAGGTGTTTTATGAGAATAAGGCTACAAAGAAATAGGAAGCTGAGAGATGAGATGAGGTTGGAGATAGGAAGTTTTAATCTTTAGGTTGATCTCATCAGGCTCATTATCATCAAAATATATGAGTTTAAGAGGAAGATTTCCAATGATTTTAGGATGACCATTATAACCTCAATTGGAATTGATGGCAAAGTTGACTCATTGAGACTCACAAAATGGAATATTGGGAAAACGTTCAAGAGTAGGAATCTTGAAGACACCAAGGTCTTGGAATTGTTCAAAATTCCCAAGGTTAGTGTCACTTTGAATCTTATGGATGGATCCATTGTGAGGGACTTTAATGTATTGTCAAGGAGCAACTGCTCTCATATGATGAGTCCACAACCTACCAAGTATAATGTTATAAGATGAGGAATGTTAAATATCATCACCTACACATGAATGATGATAGGTGGGATGGTAATGGGAATCCACACACAACCTAAAGGAGGTATTTACCTTCTATCAAAACCTTGACATGTGTTGCATGTAGACTTGAGATTACATTCAGAATATCCAAAGGTTTTGATAAAATCAAAAGAGGCAACACAAGTGCTAGATAACTCATCAATCAAGGCATGCTTGTCTTGGATATTACTAATTTGGACACTAATGAATAGAGAAGGATCATTCACATGAAGCAAAATCTCATTTGGAATCATGGAATCAATAGGAAAATTTAAGACAATAGAAGTGTCTATTATTTCATCAATATGAATGGATATCTCTTCACATTGTTGTAATATGTTATCTTCAGATTCAGATAAGGTTTCTTCATGTCCTACTAGGGGAAAATGAGGGATGTTCATTTTGAATAAGATTTGCATAAGATAGTTTAGATGATGTAGAGAGGTCCTCATAAGATCAAGAAATGGGATTTGGGATGGCAGATTAGTGAGTTACATGATAGGATCCAACTCATCATAACCCATAAAAATATTGTTAGAAATAGGTGCATAGTGTTGAAGGAGGTGATCAGAAGGAGTTGAAGTACATTGGAATTTATGTTGATAAGAGGTAGAAGGTTTAAAACAAGGTTGTAAGTTATGTTGAGAAGATGAAGTAGTTGGTGTAGGTTGGTTTTGGGAATCATTAAATGAAGTGTTAATAGAAACTTAAGTATCATTGGTGTTAGGTAAATAAGATGGAGGGATGGTAAAAATAGAGAGGGAAATGTTATCTAAGGGAGGAGTGGGAATTGGGTCATTTAAAGTTATAAGCTAATCTTTCCCCAACTCATTTAAGTGAGTTGGAGAAGAATCTTGGATAACATGGAATGTATGAGATAATAGAGGGGTGTAGATAGGTTGAGGATCAATGAAAGAAACCACCCTTCACATATTAGTCATATTAACCACATTCTCTTCTATATTTGGGTCAATAAGACTATTAAAATTATTGGTAGAAGGGGTGGGATTATCTTGGTTGTCTTAGTGCTTTTGGTGATTTGGAAGAGGGTCTGTATAGATAGCCAAATGACCATTACCTTGATTCAAAGCTTGAGATTTAGTATTTGTTTCATTGGATTTGAAATAAATGTCATAGGATTATTGGCATTTCCAAATGATAGAATCATGGTCAAAATTGGGACCAAGAATACAATCCATGGCTAAATTATGAATCTGCCTACATGTCTCATGAGAATGACCCCAAATAGCATGAAATCAATAAAACTTATTGGGATCATACCAAGATTTCATAGGATGAGTAGGATCAAGTTATCACGGTAGACACATGGGTATATGTTTTAGTAATTCAACTAAGGATAGGGTTTTTTGAATATTGATGTTATTAGATGAAGATAAATGAGGATTGGTGTATTGTTGAGAAGGGGGAACTAGTTTCGAATATTGATTAGGAACAACAAATTGAATAGTGTGAATGGTCTCATAAGGGTTTAGGACACCATCATTGATAGCATTATGATTTTTTTTTTGAGTAATATGCGAGGACCCTAAAAGGTTGGGGTGGTTCGAATTGATGCATAAGTAAATCTTGACATTTTTCATGGTTAATGGCCTCTTCCAAAGTACATGGAAAGATAGTGCAGACCCAATATTATAACTTGGGAAAAAGAGCATTGGTAAAGAGATGGAAAAGCTTATCATCAACCATGTTATGTTCACATTTATTGTATAATGTTTTCCACCTTTTAATAGAATCTTAGGCAGTTTCATTTTCAAGTTACTTATAATTGATAAAATGGGCGAAAGTATTTTCAGGAAGATCACTAGTTTGGAACTCTTAGATTAGAGTATTTACTAAATCTTCCATACTAGTAATAGAATGAGTTTTAAATTGGTTGTACTAATATAAGGCATTACCTATGAGTCTTTTGGCTAATATCTGGGTAGCGTCAAAGTTATTTAATTTGACCCAGTCTTTATAGAGATCTCTAAATGTTTTTAGATGAAGAGTATGATTAGTTTTTCCATTGTAAGAAATGGTAGGGGTGATACCTCCTATATAAATATTATCAATTTGAGTTGTAAAAGGATCATTTTGAATATGTTTAATTGTCTTGTTGAAAAGAGGAGGTTGACGGATGAGATTAACATGGGCATCACAAAGAGGAGGTGGGGGACCATTTTGATTTATGCATGCCCCAAGGCATTAGTTGAGAGTGGGTTTGAAGATGGAGAAGGTGATTTTGCATTCTCATCATTTGATTTATATTATGAGATTGAAAATTATTCATTTGATTAAGCATTTGTAATAAAATTTGATGGGTTTGAGTTGCATTATTAGCATTATTTGAATCATTAAAATTGGAAGTAGTGGCTTGGGTACCACTATTGGTGTTAGTAGGAGCTTGAAAGGAACTATTAGAATATGAGGCACTAGTGGAAAAATTTGCTTGTGTGGAAAAATTTGCTTGTGTGGAAAAAGATGGATTAGTGAAGGGTGATAAGAGGAAGCACTATAAGCATGATTACCATAGGTAGTAAATGATGCACTAGTGGAAAATTTGAGGAGAGTGGGTCTTAGAAGAGGCCCAAAAGATGTAGAATCTACCATGTTAGTGGAGATATTAGGCATGGAGGTAGAAGAATTTAAAGAAGAAGTCATGTTATGAGAAGGGGTTAAAATATAGGGAAGAGGCTAAGAATAAAATAAACTAGTATCCTCAAATCCATGTGAGAATGTGGGAGAAGGTGAATTAGGCTCTTCAACTTGACCACTAATCATGAGATGGTAAATGGTAGAAGGATCCTTTCCTTGATGTTGAAGTAATTTAGAGATAAAGAATAGTATTTCAAGGGTATATTATAATTTAGGTTGATCTTCAAGTGAGAAGAGAGGATTATGAAGTGAAGAATAATGAAGAGGGGTGCCATAGTTTGTTGTACGCATGGATATATGAACATTAATCTCATCAAAGAGAGGAGCCCTTAGCTACTTATGAGAGACCCTATGAGGGTTGGTAAGACTCATCATATTCATTGAATTTAAATCAATGTTGTCTTCAAATAAGAACTTCATGATGAAAGAGGACTAAACAAAGCAATAGTGATGCAAAAATAAGGAAATATGAAGTGACATAAAACTATACAAAGTTAACTAGGTTGACCTAATACAAAAAAAAGGTCTATAAAGAGTTGATAAAGTCAACCTAGTATTGGAAATAAGAGATCAAAATGTACAAAGTCAACAAGGTTGACCTAGAACTATAAATATAGGTTAAACTAGTGTATAAAGTTGACACAGTCGACTTAGTACTATAGGCAAAGGAAAAATAGATAGTCTATAAGAGACTATGTCAAGTAGAATGACTATGTATTGAAATAGGAAAAAAAATTCAATTACTTTTGAAAGTAATAAATGAAAGGAAACACATAATCAATTATGTCAAATGAGGTTGATCCAATTGAAGCACAAAGCATAAAATCTCACACCAATGTTGGCTAATGCAAGTTTTTGTAATACAAGATATAACTGAGCAAAGAGAAAGTAATTAACTTGGAAAGTAAAATCTAATTAAGTGGTCATCCTGAATGTTTTTAGATTAGAGTATCATTTGAGATGTGATAGGAAGTTGGCTCTAAGTAAGGAACTAGAAGGCAATCTATGGATGGTTTCAAGATGTTTAAGATGAAAGGGATTTGTATTGATAATGGTACTAGCTTGGTATTGGGGCCTACCCCTTCACTTCACATACCATAGTGATAAGGGTGTCAGGTGTTTATCCAATAAATACCATTAACCACACGTTTATACTTGACTAGAATACCAAGTCAAATTCCTCCTTGGTGATGAAATCCAACTAGGTAGGCCTTGGGTAGATAATTATTAAAATGCATTTTAAGACTTTGTGATTTGGTAGTGTGTGAAAGAAAATATAAAATACTGCAACTAAATGGTATATTGAAAAATCACCTAATTAGACTATGTGATCTATTTTAAGCATGCAATAAATAAGAAATGTAAGTGTGAGATAATTACTAGCATATAAGTGTTAATTCTAACTTTAAAACACAGTACAGTGTTGATTTAGATGGTAGTGTATGCATATATTATATAACATAGTCAACATTATCATCAATGTACTTTAGAATCAAGGGTCCAAAACAAAACTATGTTGAGAATGTTGACCTAGTTTTTTAGATAAAATACATAACTAGGTCACTAGGGTCAACCTAGTTGACTATACAAGGGTAGTTTTAAAGACTACAAACTATGAAAAATAAAAATATAATGAATAAAAAAATGATAGAGAAGGAGAAAAAGGAACATTTTTGGGTTGGAGGATGTATAGAAAAATGAGATTGTTGTTAAAGTACCTTGATTTATACTTACAAATTATGCCAACTAGGTTGACTAGTTGACCTAGCTCTATAGTTTCCTATTTTCTAAAACATGTAAAAATGTACTATGTTAAAAAGTTTGACCCAACATGTTTTTTATAAGTCTATAAATGCATAGAGTTGATAGGGTTGACCTAGTAGTCTGATCTGGATGTCTGATAGTGTACTATGTCGATAAGGTCAACTGAGTAGCCTAATTTGGATGTCTAAAAATGTACTATGTTGATAAAGTTGACCTAATATTATTTACCTAATGAAAAATCATATACAAATAGAATAGATTTGTATTGATGTGATTGTGTGTTAAACCTGTGCATAAAATTTATATCTATATCGACACTATCAACCCAATATCGCAAATATATAAAAAAAAATGATAAAATAATCAAAAATGTGAAATAAAACCTACAAGGGTTAGATTGACATCAGGTTCACTAGAATATATGCAATCATAATTTCATCATGTCTATAAATCAATCCTAACTTGGAGAAGATAGATCATACCATACACTTTTGATTGGGGACACATTAGATAATTAGGAACATGAACAATATGAGGATCCATTAGCCCTAATTAGGGGATATCTTATCAAAATAAACAATTCTAGGGAGGGTTCCAAAGCCTTTGATCAAGCACAATAATGAAATAACCCTAAGGGAGTCCTATGTTTTGATACCTCACTAAACTAATAACAATTAAAGCAAATATAATATAGTGCTCACTAAATCTTGTGGCACAAAGTGGGGGTTCAAAATAATAAAAGCAAACATGCATAGAATACATATACTCATGTCAATGTATACATAATCCTAATGTATGGAAGATAAGTAAAAAATTATATCTATCTACTCTTACAAATGAGGAACAAAGTTAGGAATACATACCTTTGAAGACAAACCCGTTGAGCCTCAATCTCTTCCTTGTCTAAGGTGATTCACAAGAGGTTATTATGGTATAGAAGGATGACAAGGATAAATCAACTCTAGGATACACAACCTATCAATGCATCCAAAACACAAGATTTGTATATCCAAAGAAAATATGAAACCCTAATCTTGTTCTTTAAGTAGAATGGTGGATAAGCAAATGCATAATAGTTCTTACTTCTTCTCTTCTCTAAATAATGACAAAATAAACCTATATATATAAGCAAAAGTAACCCTAATCCCTTCCAAAATTTTCAACCAATAGGGTTGACCCAATTGACCTAGTATAGTTAAGGACAAAAATTCACTAGGTTATGGGCTAGGTTAGTGAAGAGCTGACGTAGACCCTAAATGAAGTTCACCCAAAACTATACAAGGTCAACCCAATCAACCTAGTACAACTGATAGTCAAAAGGGGATAAGGTTATGAAAAAGGAGATAAAACGTAGAAAATGATAGGAGAGTGTGTAATAGATAAGAATAAGTTTAGGGATAAGCTTTTCAAAAGACAAGTGTGTAGATAATAAGTGGCAAAAGGGACAATAATCCTTCAAAGTACTTATGATTTTTCCACCCCTTTCCTCGTGTACCCCTTAAGGCATCCACTCAAATATATTAAGACTCAATGAATTCTTTCAAGATAAAAAGTGTTAGTAAGTGATAAAAGTTTGAAAATATTATTTGTATATAGTGATCACTCCTTCTTGACTCTTAGCTCATGCTTAGTTCCATAATTTTTTATCACCATTCCTTCATTTTTATGTGGATAACATGTTCCTCCAAGTAACCAGTAATCACCAAATGTATATATTATTCATCATAAGTAGCCTAACATCATCCCTATACTTATCCACACTTATATATTAGTTTTCTTTACTCTCCAAACAAGGTCATTCTTTCAAGACTATCTTGTTTGATAGTAGTGTGTGACTTTATTGGCCACATCCTCTAGCCAAATAATGGCTAGTTGCTCAAATTCAAATTTACCCAATAATTCATTACACATGTTTCTGAAGTCCCATTCTAAAGAATTATAAAATGATCACTATAAAGCCACATTTTTAATCCATTTATTCACTAGAGTCACACATCACATAATAACACTAAAACATCTAATCATACATTGAGAGGAAAACATCTTTTCTTCCCAATTCAGTGTCCACATATCCCAAGTATCCCTGGGCTAAGTCTAATTAGACCTTCAAGGTCACAATTCATTGACAAAGCATTTAATCACACTAGGATTTCACCAACGTATATCATTACACCATTATTTCATACACACCCTCATAGCATGGGAGAAATATATAGATTTTGATCCCTCTTTAGAGTATTGGTATGTAGGTAGTGCTAAACATAAGGAGTTTTTAGGTCAAGCACACCTTCATACACTAACACCTTTTCCCCACATTATTCCATTTATCCCACCTTACCTATCAAGTTAGGGTCCTAAGTGAAGAAGGCATGTAATGGTTTCCATAGTGAATCACACAAATATGACCATGAATACTAAATACATGTGAAGGTCCATCGATACCTTTTTACAAAGAAATTAAAAACCTTACTAGGCACTGGTATACCCTATATACAATAGTGTATGATAAAATCATCTAGATATCATGGTTTTGTCTTAGTTGGATGCAAAACCGTTCTCCTAACTCACATTAGCCTCATATAGTCACATAGTAAATTTAACAGTCGCACTTATAGTCCTACATTCCTAGTTGCCAACTAAGTTGTTCTTCTTTATTACTTTTCACTTTTAGCATATTTATATATTTAACAAGTTCCAAATTAATTCATGTGATTTATTTCATATCTTGTACACATTTATTTTACTTAGAATAATTCCTAATTATGATTAAAATTCTCTTAATTCCAAATTTGATAAAACATATTGGTAAACCCGTCTTTTGATTGAAAATTATAAATCCCTAACTATTCATGTTTTTAGGTTTTCTTTCCTTCTTTTTATTTTTTCTAATTATTTTTTTAAAGTTTTTAGATTTTATAAATTCATTATAAATAATAACCTTCCAAGTTTATGTTTCATATTTTATGAAATCTAAGAATGTTGTTTCTATGTATCTTTAAAAAATCACTAGACTAAGTGGTACTCAAGTTGAGAATTCTTAGATTTAATTTGATAAGGCACATAAGATGGATAAGAAAAAGGATTCATTAGGACATTTTTATATTAAATCACATTTTTAATATTAATAATATCCAAATAACACTTCTGAGCATGAACAATATAATTAAGACAACCTTGACTCTCAAGAGAAGAACCAAGATGTCATTCAGCTATAGGTGATGCACAACCAAAGCCTAATAAAATAAAATAAATTTAAAAATTTGAAGAATCAATCTATGAACAAACTAATATCATACCATTTTTCAAACTCTTTTAGATATAAAAAGTGAAGACATGACTAATGCATGTGATACTTCAACTGCTATCAGTTATTTACCTTTATCTACACCAACAGATAATTCTTTTTACCACCTTATACTATGGGGGAAACATAAGGATTTTTATTAATATTATAATTCCTACACAATCATTTGATACACCACCATTGGTTATCACACATTCTCTTCTTGATGCAAAATCCCTTATGAAAACTTTTCAAACTCCACAAACTAAGGTGTTAAAAATGGAACAAAAGTGCATCAAATTTTAATTACGATCCTTGATTGACATAATTTATTTCATATTCCATTGGCTCAAAATATTTTTCTGTGTCTTTTACCAATTAGTTTTTAAGTATCAAATTTTACATTATATGAAGAAAAATGTGACCTTCAACAACATTTGAGAGTATTTCATGTAGCATGTTTGGACTATGCATCCAATGATAGGTTTTTTACTAGGTTATACCCTAAAAGTTTAAAAGAATACACACTAAGATAGTTTTATGATTTACTACATCAGTTAGTTCATGTATTTAATACTTTGGAAGATTTATTCCTTACACATTTCTCAATCAACACTAGTGAAAATATTTCATATGCTCAGATTGCTCAGCTCAAAAAATAATCAAATGAGACTATCTTAGAATATGTATTAAGGTAAAATACCATGATATATAAAATGATAAATCCTATGGTAGATAAGAAATTTCAAGACATCTTAAATAAAATTTTGATTCCACCTCTACATGAATCTACTATGTTTAAGAAGTTTCTTTCATTCATAGATTTATGTCACATAGTTAAGGAAAGATGTTAAGTTATTGACCATGAATAATCTTAAAGTATGAAACCAACCCATTTTATACTTATCATTAAAATAATCTAAGTAATTCACCATGCAAGGTAAGAACAACTAAAAATAATAATGATCAAAAGGTAATAATGAGTGCAATTTAAGAACCTACCCCATGCATTGTATTATCAGTTCCTCCAAGAATCAAGTTTACCAACTTGTTAGAAGCTCCCTAAAAGGTATTATAAAATTTATTAGGATGTAACATCATATCACTCCCTCCCATTAAATAGGTTTAATCCTCTTCTAAAAGGATTTGATCAAAACATCTTTTATGATTATCATAGAGAACCAAGGCATACTACTAATAGATGCATTAGTTTGTGACATAATATTAAAGACTTGATATATGAGAACATCATTGATGTGTATACACCTAATGACATTACACAGGTACAACCAAGTGAATTTATAATAATGAATATATTTAATGATACTTTTTCTAAACATATAGGTCGAGAACAAATCATAAGTGTATTGCACATATAATGCACATCCTCCACTAGCTTATTATTATCCTCATATAGAGGCCCAACATCCTTTGAATGGAATCATTGGTATATATCATGTTTCAGTGCCATCTATACCATTTATCACATTCATAGAGCATGAGATAGTTGATAATGATTTTGATATGCACTCTTTTTTCATTCAAGCTTACATTTATCATCAAGTTCCTATACATAGTGTCATGATTGATAATTATGAAAATGTGAATTTTTACACTATCACATTTCTCTCTCATCTTCACAACATAAATCATGATGTTCTTCCAAAAATAAAAATAATAAAAGGATTTAATGTACATGTTTATATCTATATTGGTGAGATCACATTACCACTATAGGTTTGTCCCACACATGTGGCCACCAAGTTCATAGTAGTACTTGGTGTAAGAGTCTTTGATATGTTATTGGGATGTCCTTGGATTCAATAGATTTGAATAGTTCCCTATATAGTACACATATGTTTTAAATATATTTTTTCTAATGAGGCTATCATAATTCATGTCATTCTATATGAATACCCCTAAAACTATAGGGTATTATTCCTATGTAATAGATTACAGTTGAACAACCTAACAATCTTAAACCTACTTTGAATATTTAAAAGTAAGTGTTCCATTCTCCAAGGAGACCTATCCTTGAAATGTCAATTAATCATTTATTTATCATAAATTCTAGAGAGCCATTTTCTATTTTAGTATGTCTAAAAATATTACAACACACTAAAAATGTTCTATAAAGGACACCAACATAGATTTTGTACACTCCATGATGGATTTTGCAAAGTCCTAGAGTTCATCATGCTAAACAATATATATAAGATTATATAGATAATTATCATCACCCTTATATTATAGATCCACATGAGATTTTATATTTTGAGTTGACATCAGTCCTTTCAAATTAGCATGATACTTTCCATTCATGAGAGGTCATCCTTCCCATGCTAGATGCAGGACCTACTTTTTATAAGGCTCTTGTGGGAGTCATTAGTTAATATGTTCCTTTTCAGTCTCATATATATATATATATATATATATATATATAGATATAGATATACATATATATATATATATATATATGTATATATATATATATGTATCTATATATATATATATATATATATATGTATATCTATATATATATATATAGATACATATATATACATATATATATATACATATATATATACATATATATATATATATATATATATATAGACACACACACACACACACACACACACATATTTCCCATGCTAGATGCAGGACCTACTTTTTATAAGGCTCTTATGGGAGTCATTAGTTAATATGTTCCTTTTCAGTCTCATATATATATATATATATATATATGTTAGATCAATATATGAAAAAATGGATCTAATGAAAACATTCAAACCAGAGTAGGTGAATAAGCATGATGACAATCCCAAGCATAATAGAGAGGTATTCATTAAATAAAAATTATCCAATCATATTGTGAGGACAATTTTGGATCATGATATAGTTTTAAAGGCATTTAGATACCATTCCTTCAACATATTTGACATGGAATGAAAATAACAATTGAATCTATTTAAAAATGGCTCAATGTACACATTTGAGGACCAAAATATTTAGAGTATGCACATATTTCATGGGAATACTCACTAATCTAGTATTATAGCACCACAAACACAAATCTCCTATCTTCATTTGCTAGTCTCCTGGCCCTATAGATGGGAACCTCCAACTTATCAGTGAACAACATTAGCTCAAGTCTAGCCAAGGGAAGATTGAATTCTATCAAAGGGATAAAGCTTATTTTTCTTTGTCACAATAAATGTATGAAGAATAAATACAAAGGATGGAACTAAAATTTGCTTACAAACTATATGGAAAAATGCCACAAAGATATTTTTCCATAAAATCTTAAACTTTTATCAACCAACTAGACATAAAGTCATAGTTTAGAATATATATATATATATATATATATATATATATATATATATATATATATATATATATATATATATGAGTATCTCAATGGCATGCACAACAAGAAATAAATTATTAAAAATCCTTCCAGAAATGGCTTAGGATTGTATGAAATGTACGGTGATTTGGATGGCATCTAAAAACTATTTGATGAAATATCATAAAGAACTAAATTTTGAAGGAGAATGTGTTACAAACTAGGGCACTCAAAGGATGAACACAAACCATTTGAATAAATTCTAGGATCCAAGTGGCCCAAGCTTTGCAAGAAATAGAGGTAGGATGGAAACTATTTGACAAAATGAAGGAATATAAAAAAATTTGTCAAAAATACTACAAGAAAATCAATTATAGAAGAGAAAATAGGTTATCAAAATATGATTCACACCTAATTTTGGAAAACCTCTTATTTATAGGTGCTTTTAATAGATTATATGGGTGAATTCAAGTGGAATCTAGAACTTTGTCAATGAATACCTATAATTTAATGTCTCATATTTGTAGGAAAATAACTTGAATATCATTCCTTACTATTAGAATGTGATATAGTAAAGGATTAAACTCTTTTCATGGTGCTAAGATTATGTGGAGGAACTATGAGTATTGGTGTTCCACCTTCCTAAAAAATAAGGTCTTTCAAGGAAGTGGTGAAAAATCAGGTAGAAAACCAAACATTCAGAAGTAGTCATCCATTCCATGTACCTATATTGTAAAGCATGCATAATATGTACCAATTGTGGATATTTTAAGGGAAAAAGAGATGAAATATAAGGTTGATTTAGAAAAAAAAGTCAATTATTTGTAGATTTAATGCATTTTGGCCCACTACTTTAAATTTATTTCAATGGATTCACTCAACATGGATAAATCAGTGCAAGATCTCTCTTTGTTCTAAGGGAATTTTCATTCTCCATTTTTTTTATGAGGAAACCTATCAATGAGTCTTTTTGGAGGGCCATTAGTTATGGGGAACATCAGGACTATATCTCACCCCTTGGTTTTTATAATTTGACCCAAATACACACATACTTACTACAATGCAAATTTGGTTAAGGCTCCTAAATCTTCCATTACATCTATGAAATTATTTTGAAGTGATAGGAAATTACTTGGGCATATTTATCAAATCTAATATAGAGAGGACAATAGTGGGATTATGTACCTTTGCCTGCATATGTGTGGAGATAGTCCTTAATAAGGGCTTAATAGATAAAGTAATAATTATATATGGAAAAACACAACATATTTAGGCATTGGATTATGAGAATACTACATTTTGATGTCATATTTTTAATATCCTTGGACATTTATGTGTTACCTACCCTCAAGCTAAATCACTTACATCAAAAAAAGGGTTTAAAACTATGAAAAATGTGGATTTTCCTAGAGCAAGAGGAATTAGAAGAAGATGAGAAATAAACTAAGGAAAAATAAAAACCAATAGAATTAAAAATAAATAAAACTAGAGAAAGAGATGCTCAAATTTAGGATTTTGTACATGCCACAAAGGTAGAAGAAGAAGATTAAAATAACACTATGAGGATTAATTAAAATGGGACTCCATTGTTGGGAGTGAAAAAAGGCCATAAAAAGGAGAACTCAAATTCTAATAAGGAGTTAATGACCAATTCAAATATGGAACCTTTAACTTCTAATAAACCTTCTGATTATCAAGGTACATATCTTATTATGGTCATGATTGAGCCTTCTCAAAGTGTTTGGTAGGATGTCAAAAAGCATAAAGGTAAAAAGGGCAAGCTAAAAGATTATCCAAGACATATTCCCCATTAAGCTTCTAGTGCTTTGAGACATATACGTATGCTTTAATTTATATGCATTGGTATTGTTTATAAGTTGAGGAAATAATGCTTCCTAGGGACTATATTACCATTGTTTATTATTGATGATGTTCACAAGTTTCCTTCTATGATATTGAAACTCATCATTATAAGCCCAATTTCTTTATGGCTAATATTGGTTGTATCTTTTTACTGACATTTTAGAATAAGAGACACCGATATTTTTATTGTGAATATATATATATATATATATATATATATATATATAATTCTAAAACCAGGACCTATGTATGTTATTTACATTAGTTAATTTTATGGTTAGTATATGCAGTATTCTACATAGGTCCTAGTTTTAGAATTATATATATATATATATATATATATATATATATATATATATATATATATATATATATATATATATATATATATAATTCTAAAACTAGGACCTATGTATGTTATTTACATTATGTTTATGGTTAGTATATGCAATATTCTCCATGTCTAGTTTTATATAATATATGATTCATAATCATACTTGAGTGAGTTTTAGAACATATTGGTCATCACTTATAAATTCAATTGTAGGGGATGGTACTATCTCAGAGCCAAAAGCTATACATAGACGAAAGTACTCTAACCTAGATAGCAACACACACTACTCTTTCCCAATTCCAGTGGACTTATCCTAGTGAACACAAGATCTACTTTTTCAAATTAAAACTAGTCACAAGCCTTATATATCTTGATCAAATAACAACTAGTTCACTAAGGTAATTATTTTACATAGGTTTCATCATTCTATGATTGTCCCTATTATTCACGCTTCATTACATTACGTTGTGTGATTGTTTTCTCACTTACTTTCACATTACTAGATTATTGGATACATAAGTTGTTGAATATACTAATGTTACAAGTTTATTATGTATATCAACTTCACTTATTCATGCATATTTTTATTGGTGTAAGATATTTATTTTCCTACCATTTATATTGCTTAGTTATGTTTTTACATTTAGGAATTTTATCCCACATATATTGGGATGTTGGTTCATTGACTTTCTTCCACCTATTTAGGGGAAGTTAGTCCCACATGTATGGTATTATTAGGATTCTCTTAAATTTCACCTATATTTGCATCCTTTTATAAGCTTTATTGATATGGAATATTTTGGTCTTGTAGATTGTGATGAGCTACGTAGTTGTGAGTTGTGACAACTTTGAGAGTTGTGAGCTTGCTATGAACTTAGTGAGTTATAAGCTTTGAGTTTTGTATGTAATCCATCTCCATTTTTGAATACATCTATTGTAGTTTCTACTAATTTCTTGATTTCTAGTTTCAACAAATTTGTGTGTTCGATCTTCATGTCATTAGTCTTAGAAGTCCATTATTGGATGAATCTTACATGGTATCATAGCTTTAGGACTGGTAAAATAATCACCATTTTCATCTATATTGTTTATTTTGAAATCTTGAGCAATTTTTTTGATAGCTACTCCATCCAAAACTCAGTGATTTCTCTTTCCAAGTCTCTAATCAAGGTTTCTTATCACTTTTTTACAATTTTTTTTAAAAAAAATGCCTATTCTTTTTTAAATTGATCTCAAACTATAAACAATAACTCTAAACCATTTTTTATTTTTTTGAGACATGTTTTTAGATTTTTCGATAATTTTAAAATTTTAAATTTCATTAAGAATTGAAAAAGTTATCATGTTTTTATTGAATGCTACTATTCATAAAAAATGGATTTAGAAAACCACTTTCTTTGGTAAATCACATTTTTCCCATACAATTTGAAGTTTTTAGATAATACATGTAGTTTTGTCAAATTAGTGGATTTGACATTATTAAATGGGATACATGATGATGGTAGGTATTTTTTGATTATTTTTTATTAAAAATAATATATTATATTTTTTATTATTTTTTAATTTAAAAACAATATATCTTGTATATTTTTTAGTTTTTTAATATGAAAACAATCTTTGTGATATTTCTTGGGAGATATAAGGAGAGTATAAAAATTATTTTCTTGTTACATTCCCTCTTTCATTTAATAAAGACTAGAGGGTGAGGTCTGGTTTGGTAGGTGGCCAAATCCCCTCACAAGTAAATAATCTTTCTCCTTCCTTCTTGCTCAATTTCATCATTTACTCTACCTGGAGTTCATCATATGCACTATGGAGGTAGACTTCATCAAGGTGATGGGGCTCATTATCAAGAAAAGTTAGTCTTATTATTTTCTCTCTTTTGGTAGGAGAGTTTTTTTATGGATTTTCTCTTTTTATTCACTTTATGAGAGTTTCTATGTACTTGGGTACCTCATTAGGCCTTATTGTCAAGACCCAATTCTTTTACCCACCTAAGCTACACTTAAGGGAGGGGGAGACGAGGGGTGGGGGTTTGTTTATGATATTTATTTTCTTATCATTTGGCTTGCTTAGTTGTGTTTATAAATTTGGGAAGTTTATCCCACATGTATTGGGATGTTGGTTCATTGCCTTTCTTCCACCTATTTAGGGGAAGTTAGTCCCACATGCATGATATTGTTATGATGATCTTAACTTCCACCTATATGTACATCCCTTTGTAAGATTCATTTATATGTAATATTTTGGTCTTCTGGATTGTGATGAGCTACTAAGTTGTGAGTTGTGACAAATTTGAGAGTTGTGAGAGTTGTGATCTTTGTGAGATGTCAGCTTTGAGTCTTTGTATGTAATCCATCTTCATTTTTGAATACATATATTATAGTTTTTTCTCATTTCTTGATTTCTAGTTTGTGTTTGATATTATTTTCATCAGTCTTGGATGTCCATTATTGGATGAATATTATATTTTTTTATGTTTGATTTATTTCTTCATGTCTTATGTGTATTCAACTTTGTTTGGATTATGGACATTTGAACATATCCTTGATTGTGGATATAAGACTTATTATATGTTTTTATACATGTGAGTGACATTTGAGCATGCCCTTGTATGTGTCCCCTTGAGCTTCTATTGCATACTTTGTGTGTTCATCATGGCCATGACTCTTATTTTCTCAATTTTCTTAGGTTTTCATACCATGATGGACATCATGCATTTTTATAGATTTTCAATTCCATGATGGACATCATACATTTTCCCAAAGTTTCTCTATATAATTTTCAAATAATTAGTAAGTGTTCATTATTCACTACATTTCTCATTGGTAACATATATCTCGACATGACACTATGTGTGTTTGGTTTCATATGCATATTATGATACTATTTTACTTAGTTTGTCTATGATGATGTCATAATCTCAAATGTTATCATTATTACTCCATATTTCAATATTTTATCTAACATCATTCACTTAAATTTATTCTTTTGATCTAAGTTATTACGCAAGCTTCACAAATCACCTCAAAAGAGGGGGCATGCACAATGGCTTGTCTTAAAGACTAAGATGAAATAATACATGACACATATAGGAAAAGGTATGTTTTTCTCAATTGATCATAGATCATACCCATAATTTAGTCATAAATTAGTTTTATAAATAATAATCAATTTAGACAAAGGCATAGTCTAGTCATGTCCATAACAACACACTATTGTCCTTACAATCAAAACAATGATCTCCATAATTTATTAGAACCATAGTCAATTATAGGGTAGTTTCCAATAGGTATACATAATTATTTAAGATGAATATATAGGTTAATCATATAGTTTCCACATAAGGAATATATTCAATATGCCATAACCATTTTTTTTCTTAATTTTACAATAGTTTCCACATAAGGAATGGAAACTCATGTCATTCTCTATGTTGTACGCACTAGACTTAGAACATACTTGTTTTCACTATTTTTTCACCTGAAATGAATATCATTTCCTATTCAATTGTTGATTCACCTTTTTCAATTATTTTGCACCAGAAAGACCTATTAGAATTCATACAATGATTCCAAGATACTCCACTACCTTGTGTATTTAATGATGGATTTAAGCACACCTTGATTTCTTAAGAACAATTTCCTTCCAATAAGGATTGGTTCTTGTATAATCCAATCCAAATATTTCAATGAAAAGAGAAATCTCAAAGGATCCTCCCATCTTCATTCACCAATTTTACACCAAAAAATGAAAAAATTCATATACCCAAATAGGTGTATTAATTCCTTTTTATTTCATACATATGTTTCTTATATTTTACTTTTATATTTCATCTTAATTAAGGACTTTTATATACATGTTTCATTATAGGTTTTCATGAATCGTAATTCAATGTGTGGCCTACATTTAATATTTTCTTCATAGGAAATTTCCAATATAGCTCTTTCCATTTTACTCTATCACTTTCCATTTCATAAACTAGTATAATAAAAAGTGGGAGAGGGTGGGGGGAATTAGACACATAAAATTAACATTTTTGCTAAAAAAATGCACTTATGACCACTCCTTGTACACACTTACCGCATGCCAAATTATGTGATCCTTAACCATCATTCCTTCACTTATATATGGATGACATATCCCTCTAATTAACCATTTATCACTAAATGTTCATTTTCTTTATTCCAAACAACCTAAGTTCATCCCTAGACTAATCCACACTTACAACTTAGTCATATTTACTCCTTAGACAATGCTGCCCTTTTAGCACTATCCCACTTGTTATTAGTGTTCGATTCCACTAGTTGCATCCTCCCACCAAATAACAACTAGTTTCTCAAATTCAAATTCACCCATCTAGTTTTCCCACACATTTCACAAGTTTGATTGAAAAGAATTCCAAAATGATCATTTTGAATCCAATTTTTTAAGCCATTTGTTCACTAGAGGATCATATCAAGGGAAATAAGTATAACATCTAACTAAACATTGAAAATAAAGATATTCTTCCCAATTCAAATTACACATAGCATAAGTAGCCCTGAGCTAAGTCTAAATACACCTCCAAGGTCAAAATTCATTATTGAATCAATTAATCACACCATGACTACACTAGCATATAACATTACACCAATATGTCACATACACCACCATAGCATGGGAGAACTACATGGAGTTTAATTTCTCTTCGGATTATTGGTATGTATACAATGCTCAACATAGGGGGTGTTGAGGTCAAACATAAATTCAACCACTAACCCCCTTTTCCCATTTTATTTATTTTATCCCACATGGCCTATCGATCCAAGGTTTGAATTGAAGAAAAAGGAATAAAATGTATTTCTATAGTGAATCACATAAATATGATAACACACACACTACCTACATGCAAAGTCACATCAATCAATTTTTACATACAAATAAAAAACTTACTAGAGATAACATGCCCTACAAACACCAACATAAGATGGCCTCATTGAGATAGTGTGTCCTTTTCCAAAGCATATTTAAATCACTATTCATGATTCATAGTAGCCTTATACAGTTACATAGTTACATTCTTGCATGCCTGATTTCTAGTTAAGTTGATCCTATTTGTTATTTTCCCTTTTTAGCATATTTATATATTTAACAAGTTCCCAATCATTTTGTGTAATATACAATGATTTATTGTATATCTTTTATACTATAATTTTACTCAATAGTTTTTTAAATTAAGATTAAAACTCTCTTAATCTCTAAAATTGATAAAATTGTTAATGAAAAGTGAAATTTAGTATTTGGTAACTACATTTAATCCCATTTTAACCAATTGGATGGACTTAAATTTTTTTAGAGTGTTGAATAACCTTTAAGACAACCCATGTGACTATTTATTGCATGGGTAAGAGAACCCATTTATGAGAAAGGGTAGAACTTACTTGCACACATGGATTTGTAAGAAGAATTATTACATTGGAAGACTTTTGGTAGAAGATACAAGGAATGGGAAGGGTATAATGTCACCTTCCCATTTTCCATTATTTTTTAGTGTTTTGTATAAATGAAGAAGGAAATTATCATTTGGAAGTAATTTTTTCTCGTTTTTCATTTAGAATTTTTTATTTGGAAATGTGAGTTAGAACTTGAGAAGAATGATGGATCTTGGAAAAAGAGAACGAGGAGGTTGGATTTGAAGAAGATTACTTTCCACAAGAACTTGTAGGAGTTATTATTGTTCTGAATCAAGTGGTGAAAAAGGTAGGACTTACCACTTCACAATTCATTTAATTATTTTCTTGTTGTAAAAATATTTCTTTCCCTTCTAAATGGATATGTTTCTCAAGATATTGTAAGTCCATTTGGCTTACCTTATTTTTATTGTTGTTTGCCATGGCTGGGCATATGGCCACCATGTTTTTTTAGACCTATTTTATGGCATGGATATTTTCAATCCCTCCACTTTTTATAATTATTTTAATATCCATTTTTGTAACTTAAAATCATAAATTTATAATGCCTAAATGAGCCTAGTTTGTATGTTTGTTTTATGCTTTCATTAAGTAGGGTTTGGAAAAGGGAATTATGTTCTAAAGACATCATAATTATATTTATTGATTTAAATTTTATAAATATTAAAACATATTTTTTTTTTAATTCCTCCCATGGAAAGGGATAAGTGTTTGATCAATGGGAGGTATTTCAAATCCTTCCTTCTCCCACCCTATAGTGTTGAGAGTGGCAAGTCTCATCCATAATAGGTGTTTTTAGAGTCTACTCAAGTATGGGATGTTTATTATGTATTAATTTTATATTTCATACATTTTATATGTGTTATTTTATTTATTTTAATTCATTTTGGACAAGGCGTAAGTGGGATCCCTTGTTGTATAGAGGTTTGTTAGATTGAGCATATCTAGTTTATTTTGGCCAATGCTTATCTTGTATACATTTACCTTTCCTCAACTTATTGGTGTAAATTATACTTATATTTTTGATTCATAAGATCTCAAGTTCCTATTTTAGTCGTCTAATGGTGGAAAATGGATGGGAGTTAAGCCCCTCCTTCGTTTGGCCTTGTGGGAACACATTGGAGCTTGTTTAAAGACTATTCTTTTCATTCCTTTTCAAATTATTATGTAAAATTTGATTTGATGTTTTAATCCATTTATATTTAATAAATTCATATTTTAAATATTAGGAAAGAATTATATATGTGTATACTTCAGCTTTCAAGCATTTCAGATAACATTTATATAACTAGATGAAAGGAGGAAAAGAAAAAATAATGTTAAAAAAATGGACATTGTAATGTAAATTTTAAGTTTTAAAATGTATATTAACATTTTCATTTTTTTATTTATATAGTAGTATAAAAATAAAATTATAATTTTATTTCATATTTCTCTCATTGCATGCTTTCTGTTAGGCCCAAGAACAACTAGTTTCACTTAAATATTTTTATAAAAATTATAATGTTAATGATTTTCCCCAAAATTAATTTTAAATAAAGTTAGGATTATTCAATATTAATTTACTTTTTTAGAATTAATTTATTGATTTATAGTTTAATTGATATAAATTTTAGAATGTGAATTACTAAAACTACCTTGTTTTCCTATGTAAAATGCATAATTATCACACAATTTTTATTCATACAAAATGATGTAAAAGCATGCCCAAAACAATTTTATATTAAAATTTATGATTATTAAAACATGTAGGTGTTTGTTTAAAATTTTTAGGAGTAACAAATTGATCATAATGATTTTTTTAATATTGAGATTCTAAAGGGTCATTTTATTTTTCCACAGGTCATTTTCTTGTAGGGTAGTACCTTGTGTATAGGGTAGATTATTGTTTTAGGCTAGAGGTATTTTGTATGATTATGTGGAAAAGGGATAAGACACAAAGGGACCATCAATTATGTATTAGGCACTGACTATTAAGCTAAGTGTGGTAGCCAAGCTCTAATCGACTCATGTGAGTGGTTAGTAAAGGCTTACAATGAACAATATTAATTTGATTGTGGTTTTACCACTGTGTAAGCTAGCTACACAATTAATATTATAATTGGTAATGGTTTTTAAATAATTTAAAAAAAAAAAGAAGAAAAAATTAGATATATTTTAATATTTATTTACTTATTTATCTTTGTTTAATATAGTTTTTCTATGTTTTATTTTTTAAAGATTACGAAAATACTCATAGGTTGCATTATCTAAAATGGACTTGCCTTAAATTTTATTACCTTTTCCACATGAAATAATTTTTAGGTCCTTAAAAAATAAAATTTTCAAGATATGAATTGTTTCTCAAGAAGAGGTCATTTTAACTTTTTTGGCTTTTACGAGCTCCTATAATCCCTAAGATAGGTTGACCCAAAAGGAAACACTCCATAGTTTTGTTTCATCCACTGTGTGAAACAAAAATTAAATTTGAAGCTAAAACAATGAATAGTAAACCTAGCCTTTCCCACCATACCTTTTCAAAAATTGTGGGAGCCTGAGGCCTCCTGAAGATATTCTAAGAAGAGGGGTACTAACAAAAAATACACAAGCATATTTTTATCGAGATAAATTTTTAAAATGAAATAAAATTTTAAATGTTAAAATCTTAGAGACCCCTATACTGAAAATCATCTAAGGATAAATAAGGTTAAGAGGGATGACTATGGACAAGTCATCCTCCAAAACCTTCTTCATGTTTACCAAAATTGAAATTGGAACTTGCAAAGTGATTTTGAAACCTTTATTGCCTTTTATAAGGATTTTTAGATTTTCCTCATTTGGATTGAATCTGATGATTGAGATATGAATTATTAGATTGAATATATGAAATACTCCATCCTCAAGGTTCTTAACAAATATATTTTAGACCCCTTTTTATGTCACATGAGAATTATGAGTTCATTTTATTAAGCACTTTCCATAAAGGTAAATAAACTTTAATAAGTTATGGCTTAATGTGTAAACCGAGCCCTGTGATTGGCCTAAACTACTTGAGGTCCCTCTTTAACCCTGTTGAGAGTTAGGATGAAGTTTTTGAGCTTGTGGTTGATCAAACCCACCTCTTTTTAGTTGAGTATCCATTATAGAACTTGGGGCTATGAGGCATACTAGATTTACTTAGAGAGTGGTAGGCTTATTTAAATTCATATAGGTTGGTTAGAAAAAGTGGGGTTGACATGGTTGCATATATACCATATGGTCAATTTCATATTATCATTGGTGAGTACAAAATGATGGTGGATAAAAAGGGGCATACCCATGGACATGTTTTTTTCTTAAAATTGAGAAATCTTAATTTTTATAGATAATTTGATATGGCTACACTCAAAATTTTAAGATGGTATCATAACATGAATTGCCACATTTTGAGTCTAATTTTTAAAACACTATTTTATTTATTTGGTTAAGTATAACTAGGTCAAATAACTAAAATTTGAAGAGGAACTCATATTTTTTAGGAAAACATAGTAGATAGTTGGTCATACAGCCCCTCATTTTTTGAGAATTATTTAATATTATTTGAAACCCTTTGGTGAAAATTTATATAAGATCGTCTAGTTTTTGACCTATATTTTTTTATAATTTTTTTAATGAATATATATATATATATATATATATATATATATATATATATATATATAATTAATAATTTTACAAATGAATAGATATTGAAAACTTAAAAAAATGGATAGCTAGTCATGAAGCCCCCCTAAGTACCTCAAAAAATGAAAAATAGTTTTTTTGAATGCATGTAGAATTAGGCCTAGTTTGTGACCATATAATTTTTTTAACATTTGGATGAATAAAAAACATACATAAACATATATAGTCATGTATATTTATGGCATGTAGTGGCCTAAAAAATCCATAGTTAGAAATCAACATAGATGGAAACCCTAAAATAGTCCATTTTTTTTAAATCATAAATTTGGAAAGAGGAGAGTATGTGCATCATCATGGTAATAATTTTATGAATTGTCTCATTGAAATTCATGGTGTATTTAGTGATGGAACTTGAATTTTATTATATTTTGACAAAAATCTCAAATTTGCCTATGTATTGATAGGTTCAAGCCTTTGTCTTGGGAATCCAAGACAATAGGTTTGTTTTTTAAATTCAAACATAGAATAGCATGTATGCACTATAGTGTGTATGCACTATTGTGCATATGCACTATATTGACATAGTACCAAAAAAACTTTAATTTATATATATATATATATATATATATATATATATATATATATAAAATTTTTATATTTTTATTTTGAAGTGAAGAGTATCATTATATAAACTACCACAAAAAGGACATAATGGATATGATGATGCAATTTTGGTGAGTTTGCACTAACAATCATATTTTTGACTATATAGAACATAATTAAGGGTTCAACATGATCCAATTTCATTACAAAATTAATGAATGAGTCAATTATTTTAATGATGGATGTAATTAAGACCAATTTGGACCCATTAAATGTAACTGTGTATAGGATGTGATTTGAGGCTAAATTAGTTTATATTTCTTGGAATATTGAGTGAATTGGTCAATTAGTGATACAATTTGAGTGAAATTGAGCCTCACAAACTTGATTTTGACTATAAAGGATTTAATTTGGGGTTGTTGACCCCAATGTCATAAAAAATAAACCAAATAGTCCATTAGTTGAATCTAAAGGTAATAAAAGATAATTTGAGCCCCTTAAACCTTATTTTGGACATAAAATGTGATTTGGGGATTAATAAGCTCCAATTTCATCAAATAATGAAGCAAATAATCATCAAGTTTAATGACAAATATAAGTTTGCCATGCATATGATATGTTTTTCAATAAACTCCAATGTCATCATATAATGAATGAAATAATTAATTGGTTCAATTGTGGAGGTAATAAGGGTCAATATGAGCCCCTTTAACCTAATTTTGATTATACAATGTGATTTGAAAATAAAATGGATTTGATTTCATCATATATTGAGCCAATTAGTCAAATGGAGTAACTAGTGACATAATTTTTTAAAAATTGAGCCACATGAACCTCTTTTTAATTGTATATGATATGATTTGGAGTGAAATTGACACTAATGTCATCATATAATGAACTAAATAGTTGATTCATTTAATCAAGGATGCATTTGAGGCTAATTGGAGCCCCTTTAGCCTAACTTCAAGATTAAAATGTGATTTGGGTCTAAATTAGCTCTAATTCCATCATGAATTGATCTAATTAGTCAATTAGTGTAATTAGAGATGTAATTTGAGCTAAATTGAGACTGGTGAACCTAATTTATAATTCAACCTATTGTATAAGATACAACATATGGCTTAATCAACCCTAACATTATCATAAATGAAAACATGAAGGTAATTAGGGCCAATCTAGACCTGTTGAACCTAAATGTGAGTCTAAGATGTGATTTGGGGATACATTAGCTCATATTTCTTGACATATTTAGCCAATTAGTCAATTGTTACAACCCAAACCCTAAAACCTAATTTTATCACCAATGCATTTACATGAAGGTAATTGGGGCCAATTTGAACCTATTGAAGCTAACTATGAGTCTAAGATATGATTTGGGGCTAAATTAGCTCATATTTCTTGACATATTGATCTAATTAGTCAATTGTTAGAATTAGTGATGTAAGTTATATAAAATGAACCCCATGAACCTAATTTTGCATATAAAATATGTAATTGGGGGACCAATCAACCCTAATATCAAAACAAAATAAACTAATTAATCTACAAATTTAATCATGAAGGAAATTAGAGCCAATTTTTAGGGATAAATTAGGTTTAATTATATCATGAATTGATCCAATTATTCAATTGGTGTAGGTATGTGATTTGGTCCAAATTGAGCCTAGTGAACCTAATTTATGGCTCAATGAATTATATAGGATGCAACATATGGCTTAATCAACCCTAATTTTATTATAAATGTAAAAACAAAGGTATTTGGAGCTAATATAAACCCATTGAACCTAACTACAATTATAGGATGTGATTTGGGGCTAAATTAGCTCATATTTCCTAACATATTGACCTAATTAGTCCATTGTTATAATGAGTGATGAAATATGAATGAAATTGAACCCCATGAACCTAATTTTGACTATATAAGATGTAATTTTAGATTCAATCGATGCCACCACCCTAAATAAAATAGTCCACCAAGTCAATTATGAAGGAAAATTAGGTTAGTTTGAGCCCTTTCAACCTAATTATGACTATATAATGTGATATAAGGCTCAATCAACCACAATTTTATCACAAAAGCAATTGGGGGTAATCTAACCCCTTGAACATAACTATGAGTTTAAGATGTTACTTGGGGATAATTAAACCTAATTTAAGTTCTATAAGATGTGATTTGGACATCAATAAAGAGGAAATTACATCAAATATTATTATAATGACATAGTTATATGATATATAACTACGTAAATATAATTCTTATATGTTATGTTCACAATGGAAAAAACTCTTCTTTAAATGACTATTTTGAACCTAGATCAAGAATTTTATCCCCATAAATTATTCTCTGCATCGCTTTACGGCTTGCAAGTCATAGATAAAACCTATCAAGTTGTTTTTTTGGACCCCACCTTAAAAAACTATCAATTGTATAGTCATGGGTGATGGATCTAATTCAAAGAATAGGAAGAAGTTAAATAAAAAATTCCAAAATAATTAAAATATTTGATTAAAAAAATGGTACAAATATAATCATTTCACTTGAGATAAGGTACAAACACTAACCTAATGAACTAAATGTCATAGATAATGATGAATTTAATAATGATGATGAATGTTTACCTAGAATTACAAATTATGTTATAATTCCACATTCAAAGCATATTTTTTTTATTTTATTGATGATGAATCTATGCAAGATTATTTACCCACTAAAAATGAGTAAAATTTTATGGAGACACATAATGATGAAAGTAACAATGAATAAAATTGATGAAAGTAATAATGAAGAAAATTCCATGAAAAGACTAAACGATGTTTTTAAAAATGAAGAAAATAATAGTGAACACAAAGATTCTGAAATACCCACTAAAAAAATTTCACCATTAATAACACCTCCAAAGATTGTGTATAGAAAACGAGAGTACTTAATTATGCATCATTAAAAACTATTTTTGTGATTTAGGGCATGTTTTTATAGTTATTGATGAAGAATGCAATGAAGAGGGAATAAATTACTACTTATGTTGGTATGTAGAGGAAAAAAATTGACTTCCCTAGTCATAGATAAAGAAAACAATTACAATCCCACTCAATCTATGGTAGTCACTATAATTTGGCTTCAATAATATCCTATCTAAAATTTAGATGTATTGTTGGTTGAAGACTTTGAAGCATATAATAATTTACTACACTATTTAAATTTGGTTCTTGAAATAAATATTCAATTGGTAAAATATCATTAGAGGCCAATAAATAAGATTCTATGAAATTTTTTTGAGCCAGACCGTGAAGCTATTCTTGCTACTATCAAGGTTAGCATAGATTCTAGTGGTTTATTGGATTAAAATTCTAAGGTATGTTGATTTCTCAAAAGTATATGTATTTAATTTTAATAAACTTTATTGATTTTATATGTAGTAAATATAAATTAAAATTTTTAATTAATTACTAAAAAATTCATAGGTTAGTGGTACCAAGTAAGCTTCCACCTTCACACGATTGTCACTATTAGTAAATAATTTGATATTCTTGAATCTAAGAGACATTGAAAATTAGTACTTAGTTATTAAAAAAAAGGAATTCTTGAAGCTAAAATGGTGGTGTATCTTTTGATCAAGTGTGATGGGAGGCTAAAAGCCCTATCGTATATGTTATCCACTACCCCAAATGTGTTGATAGTGCCAGCTTCTATCCATGAAGCACTAGATGTAGAGTTATCCAACAACAACTTCAACTTTGACAACATTTGTTGTCAATTTTTCCAAGATCCTAAACAGTTGTGAAAACATGTATATGGATGGACTTTGATGTTTTGGTCATGGGATAAAGTGTCATTTCCATATACAGGTGTATTTGAAGTGATGTATCTGCACCTAGAGGTCCCAGAGGTAGAAATGTTAGTTAGAGTTCAAGAACTTGTGTCTTCACTACAAAAAAGTTTCATTTTAGGGCATGTGCTATGGATTCATATCTAAGGTTACATTGATGTGTTATGTATTTAAATTAGATAGATTTGACATGAATGTGAGGATTATTTTGATTCATCCAAATGACTTACTATTTTTGTTTTATGTGTGTCTCAAGTTATGTAAAATATTACATTTTTCTTGTATTGAGAAGGGCAATCTTGAGGCTGGAATAGGTAGTGGGTCTCTCAATAATTAATGATGTAAATAAAAAAACATAGTCCTATACATCATCTAACACCATAAATGTGTTGACAGTGATAATTTATATCCACGAAATAGCAAAATTAGAGATCTCCAATTATAGCTTCAATTTTGATAACATTTATTATTAGTGTTTCCACACTCCGGAATAATAGAGAAAACATGCATCTGGGTGGATTTGGAATCATTGTCATGGGATAACATGTCATTTTCCTATCTAAATTTTTTTGAATTGATGGACTTGTACCTAGAGGTTCTAGAAGCAAAAATATCATGTGGAGGATACGAACTTGGCTCTTCACTACAAAAAAGTTACATTTTAGGGCTTATTACTGCAATATGTGCCAAATATTAATCTCTAAGGTTTAATAGACATGTCCCAAAGTGAAATTATAAGTCTTCTACATGCATGTGATGGTTTTTTATTTCATCCAAATGACTTATAATTTTCATTTTACATGCACTTTGAGTTAGGCCAAAAAACTATAAATTTCTTATATTGGGAAGGGTGTTCTGGAGGCTCGAATGGGTAGTGGGTCTCTCAAATAGGCATTATGGGAGGCCAAAAACTTGGTCTTGGATGTTATCTTCCACCCAAATTTTTTTAGTTCCATTTTTGAGTCATAAAACACCATAATTAGAGATTCAAACTGTAACTTCAACTTTGACAACATTTGTTATCCGTGTTTCCATGCTCCTAAACAGTAGGAAAAACACACATCTAGGTGGATTTGGATATTTTTGTCATGTAAAAATATGTAATTTTCCTTTTTGTGTGTGTGTGTGTGTGTTTTAAGTGATTTTATTTCACTTGGAGAACAAAAACCTATCTCTTCACAACAAAAAAGTTGTATTTTAGGACCTGTTACTACAATGTGCCATAAATTAATCTCCAAGGTTATATTGAAATTATCTAGGGTGAAATTATAGGTATTAAATAAAAACATAATGTTTATTTTTATTCATCCAAATGACTTTTGATTTCTACCTTTATGTGCATTTGAAGTTAGGCCAAAAAACTTCAATTTTATTGTACTAGGAAGGGTGTTTTTAAAGCCATAATGGGTTGTGGGTCTCTTGACTAGGCATTATGAAAGGCCAAAAATCTATACCTCTATGTTATCCTCCATCCCATATTTATTGATATTTACAATTTCAATCCATGAATCATCAAAGTGGAGATATTGTACTACCCCTTCAACTTTGACAATATTTGTTCTTAGTGTTTCCACTCTCCTAAATAGTAGTGAAAACATGCATCTAGGTGGATTTGGAGGTCATGGTCATGGTATCATGTGTCATTAACCTATATAGACATGTTTTAAGTGATGGACTAGCACCTGGAGGTCCTCAAGGTAGAAATGTAAGTTGGAGAATAAGAACTTGTCTCTTCACTGCAAAAACATTGCATTTCGGGACCCATTACTATAATATGTGATGAGGATTCATCTCAACGGTTCCATCAATATGATATAGGGTGAATTTATAGATATTAAAAGTGAATGTGAGGATTATTTCACTTTATGCCAATGGATTATGGTTTTCATTTTATTTTTGTCTAAATTTAGACCAAAATTTATAGTTTTCTTATATTGGGAAGGGCATTCTTGAGGCTAAAATGGGTAGGGGGTCTCTCAACCAACCATTATCAGAGTATAAAAAATTGTTATTAGATGTTATCTACCACACTATAGGTATTTTAATTGTCATTATTGAACCTTGAAACATCAAAACTAGAGATATCAAATTACCCTTTGAATTTTGACAACATTTATTGTTAGTGTTTCCACACTCCTGAATAATAGTGAAAACACACATTCAGGTGGAATTTGAGTTAATAGTCATGGGATAATGTGTCATTTTCATAAATATATATATGTTAAAATTTATGTACTTACACCTAGAGCTCCTGGAGGTAGAAATGTCAATTGGAGGATAACAACTTGTCTCTTCACTAGAAAAATGTTACATTTTAGGACCCATTATTACAGTGTGTGCACAAATTTTTATCTAAGATTAAATAAAAATGATTTGATGTGTAATCATATATATTTTAATTAATATTAGGGTTATTTTTTTTCATTCCAAAAACTTATGGTTTCTATTTTATGCATATATAAAGTTAGGTCAAAAATTTATAATTTGATTGTATTGGGAAGGGCATTCTTAAGGCTATAATAGGTAGTGGGTGTATACACACAATATTTTTATTAACTTTACCACTTAATAACACTTTATATATTATAGGAACCTATTAATTTTTAATTTCTCTAAGTTCACACTCTAAAGGGTACACTAGGAAATGGGTGAGTAGACCATTAGTGCTTCACACGATTATTGTGGCTTTGTATCATTCCTACCATATATCCAACTTCATTATAGTATATATCCATTTGAATCCTATGATTATTACCTAAATATGGATTATTTTGAAATCATAGAACCTTAAAATATGGTTAAGCTTGAAATCCAATAGGGCCTTCCAAAATCTAGAATTTGCATTATAGCTCCCAGAGGTCTGAAACCACTCTTAAACATCCTAAAAGTATAAGTATAAAATATAACTTAAAGTATAATAAAATTATGTCCATGTCTAAATGTCATATTTATTTTATATTTATATTGCCTATTTTTATCCCCTACCTAAGCCAAAATCTTATTTTATTATCTATAGGACTAAGTTGACCTTGGCTAACTCTATTTTGAGATTTGAGCATGTTATAGGATTAAGTCACCCTAGGCAGACTCTATTCTAAGAGTTGATCACATTAAATGACTAACTCAACCTATTTTGACTTAATTTGGACCTAACTAATTTTCTTTCTAATAGGTTCAATTGGGTTGACTCTATCGACTAAACTTTTAGAAGGGTCTAGGGTTAGATTTAGCTATATATACACATCTTTTTCTTCCATTTCTTATGGAAATAAGAAGAATAACATCATATATTATGCATCTACTTATCCACCTTTCTACTTGAGGAGAATTGCTTTGGGTTCCAATACTACACTTGGAGATAGAGATATTATCTTATGGATAAGTCTTTTGGATTCATAGAGAATTTGTGTAGCCTAGATATAACTTATCCTTGTTATCCTTACATACCAAAAAAACCTCTTGTGAAGCACCTTGGCCAAGGGAGATATTGAGGCTCGATGGGTTCGTCTTCAAAGGTAAGTATACTTAACTTTTTTTTTCTATTAAAGTAGATATCTTTGCATTTATTAGATTATGTGATTCTCTCTCCATGCATTAGGATTTCCTATACATTGGATTTAGTGTAGATATTATATGTATGTTTAATTTTATGTTTATTATACCCATTTTGTGCCACAAGTTTTGGTGAACACTAGATTAGATTTTAATTTACTTTGTGAATATAAAAAACATAGGACCTAGCTAGGGTTATTGCATGGTGTTGCTTGAATAGAGGCTTTGTAACCCTCTATAGTGATATTATTATGGTAAGGTACACCTTGGTTAGGTCTAGAAGATCTATCTTGGTTATAACTCAATTTTTTAAATGTACCACCAAATGGAAGTGTAAGTGTGATTTATCTTTTCCAAGCTAGGATTGATTTGTAGATCAATTGCATTTTCTCTTGTATACAATGGGTCTATTGATTGAGCATGATCAAAGAAAAAACCTATTCTTAGATAATATTCACCACCCAAAACCTGTTGGTAGTGCCAATTTTGAGCTACAAAGCACTCAAAGTGTAAATATCAAATTGTCATGGCTATAAAAGCATATATCACCTCGTAATTATACATGAAGACATTTTCCTTGCTAATTTTTCATGTCATAGGGAGGGGATTCCCTCTTTGACAACATGTTCATCCTAAAATTTTAATAATGATGATTTTTTATGTTATTTCCTTGTTATGGGGATGCTTTTATAAACAAATCCTGTTGAAATTATTTGATAGTGTAAGTGTATATATATGTTGAGTAGATATATGATGAAAAGATAAGAAATGGACAAGTTAAGTGTAGAGGAGAGGGAGAGAAAATTTTTAGAAATCAAAATAAAAGAGATATAACTACCAAAAAATTCCAAGGAAGTGAGACACATGAGAATTAAAATATTGCATTACTTCAAAAGGCCAAAGAAGAGTCTCCAAAAGAAGGTCATCAACTCTATGAAGGAGATAACACAACATCAATTCATGATTAATCAACCCCATTTTCATGAGAAGTTAAGAATGAATTTCACTCTTCAAGGGTATATATGGAGTAACTATCCAATCTATTTGAGAAGCATAAGTTAGATCAACTCATTTCATCAAAAAGGTTGTATCATTTTTAGCATTCTCATGTTGACATATGATGAGAATACAAGCAATGACCAAGTTGAGTGCAGTGGGGAGGGAGAGAAAAAATTTGAGGAAGTGAAATAGAAACTATATAACCACTAAAATATTCCAAGGCCTTAATAAACATGATAATTAAAATCTTGTACCTAGAGCAGATATAAATCAGGTTCATTGTGCTATTGTTTAAGAGGCTAGCTTAATTGTCAAAATGGATGGCACTATTTTCAAAAATGTGGTATGTCTATAAGTTTAATGAATACAAATATGAATAATAAATCCCAAATGATATTAAACTAGTTTAGCAAGGGTATCCACTAGGGTTGATTTTAAGAGGCCCTACTAAAAAACCTATTAGAAATATTTGGTGAATCTAGATAAATTTGATTCGTGGGAATGGAGAATCTTCTGAGGGAGATGGTTAATTCTCTATCGATGTTTTTTTCCATAAACATCACAATAGCATGGTTGGAGTGAATGACTAAACTAAACATTTGATCTAAACAACTAAATCAAATGTCTAAGCTAAATAATTGAGATGAACAGTTGAGCCAAACATTTGAAACAAATGATTGAGCCAAATGGATGGATTGAATGACCAAGCTAAATAACTGGGATGAATGGCTAGATTGATCGACTGAGCTAAACAGCTAGACCAAATAGATGGACCAAATAGTTTGGTTGAATGCTTGAGTTGAATGACTCTACCAAGTGATAGAACTAGATGGTCTGACTGAATGGCTTGCTAGTAGGTGACCTATGCATTTAGTCTACTATCTAGTTTCACAGTTTCCTCCCTTACTCTATAAATAATCACTTATGTCCTCATTTCTAACATTTTTTAGAACTAATTTTTCATCTCCCTAGAGAGAAAATTCATTTTGTAGTCATGGAGAGAAAATTCATTTTCAAGAACCTACTATGCCTAGACATTTTTAAGATCATATAGCAACTAGATGCATACAATTATTGGATTCAAGAATGAAGCTTTAGTGGCCTACTGTACATGCTATAGTATGACATAGACACCATGCTTTTAAAAATGTTCATCTATTCTTATGACCCTAATAAGATCTTCACCCTACAAGTGGATTTCAGAATAATTTCATTTGGTACTTTGCCACAAGATATTCACAATATCACAGGTCTTCCATTTCATAATGTAACCCTAGTGAGTTCTAAATCAATATTGACAGACGAAGATAAGACTTTTTTGGTGAAAATTTTTGATTTGCACATTAGTCGATTCAATATGTACTTATAAATTTGTTTGTAAATTCAAAATCCAAGTTTCAAATTTTATGATCTAAAACCCTCTTTTTTTTCTTTCATTTCAGATAGTTGGAAGAGAGGCATCCATGTTGAAGATGTTAGTCACCCTTTTTAAAAATTAATGATTCATTTTTTCCAAGATAGAATAGTATTACAAGGAAGAGTAATAAATATTCCATATTGGGTATTATTTTACATTATCTATACTATTTTCAAATATAAATTTGATTGGTTCTCTTTTATTTCCTCCAGAATAAGGCTTGAATTAAATTCTACCACTACCAATCCCAGTTCCACTAGTTCTTGTTCTAATTTTATTCTAGCATTATAATATGAGGCCTTTTTTGACCTCCAAAAAACATAGGGTCCAAATATGTTGGATCCAAAAATGATGACAAACTCTTTGTCTGTGGATGAGTAGGAGGTTAGTTTATTTGTTCATTTGTTGATCTAGATTCTAGGGTTTAATATTTGTTTATTTGCTAAATGGTTATGAAGGTAAATATTAATAACTATTTAATCTGTGTTTATTACAAATTACAGGTAAGAATGGTGCTTCACAAAAACAATATATGTTAAAAGGATAGCGAGAAACTATAGTTGAAGAATCTACGGATTCAGAGTCTATAAAATAATCCATACAATCTTATTGACTTGCAAAATCTCCATGAGTTTCTTTGGTTTCATCTCCACATGCAAGTTTTCTATTTAAAAATTTTAAATGAGATTTTAATTTTTAAGACTCAGGTGCATTATTTTATTTATTTGTTTTATTCTTGTAGTTGACTTGAAAATAATTTAGATGGTAGAACAACCACCACCACAATAAATAGTAACACCTACTATGCCTTCTCAACCCTCTATGGAAGGTGTTTTACATTGATATATATATTTTTTTTTTGGATTTTGATTATTATTTTTTAGACTAAAATTTTACATAATCTACCAGCTCAAAACACCCCTATGGTTTTCACTTATAATGTGCTTTGTATATTGAAGGATATATTGTCTCTAAATATAAGTACTAAACTTTTAATTTCAATTTTGCATCTAACTTTGTTTTTTCAATTTATTTATTTTCTAAAATAACTTACATTTTGCAGGCCATCCTCTAGCTGTGAGGGACGTTATGCCACCACCTCCACCCCTGAATGCATTTCATATAAGGGGGAAGGCTCTTCCATTAATACTACCACAATGAACTGCAACATTGTAATTATCAAGTTCCCAATTCCCCTCTTTCTCTATTAGAGGTTTATCTAGTGCATAGTGATTGACTTCTTTGCTAAAAATTGATATTTATGACAAATATCTAGGGTTTAAAAGTGGTACTGATGTTGAAATTTATTTCAATCCACATGATTTTATCTAAGGAGAAGCAACACATGTTCATACGACTACTCAACAGGAACCTTCAAGCTCTTCATAAGACAATCCCATGCCAATAGAGAATGTTGTAAAGTCTAATGATGCCTTTACATCTTTCCCATTGAACAATTTAGTAGCAAACAATATTACTATTAGTCTTCAAGAGGGAGTAATTGATGAACTAAAACAATTGCATGTGTGGGAGGTTTAGGTGAAGGCACTAATAAAAATAAATAAATGCTTGTTATCATAACCACTCCAAGTAAGAAAATTTGTTTGCATTGATACAATAAGAACCCACAAAGATTGATGTTTTGTTTTCTAAAACTAAATCTGGGTCATTTATTGTTGCTAATACTTATGATGATAATGTGTTGATTATCATGCTTAACAGGTTGGAGAATTTGAATGCAAAAGCCTAGGCATATTTTAATAAATGGGTGAAAGACATCAACCTTGTTGTTATTATGAATGCAAAGAAGGAAAAAGATTTGGTAATGTATATTTTAATCAAATTTCATGTCATTCTTAATTTTGTTCACATCTAATTACATTACATTTTAAAATGCAAGTATAATATGAGAACTTGAAAAAAGACGATAAGGTCCTCAATGTGCATCTGAAAAATGAACAAAAAAATTTACAATCTGTTATTCAATTCAAAAAGCTTGTTCTGTTGAATAAATAAAACAACACAATGTGAAAAATCATTAAGGAGCAAGGACAAGATCCTGATGTCTTATGTAAGCAGAAGACAGTTGTTGATCCAAGTCTACTTTCTGTAAGAGATGCTAGAAAAGAAGATAGGGAAAATATTGAATCTCTTAATGTTGCAGCTTTAGATATTGAAAAGGTAGGGATATTAAAGGATAACAGTGGCACAAAGGATGTTGTGATTGAAAAAGTATTTGAGAAAGTGGTTGAGAAAGAATTTGAAAAAGTGGTTGAGAAACTAGTTGAGTAATTGACAATCTATTTTGAACTTTTATATATTTGTAAACAATGTTTTCTTTTAAAATAGAAATTATGAATGAAAATTTCAAGTTTGTAGACATGGTGATCAATTTATTGAGTTTTAATTATTGGATCAGCCACGTAGATTGCAATTTCAATTTTAATTTTATGATGTTGTAAACGTGAATGGTGTTAGGCCCCCTATTGATATTTCTGATACATTTGTGAAACTCACATCTCAATATAAATAGATTAATGTCAAGATATGCCTTTACATAGTGTTTCACCTAACACAATCATAATATATTATTCTCATGCAGTCATAACTTAGCAAAAAACACATAAATGCATTTCAAAAAATGTATAATAGTTATTGCATATTATGATTAAAAAAATGAGTTGTTTTTTATGGAAGATCTCTTATTTTTTACATTTAGTTTGTTTCTTGAGTAAATCATGATTTGAGATGCATTTGAGGCCATTAGAAAAACACATTCATGTTTGGTAGAGGTCTGTGTTGAAGATAGTATTGTGATAGTCAGTAATAATGAGGATTCATCAGATTTGAAATATACATGATTGATTGTGATCATGAACTATAGAATAGGTTAATAGATTTTTTAATGTTATGAGGATGTTTAGATATATAATGACTCATGAAATCAATTTTATTCATATGAAAATTGGTATAAACAAGAGGTCAGGCCTTTACAAATATGTGAAAAGGTTATATTTTATTTGATCACTTTATTCTCAAAAGAATTAGTTTTAAGGACTCTAAACATTTGGACGACTTTTTAAATATAAGCTATCTACTTCGTAGGAGTAGATAACCTACACTAACCTATAGGGAGGTACTATATATGCCATGTCTAGTGCCTATATAGGGCATATATAGTAGCATATATCGAGTATATATTAAATATATACTCCTATATACAGTAGTATTTAGTACATATATATATATATATATATATATATATATATATATATATATATATATATATATATATATATCAAAAAAGTGATTTCATTGTTACATAAAATATCCAAGGTTTAGGACTATGTTCATTTAATTTTAGGAATTTATAGAATTAAATTGAAACCATAAGCCAAAAATTAAAAAGGAACAAGTAGTGTTTAAATTAAAAATTAGGTTCACCAAAATGTTTATTAACTCTAATGTGAACTATAAGGTATTTAAATTATATAAGAAGTTAAATAATAGATCATATAACAAGTATGAAAAATCTACATACTTTATAGAAGTCATAAATTGATAAAAATATAAGTTATCACTAGGGTTATAAACTTGTACATGCAAATTGATTTATTTCAGTCTATGTTATATTTTAGTCGACTGTAAGAACATGAAGACATAAATGATTTAGAAAATAAATATCCACTATGTATTATGACAAGGTCAAAGAAGATAGATAAGATCATAGTGCATCATTGTCTGACACTATAACTTTATCTAAACACACTATGCACTGTGTGTAAAAATATGGGCTCATTTTCCCCTATATGTAGGGGAACTATTTTAAAGCATAACTTGTTCTAATTTAAGAAAAAAATAGATCTATAAAAAATATGTATCAAATACATAAAGAACCATATTAACCTACAAGTGTTCCTCCATAACACAATCACAATATATTAATGTTTTACATTCAACACTTAGAAAAAAATAAGGAAATGAATTTTATAAAACATATAATAATTATTGCATCTTTTGATAAACATTTGAAATTGAAATTTAGAAACTCTATTTCTAAAAGTCTAGTAGTTGAAAGAACCCTCTATAAATCTCATCATCACAGTGACATTTGCATCTGTCATGTCAGTGCCATATTCAAAGTCATTATTTACATCTTTATTTTTAGTTGTATTATTAATGAATATTCTTTCAATTAGAGAACTCCATGTTGCCATAGTTTTTTCATATGGAAACATATCCACTGCATAATGTGAAACATATAATCTCAAACAGGTTTCTAAATTTCTATCCAATATGTTTCAAAGTTTTGATTTTATGAAAATAATGCATTCAATACTCTTCCATCTTCCAATGAGCCCAGAATCATTGTTTGACAGAGCTCATATAATTAAAAATATTCATGTAGACTTTTCTATAGTATACTACTAGGATAAAGTTTTTTCTAGTCTTGTAATTGCCCCATTCTCTATTGGTTCTCATAGAAGATCATATTGTTCAAACATTGTAATGCCAAAATGGGTTGATTGGGATGTTAGTAAATCCTTTCCAAAAATACCTTTATTTTTTTCTCCATTCACCTCTACATATCTATAGAAATGCATTACAAGACAGTGCATGTATTTTTGAAATAAACTGCTAACCATCTTTTGACTGTTATTACTATTCTAAAAAATGGGATTGACAACTGCCATCGCCTCCAAAAAATCATCCCTTTGAAAATGATCTCTGATCTCTGTGGATAAGTTTTGGGAAACTCTACTTACTTTCATCTAGGTTTTAGATAGAACAATGTCATATATAATACATGTTACAGGCGGTTCTTTTGATTCAACTCCCACAAGATTAGGTCTTTTATAGAAAGTGTGCATTGGAATCTCCTTTCCATTAACGACATAAATATGATCATTGATATTCAAATTCAAATAACTATTAGGGTTATATAAATCTGTCAAACATTACCAACTACTAAAAAAAGGCCTTAAAACATTTCATTCAAATTGTATACTATGTCTAGAGATTGGCATACTCATTTTCTCAGTCGTATGAAGTCCACAATATAAATGGACCTCTCCTGAGAATATTTCATTAAATAATTCATTTCCTTCAGTATTAAAAGAACTCCACATAAAGTTAGCAGTGTTTTAAAATCTGTTAAATGGTACAATAAATCTTTTGCCTTATTAATTTTCTATGATATTTATACATGAAACCTAATAATGATGGATATTCTTAAAAAATTTGGCAAGCAGGTTCATACATAGAAATCCACCTTGTATCAACATATTTCAATAGTTTCTTATCATCAATCACTCTTATTGAAAATTTTTAGAACTCTAAAATTCATTTTGGATGGCTTGAGATATAAACATGTAGGTCACAATGAGTTCCTCCACTCTAGCCACATTAGAAAATTTACTAACCATTTTGTATGCAAGATTCATCTTATGAGCCATGAAATGAATTGGAATAATATATGGGGAAACTATTGTTTACAGCCAAACACACAAACCATTTCTATGCCCTTGCATAACTGATGCACCATCAGCCCTAACACATATCAGCTTCGTAGATATTGCATAATCACCCATTCCAACTTCATATTTCAAATTTGATACAACCAATTTGTGAATATTTTCTGCATTATAACTTTCTACCATTTTATGAAGTGCTAGTAGATGAGGTTGCCTTTAATAGTTCTCAAAAGTATACACATGAATGCAAACCCAGGATGTGTTGTCAATTATTGTGACCTCACCAATGGATAGTGAGATAAATAGTAATTTATGAACACTTTCTTTCAAATCTTCAATCTCAACCATTGCTAGACATTTTTCTATTTCCCAAGCACTTCTATCTAACCAATATGATTATGGAATATCTATAAACCCATTATGTTGAAACAAAAGCTTATAATTTAATAAATCAGAAATAGGTCTATCGTTTTTTAGAATATGGTATATAGTAGAGAACTATATGTATTTCACCTTCAAATGGGACTACTTGACTTTTCAAAAATTTACTTCAATTGTTCCCCCTTTCTCCATAAGATATTTTTGATTTTTTTAATCATTTTTTAGCTCCCGTACATATCTTACATGTATGCATTCTTTTGTAGTTTTCCATCTAGGTGTTCTTATTATCACTCCATCCAAGTGTTTCACTATCTCATATACTTTTCTACAATGTTTCTCAATCATGTCTAATTTTAATTGCATTTTATGTTTTTTCCTAGTTTCTAGCTACATATTGTACATCTACATTCTTTTGGAGTATCATCAGCATTTTTAGGCTCTATAGCTTCTATGAAGGGAAATTTTGTCACCTAGTCCACCTTAAAGGACCTTCTAATTGTCCATCTACTTCTCTTACTTCGAGAATATTTTGAGTAGAGTTTTTGGCTAAACTTTATGTTTGGTGAGATGGTCCAATCTCTTCTACCACTTTAGTGTCATTATCATTTTCATCAAAAACCAGAGGATCATCTTCGAGTGGTGGTATGTCATCATCAAAAAAATATTTAGGGGTGATTTGTTATTCTGGCTGATTTTATCTTGTGAGATAACAATTGGGATTTCTATATGTAAAATTGTTTTAATATTATTAAATAGTTGAAGTCAAATTTATGACAAACTAAAAAAATAATAAATACCTAGATTTTGAGTACATTATGATTGTGCAAAATTTTTGGTTGGATCTTTAAAATAAGATAATACAGATGATTTCCTTTATGATTGGCCTATCCTTTTACCATTCCCATGAGATGCCATGATGGCCTATGATTTTCAACTCTACCATTTGATACTCCCATTTGGTACTATCATCTGATAGAAGGGTTTTGCCTTTGGTTCAATAATTCCCCTACCTAGAACTATCATTCAATTTTACTATTTGCTATGTCACCTGACTTATTATTCATCACTAGCTTCTAGATCTATCATTTAGCACTGCTATTCGACACTATAATTTTATTATGTCATTCAGCTCTATTGTTTAGCTCTATCATTTAGCTATGCCATTCAGTTGGGTCATTTAGCTATGTCATTTAGCTATCATTTAGTTGGGTCATTTGAATATATTGCTTGACTATGTCATTAGGTTGTGTTTTTCATTTGTGTCATTCAACTCAAATGTTCAAATTTATCATTTGATAATTTAGTTTGGCTTATTTTTTAGTATTGTCATTCATTTTCTTTATATACTATTATTGTTGAGTTTTGTGCTCCTCTAGTTGTATTTTTGCTTGTTCTCTTGGTTGGTATAGGTCAGGCCCTTAGGGGATTTACTATATATCTAGAGAATTTAAGTGTAATCTTAGATATCATTGTAAATGTTTGGTGATTCGATCCCTAAAAAAAAATCCCATAAATTTTGGTGATCTGATCAACCCTTAAAAATCACCAAAACTAAAATCTTAAAATGAATATTCACCACTAAAATAAACCCTAGTATCCACATTAGAATAGTGGTAAATGGTGTAGCCCAATCATGAGAGGAAATTCACAATAATTTATTACTTTATCGCAAACATTATACTATTTTCTCCCATATAGTTTTAATTATAACACATATTGAAGGATTGTAATTTAATCTTAATAATTACATGAAGGAAATATTAAACATGATCATATTTAAATATGGACATATAACATCAAATTTAGTTTTACAATAATAATGTGAGCCAAATTGTATGTGGAATGGTGATTGCCACAAAATGTGAACATACATGTGTGTGTGTGTGTGTGTGTGTGTGTGTGTGTGTGTGTGTGTGTGTGTGTGTGTGTGTGTGTGTGTGTGTGTGTGTGTGTGTGTGTGTGTCCATAAAATCCATAAAGGCATAAAAAATAATAACATAATATAATGTCAATTGAATGTCATATTCGCATACAATGTCAAAGATTCATACATTACCATATAGGTATACAAAAAATTACATCATCTAAGAACATAATACGATGTTGGGTAAATGTCATATATGCATACAATTCCAAAAATATGTACATTTCCATATAGGCATATAAAAATAACAACATCAAAGACACATTACTCATCAAAAAATCTCCCTCTCTTTGCCTTCCTCAAAGAAGACTCTCCCTGGGATGCCCTGCTCATAGATGGAGATCCCTCATATGCCTTGCATTCCTCTAAGGTCTTATTTTAGGTCATTTTATGCTCATAACTCACAAGTAGCTAAACCTATTCATATAAAAATACTATTATAAAATTTACACACTAGGCATGAAATCAAGTTTATAAATTAATTTGAAATTAATACAAAAAATATTTAAACATGCACTTATCAGAATATCATGGTCATGCTCCATTTTCATCTAATGCTCAATAGGGTCAATGATAAGTCAAGGTGTATGAACATGCGTGTGAAAGGGGGATAAAATTTTAGAAGGTGCCCTGATAATCATATAAGTAGGACTATAATATGTCATTAGACAACCCTACATACATAATACATTCACATAAGTTATACTTGCTCAATTATAGAGTAAAATTATGAAAACAAATATATATTTACACTTTAAAAGTATAAATTAGCATGTACCTCAGTGAGTTCCTACATAATTAAAATTACAACATCAATGCATGTGTTTATTTCTTCCCATAGAGATGGAAGATTCTCCACTGTGGTCATCAACTAAATAAACAATATATCATTTTTAGTTGAGCATATATATATATATATATATATATATATATATATATATATATATATAATAAATATATATATACATGAAATGTAATATTAATTAAAAATTACCTCCATGTATGTAAATATTAACTGAGTAACATCAATAGATGTAATAGTGTATGTCCCACAAATAGGCTGTGAAGATGATGACACCATCTCTTCCTACCACATAAAAATTTACATATATATTATTGAATTTATGTGTAAAGTATTTTTAACCTTTTAAATATAAATATGACATGTCAAATATATGATATACCTACATATGTGTAGTCATGTTTGCATATCAATATATGTGTCAAAAACTCATCACTCAAAACTATAGCATCTAGGCCCTTAGAAGCACCACCATCATCATTTGAATATCCAGTACATATAACACTACAACATATACAAGGGTAAGGTTAGGTACATACACTATATGGTGTATCCCCATGTCCACCCTCTCCAACATCAGTCTCATAAAGCTTACTTGTATGCTAAATGAGTTGGGTTATAAGCACATGAAGTGCATGCAAAGTGTTAATCTCCATGACCTCCTTCATTGTAGAATGGATCTCATGCTATAGTGTATTTTGGGTAGGGACCCTTTAAGGATGATTAGGCACATGACATGCACCTAGTCTATCATATGCAGAGTCTTTCCCTCAGCATTGAAACTCTAATTAGTCAAAATAGTTTTGAATATCATTAAGGAAAAATTCATAATATAGTTTTTGTATACACCCTAAATTGGTCAAGCAACCACACATATCATTTCTTTTCATATTCCTTTTCATAGGAGACTCTGACTAGAGGATATGATCCATTTTCACATTAGCATGTCTTTTTTTTTCTTATCTTGGTCTTGTTTCACACTTGAGTCACCTTTTTGTCCATAACTAGTCATTTGTAGCCTTCCAGACGGTTATTCTAGCTCAGTCAGACTCTATTTCCTATGCTAATTCCATCCTTGTAGGTCCTAAACCTGTAGGATAAGACTATTATAATTAGACTATAGCACTGAACCCTAGGGTGTCCCATTTTTGATGCTCATGTCCTTTTGTATTTTGAGTCCCAATGGTAATTTCTTTTTGCTCAAGAGGCCCTAAACCCTTCTTAGCCTTTTTCTTAAGTTTTGTTTGTCTTTTGAGCATTGACTAATGTGAATAAAATTCTCAAATTCAAAATAAAGAGTCTCCTATATAAAGGAGTTCATAAGGCATTTTATATCTAACACTTACTATTTTGGCATTGTACATAATTAAAAATTAGTCAATAGTATAGCTCAACATTCTACATCACACATAGATTTACATGCTTGATCAAGGAAGGGCCTAGGTGAAAGTTCATTCTTGCATCTATTATGTGTGTTTATTATGCACATTCCTTAAGGGAAAACTATATTTGATTTGAGACCCTAGCTTTAGGGTTAATGTAGATAACAATCAAGATAGCAAGGGTTCTAGATCATGTGATCATACTTCCCCTAACCTAGTTTTCCCCTCTTTTTAATTTTGATGTATTTTTTGTCTCATGTGTGTAGATAGACCCAGGGTTTCTAATATTAAAATAAATCTACAAGTATCTCTATCAACATTCAACATTCAAAATTTCAAAATCAAGATCACACGAGGACAATGAGTAAAACCTTAAGAACTTAGATCTTTGTGACTAGTTTGGACAACAACAGGAGTAGATAATAATGTCAGACCTCAAAGTTTCCTATCTTTGGTGTTCCTATCCTTTCACTGAACAAAATATAGATCTAGGTTCTTGACATCTTCCCAATTCTGTACAACAATTTTCAAGCTTTTAAATAGTCATCTCAGTATATTTCTCTAGATAAGTTACTTCTCTTCCATATTTAATTAATTTGATCAAATCTGTATTTTACCATATTTTCCCCCTTAGTCCAGAACCTTTATTATTTAGGAATTAAACACTAGATTCCTAAAAATAATAAAATATTTGGTGAACCCAACTTACTTCGAACAAATTTCAAACCCTAAGTACCCTTAGGGTTTTTCTTTCATATTTTTATGCAAAAATTCAATTTCAAATTTCTAATTTTTGTATCAAATTTCATGCATTTATTTTATTCAAATTTATTTTAGAATTTAAATTATAGAAATAATTTTCAAAAATTCTAAAACACCAACCCAAAACCCTAGATTTCCAAATTAGGTCCTCAAACCCCAAGCCTTCCTTACAATTTTTAGATAATTTTTTTGAATTTTTTGCAAATTGTTAGGAGTGTCAAAAATATTTTTAAAATATCCCTATTAGTAGTTATTTTATATAAAAATTAAATTTTAAATTTTTGATTTTTGTATAAATTTTCATGCATTTATTTTATTCAAATTTATTTTTATAATATAAATTATTGCAATAATTTTCAAAAATTCTAAAATCCTAACCCAAAACCCTAACTTTTCAAACTAGATCCTCAAACCCCAAGTCTTCCTTACAATTTATACATAATTTTTTTGAATTTTTTGCAAATTGTCTGGAGTGTCAAAAATATTTTCAAAATCTCTATGTTAGTAGTTATTCTTGCATTTATTTGCTTAATAGTAATTTTACATATTCTTTTTGGTGAAATAAATAAAATGGCCACTAAGGCACTTCTTCCCTCTCATCCCATAGATCAATTTCAATTTTTTTTTCATAATTATGACAATGAATAGAAAAATTTGAAAAATTACACATTAATTAAAAAATTGAAAAATGATTTCATTTACAATAAATATAATTACTATTGTTGTAATGAGGAATATGAGGATACATATGAAAGTGATAGTGAAGAAAAAGTAGATGCATCTTCTCTCAAACCTATCTCTTTTCTTCTCTCTTCCAAAGAGAATAATTTTGATAAAAGGGAAAGGTACTTTTCACCTCATTCTCCTATGCACAATGCATCAAATGAAAAAAATAGTAATGTATTTCCAAGTTAATCTCTCATTGGTGATAACTTGCTTCCATTTGAACCTAATCTCTCTCTCTCTTTCTACTTTTATGTTCAAATTACAAAAATATAAGTGCAATAGAATCAAAATTCTAATTCATAGTTCAAATGATCCATCTCACCCTCTTAACTCTACTTTGTCAAAAGAATGTCTAAATGATAACTATTTTTCTCTTACTTCTCATATTGCAAATGAAAATAATGCATACACTCCATTCCAAGACAACATAGATGCACATAATGTTCCAATTTTATATGAAAATTTATTGCATATTAGAAAAGCACTAAATTCTTCTCTTACCCCTCTCCCTATTGATGATGGAAGTGATAATGAGTATGATATTGAACATGCCAATGAATATGAAAATGAGAGTGAATACAAGCAAAACTCTGATTATGATAATGTATGGAATAATTATGATTGTAATGCACATAGTGAAGAAGAACATGCATCTCATGCTTTTAACTCTTCTCTCACTCCTTTTCTCAAACATAATGCATTACAAAATGTTGTTTCTACTTATATACATAATTCTATTTCAAATGATGCACATGTTAATGATAACATCACATCTTCTACTCAATTAGAATGTGATTCACTAAATAATAATGATACCAATGAATCTCTCAATCCACCCCCTACTACAGTAGCACCTATTTCTAACTCTTCACCCAAAGAGAATGGTAACCCACATCCCACTATTAAGGTCCAAGTTACCATTCCTCCAAAGGTTCAAGTGAGCACACCCCCTCCCTATGATCCAATTGCTAAATGTAGAATTCCCATGGATAAAATAAATCATCAAATTAAATGATTAAATTAACCACTTCAAGATGTTAATATACCATCCCAAGAGATTATTTATTTGATGCATGAAATTGGTGAATTATAACACCAAGTACATCTCCTTACCTTTTAAAACAAAGATTATAAATCTTGTATGGATGTTAATGATTTACATGATAACCCTCTTCCAAAGACATTTTTAAAAGCTTCATTGCCTAAGCATTTCCATATACCATCATTGCCTCACTTTGATGTAACTAGAGATCCATTCATACACCTTCAAGCCTTTCTAAAGGCTTTACCATCTCATGTGAGTCCTTTGATTCTACTCAAATTATTCTAGAAGACACTAGTGGGTAATGCACATAATTTCTTCTTTCATTTACTCCCTATTGGTTTCTCGCACACATATGATGACTTGGAGGAGGCATTTCTTAGATATTACATAGCAAACATGGGCCCTCATGTTACATATGAGAAACTTACCACATTGCATTAGAATACTTTAGAGATAGTTAGTGATTATATCTTATGATTCAAGACTCACATTTTAAGATTAATCTATAAAACAACATATTTATAAATTTATCATATCTTTATTAAGGGGCTTTGCCAACCACTCCTAAAGCATATACTATATCAAACAGAGTCATGTTTCTAGCACTTATGTTATATAGGTCTAGCCTTGGAGAATAAATTGGAATTGATTGAGTCAGATTCAATTGATCAGATTACTCTAGATTTCATAAAATTACATCCATCTACATCTCCTAGCACTCAACATCCACCATATACAAAATAAGATAGAAGACCACAGCTAGAAAATTAACTAGTTAAGAATAGAGACCTAGTTTCCAGAGCACCACCTATAGTATGCACTATAGAGAACAACATTAGGGTACCACTACAGTTTGATTCAAATTAGGATAGTCCATATTTCATATTATAATCACTACTAGAGAGGAAGTTAATCACATTTCCTTCTACTCATCAATGAAATCCACATATCTTACATAGACAACCAGATTAGTCCTTTTATAACTATCATCATATATGTGGATATAGAGATAATTATTGTTATGGACTTAAGGATTGCATTAATAGATGTGTGGATAATGGCATCATAGCATTCTCATATGGGGCACCGAGATCTCCTCCATCATATAACCATAGACCTCATTCCTCGATGACTAAGTCATCCCAAGACATTCCTTCACAAGAATCATTAGTTACTCATCATGAAAGTAATGTAGTTTCTAGGATAAAGCCTCATAAGAGATATTCTATCCCACCTAATTATAAGTTTTGGAGGCCAGTACAATGAGATTAGCCTACATATAGAAATATAGTCTGAGGAATACATAGTGTAGTTCCATATACATATCTAGCATAATCACAAGTACCACAATCGAGTAGTGCTCTAGAGAGATATTCACTACAGTCAAGTTTTTGGGTCCTATCTCACATAGAAACCCATTATGGTTAAGATTATATGAACCCACATCATAGAGTAATGCTCTTGAGAGATATTCACTAGGACCAAGTTTTCAAGGAACTATTTCACATAGAAACCTACTATGATTGAGATTAGACAAGTCCCCATCACAAGTTACAATTCTAGCCTAATCTATTGCTCACTCATATACATCGTAGTAAAGGCCATAAGGTGTTATTTCATGTATCAATCCACTATGATTGTGGTTAGATGAGCCTCCTTCATAGCACATATTTTTAGTTGCACATCCATTATGGTTACATCTTACAGAGTATCCATGCATAGATACAGTTATGCATCATAGACATCATCAAATACAAGGTGTGTTCCTACATAGCATGAGAAATATGACACTTTTTTAGTTGGCCATCAAGGTTTATATAGTGATACAACTCACATTCATACTAGTATTAGTTCATAAGCTTCACTTAATGGGAAATGATGGAGCCAAAGGACTAGCTAGCCTTTTTATTCTTGAGCCACCTATTCAGAGGGATTAGACATATAGTCCAAACATTGATTAACACATGCATGATTACATAACTTCACTTACTGGGTGATAATGGAGCCAAAGAACTAGACTTTATATTCTTAAGCCACTTTCAAGGAAGTGATACTCATAACATGCTCTCTTACATCCCTTTCTACTAACAACTAACATTCCTAGTTCTAAGTAACCATCCCTAACCAAACTAAATTATCTAAATCTCAATCTTACTAATATTCCATTTTACCAATCTTGAACCATTTCACTTTAACAAATTAATTTACAAATTACAAAACAAATAAAGTTCTTTACTTACATATGATTCAAAATCAAAACTATCATTACACTCAAAAAATCAAATCACATCCCAAACAAAATTTTACAAAAACAGATACAACCTCAACATCAATGTCAAATCAACTATTTCTAAATCAACCATTTGCAATAAATATACTATTATATTCTAAAATGCATAACAAAATACACATTATTTAAAATCAAACAAATATCCATATATATATAATGAGTTCTCAAAGCATATACATCATATTAAAGTACAATCAATCATGAATGGGCATCATGCCCTCACTGTTAGTCTCACTCTCCCCACCAATACTAGTCTTGTAATCCACTCTATCATTAAATGGCCCCACACCTCCTCAAGCTACCATATGCCCCTTTTGTTGACTCTCTCACTCTAGTAGCCAACCATGTTCCTCATGTAAGTCTAAATATTGCCTCTGAAGGTCTGTATACTCGTCGATGATCCTCATTCTAATAGAACCAAAATTAGGTGGAGGCATCCTATGCCTATCTAGCTCAACTCTTAATCCATCTCTCTCTCCTACTACACTAACATATGTAGTTGTCACTATAATAGTCCTATCAAATAAATGAGCATGAAAATTGGTCATAACCATCTCCCACTCTATCAATCCATCCTCCACTACATCATCAAGTACATGCCATTTAAGCTTTCTAAGTGTTGACTCAATGATGGTCTCTCAGTAATCATCATCTCTACTCCTCACCCACACCCATATTATTAGGGGCACATTTTATGGTACCCCAAAATATTTATTTATGTGATCATACTAAAAGTGCTCATATACTCCAACCTAGCAATCACGTATCCAATATCTAACCCTCATATACCACAACTGCACTCCATCCTTCACCCACATAGGGAAATATTTTGTAAGGCCTCTATATAATGTCACCAACCAACAATCTATCTAGCACCCACCTATAATGATCCATCCCAGGAGATTAGATAGCCAATGTACTCATCCACCACTCCCCAAATGGCTATGGAGGTGCCCACCTCTCCCTTGATAATCCTATCAATTACACAGTCACTATGTGCTCATAAGCCCAACAATGTAATAACATCACTACACTCAATCCTCCACTAAATGCCTCCTGTGTAAACCTATAAATATCCTTGTATAGGTGGGAAAGAATAGTCCTACCACATGATAATATATTGATATATACCTCCACGTTATGAATAATCCTCGGCATCCCATATGTAATCAACACTCCGCTCCCATCCATAAAAATAAACAAGGCTAATAAAATAACCAACCACTTCTATAAATGTGAAACACTAGACTACATAATAATTGACAATAGTACATCACTGTCACTCCCTCTCTATTGTATACCTCAGGGCACACCAGCAAAACACAAGGATGCATGATCAATAATATCAACATCCATGTCCTCCTATAATATCACATACTATCCATTAATCAGTAAATGAAAAATGTGATACACATCCTCCAGAGTCACAGTAATATCCCTTGTAGAAAGATAGAAAGTACAAGTATCTAGATTCCACCTCTCACATAAGGTGGTAATTAGATATTTATCCTAATACACTGTGCCTAGGTCACACATATAACTCAACCCTACCCTGTCTATGATAGCTCTTTCATCTATAGACAAAGGTAATAGCCTCAATTTCTCCATCACCTAGCCCTTGTGGAACTTTTTCATATGCACCTCACCCTAAAAACACTAGAAATAACATATATATCAATCAATAATGCCAAATCAAAATCCAACACAAAAATAATATAAAATAACAAAGCTACATATTATAAAATCCTACCTATAGGAAAACAACATTGGGTACAGGACAACAACACTTGACAAGAGTGATGCAACTTAGACAGGAGTGTTAAGAACCTAGACAGGAGCACTAGATGTAGGATAGGAGTGTTAGAACTAGTAAAAATTTTCCTAAAAAACTTTAAAGACCTTAAGACACCAAAAATAGGATTTAAAACAAACAAAAATCAAGAATTTTAGCTATTTACTAGGGTAACATCACCACCAGCCTGAACCTAGGTTGCCAACTGCTTGAATTGGGTTAAGATAGGTGCTCATCTCCTTGACATATCTCTCACTCTAGAGCTCCAAATCTCAACCTAGTCAATGCATAAATGAATTGAAAATCAATCCAATTTCATATATTAGCCAAATTTTTCAATCAAAACATAATACCATTTTATCCATAACTCAAACCCCATAACTCTATTTTTCAAACCATTTTCTTCCATATAATCAATACAATGGTACCTTTGACATCATTCAAACTTTTCTCTATTACTACCTCATCTGCTTACTATGACATGAGTATCTATATATTTATTTTATACTCAAACACACACCTTGATCATCACCAATCAAAAACTTGTTCCACTTTCAAAAACTTAGTCTAATCAATCAAATAACCTCTCAAGCTATTCACAACATACAAAACCTTGTTTATATTATTATGCCACTAGTCATCACTTTTGGCTTAACCTCCTCTATCACAAATTTTGTCCCTCTCCCCAAAGGGGGGGCATCATTCCTATTCTTACACTTACCAAACATGCCCATCGACTATCATAGGTGGATACACCATGGTTCATACACATCCAATAGTCAAATTATCAGATTTAGCTTAGATCGATCGAGCTATATAGTGATTTAGATTACATGGGTCACTCAACATTACTCAAAACATTCAAAGGTATATACCTTCAATTTATAGATACACAGACTATTTAGATATAGTGGTTCAAATCATATGGATCCATAATGATTTCATCTTACAAGTACATAGATTATTAAGATATAATGGTTCAAATCATATGAATTCATAGTGATTTTAGCTTACAAGTACACAGCCTATTTAGTTATAGTGGTTTATATTATATGGATTCACAATGACTTTGATATAGATATAGACTCAAATACTAGATTTTGGGGCATGCAAATTACTGCATGTCTCACACATATAGCATGGCATAGTTATAGAATTAGATAGAATATTATAAGCATATTACAGAGCATAGAGTTTTGGTCTCCAATTTTGCACATAAGACATGATAGGATATGTTATTTCAAATATAGTTATACAAATTACTAGATTATATAGGCATATATTAGATTTGGGGGCATGACATAGATGTTCATGTTCTTCATCACTCAGGATTATACAGATGGAATGGCAAGACATGTCATTCTCTTCTTACATATTGACTAGAGTTTTAGGTTACACCCAATTGTACCTAGGTTGTCACTAGGTTGGATCCTAAAACTGTCTACAATGGTTGGTCCATTATATAACCTAGACCCAGACTACATCAATTTATATGGGATAGAGGATAAATATTGGTTTTGGGCCTCTGAGCATTTCTCAATTCTAGTTTAGATATTTAGAGTGGGGGCATGAAAAATTTTGCTCTTCATAGCATTCAGATTTTATACACACATTTTAGATTACATGAGCTTACGTGGGATAGCTGACATACATTAGTTTTGGGCCTCTAAGCATTCCTCATTTTCAACTAGATTCAACATAGGGGCAAGCATTTCCCTCCTTATCCATGTTACATGGATTCCACTTTTAGATTCAGGATAGGGGGCATGCATTTCAAGGATTCCTTCTTTTTCCAAGCATTATTCAACTCTCCATCCACTTCCCTATCCATGAAGTGAGTTGGACCCTTTGCAACACATTTATCTCCATGCAGGTAAGTTTAATTACACATTATATTCTTCTTTATTTTAGTCTAGTACTTCATTTCATTACATCACTAGAATAAAAGGGGGCAAATGTATACACCCTAAATTGGTCAAGTAACCACACATATCATGTCTTTTCATAATCCTTTTCACAGGAGACTCTGACTAGAGAATATGAGCCTTGTTCACATTAGTCATGTATTTTTTTTTACTTATCTTGGTCTTCTTTCATGCTTGAGTTACTTTTTTTTCCATAACTAGTCATTCGTAGCCTTCTAAACAATCATTCCAGCTCAGCCAAACTCTATTTCCCATGTTAATTCTATCTCCCTAGGTCTCAAACCTGTAGGATAGGAGCACAAGGATTGGACTATATCATTGGACTCTAGGGTGTCCCATTTTTGATGCTCTTGTCCTTCTACATTTTGAGTTTTATGGGCCATTTCTCTTTGCTCAAGAGGTCTTAAACCCTTCTTAGCCATTTTCTTAAGTTTTTTTTGTCTTTTGAACATCAACTAATGTGAATAAAGTTCTCAAATTCAAAATAAAGAGTCTCTTATATAAAGGACTTCACAAGCATTTTATATATAGCACTTAATAATTTAGCATAATACATAATTAAAAATTAGTCAATAGTATAGCTTAGCATTCTACATCACACATAGATTTGCATGCTTGATCAAGGAAGGGCCTAGGAAAAAGTTCATTCTTATATCTACTATATATGTTGATTATGCACGTTCTATAAGGGAGAACTACATTTGATTTGATACCCTAGCTTGAGGGTTAATATAGGTAGTGATCAAGATAACAAGGGTTCTATATCATGCGATCATACTCACCTTAACCTATTTTTTCTCCCTTTTACTTTTGATGTATTTTTTGTTTTGTGTGTGTAGATAGACCCAAAATTTCTAAGATTAAAACAACTCTACAAGGAGCTCTATCAACATTCAACATCCAAAATTTCATAGGCAAGATCATATGGGGATAATGAACAAAACCCAAAAAAATTAGATCTTTGTGACCAATTTGGACAAAAGTGGTAGGAGTGGATAATAGCACCAAACCTTGAAGCATATTATTTTTGACACTCTTGTCTTTTCACTAAATAAAATCCAAATCTAGGTTCCTAATATCTTCCCAGTCCTGTGCAATAGTTTTTAGGCTTTAAAACATTTATCTCAGTCTATTTTTCTAGATAATTTACTTCTCTTCTCTATGTAATTAATTTGAGAAAATCTATATTTTACCATATTTGATTAGATTTTTTCCCTTACTCAATACCCTTAATTGTTTAATAACTAAACACTAGATTCCCAAAAATAATAAAATAGTTTCCTCAAAAAATACAATGGGACCTTATGGTTGTTTAAAGGTGGGTAATCAAATACCATCCACCATTGTTCCTAAAAATTATTTATAATCAAATTGTATGTGCATTAGTGGATTGGGAACTATTTTTGTGGATAGTGGAAAAGGTTCATTGGTTGTTGGATTGAAGAATAAGGGACAAATTAGGGCTTTTAATATTTTTTTGTCTTTCACCTCACATGCTGATAGTTTGTCATCCTAGTAAGCCATACATATATATCCCTATATGATTTTCATCTATCAATTTGAATCATTATAGAGTTAACTTGGCCTAATACTAATTCTAGGGTATTAACAAAAAAGGTATGGTGGGTGTTGGTCAAAGTGGGGTGCCTCATTCACCTAATTATCTGTTCAATTTATATTTTGTTCTCAACTATGTGTGCAACCAAATCCTCCTGATACCTAGGTGGTATTATGAAATTTTATGAGGGTTAGATAGAGGGTTAGTCTATTGCCTTGCACTTAAATGATCTATTAAAAAAAAAATAACAATAAAACAATGCAAATAAAAAATTGCTAAAATATAATGTTAACAGGGTTGGTTTTTGCTTTCTTACCTCCCATCCATAGTGGAATTATTGATTTATAAAGGTAATGGAAAATGATAGTGTGTTTTCTCCACCTATAGTCATAATATAAACAAAGTCTAGGGCATAGATGATGGCATCCAAAAAAAATGAAATAATACAGGCTTGGGTTTTAGTTTTTTATGTTTTATTTGTAGAACTATTGTAACTTGTATGTGTTATGTATAGTATACATAACATGTATGCATTATGTATACTATGTGTTATGTATACTGTACATAATGTGTATGTTTAGGATTTGTTATTTTTATTTGTAATTTCTATAACATTTATGCATTATGAATAGTATACATAACATGTATGCATTATGTACACTATTCATAACATGTACATGTTATTGTTTGGTAATTATTGATCATTAATTCAAATAATACATGTGCATTATTACTATAACACATAATGTTAAGCAATATCACATACAAATTATACTAAAATGTCTGAAAAATTATACATCATCTCTATGCACTTACCCTCATACATTTAGTTTAGGAATGTGAGTATTTTTTAACTCATTTCATGTCTCTTGACACAAATATGGATATATAATGGGTAACAAAGTTATGTATAATTTATGTTATACACTCAAAAAAATGGGTTTATTTTTATGTGTTGTTATCATGAAAAATTTATTCACATGCCATATTATATGAGGGATCCAAAGACTATAGGGCACCTCCTTAGTTTAACTTCTTTCTATTGAGCTTCCAATACATTAAGTAACACTATACCTTCACAAGAGTAATCTCCTATCTCCTAATTCCTCTTATATACTTATAACATACATTTTTTACACAAACAAAGTTTATGAGTGTTTTAATTCTATCAAAGTCAAATTTAATAACATTATAAATACCGATCAAATTACTAAAGGTGATGCATATAAAATGTTGATGGAATCGATCTAGAGTGTTTTGGAATAATGAATCGAGAAGGACATAGTATTGGGTCAAATATGTCAATGTAGTAAAAATATAAAAATAATTTAAATGATTAGAATTGATTTAGTAGGAAAACATGGCAACTATGAAAATTAACTCTATCTATCTAGTAGTAAATATAAGGGATGATACAAAACTAGATTGATTTGGATTGATCTAGAATGAGATTTTCAAGATACTAAGTAAAATGAGAGAAATGAAGGGAATAGAGACTTGGCAGATGCTAATTTTTTTTTTGGTATGAAAATGATGATAATCAAGTATAAAGGGATAATATGGACATCTCTCACAAGTAATACAAACCAACCCCACTATTTTCCCATTTCACTCATTAGGATGTACACTTTGAAATATTAATGTACAAATGAGTCTTGCAAAAGATATCATTATTGACTAAAAAATATAGTTGTATACAAAATAAAGTAAAAATTGAGCAAATAATTTTCATGTTATCAAAATAATCACAAGTATCCATTACCATAAGCATTCATTATATGTTTTTAAGGCCTCACACATTCCAAAATAAAAATATCATTAGTAAACATCAAGGTTCAATTTGGACTCTTTGCCCTCCTCATTAAAAGAATAAAATATATTAAACAAGTACACATTTTGATTGCCAAGCATAAAGGTGTTGAGTTGGAAAGTATGTCATTTTTATTGAATCTTCTTACCATCATTAGTCATTAGCAATGGATTATGAAAACATTAAAAAATATTTTATGATAAAAGACTACTATGCTAATGGTTGAGCTTGATTTTTCACCTCAAAGAGGGGTTGTGATGGTTGAGAAGTTATAACTTGGATTTAAAAGATTGAAAAAATATTTTCCACTTATATTGTCTAGGAGATGGGTGGTGCCACCTATTAAATGGTAACAACTTGTTGTTTACCAATGTCTAAAAAACTGTATGTGGGTCAATATGCAATAGTCATTATTTTTTTTGCTCCCAAAAAAATCTGGTTGTATTTTTTTATTAATGATCATAGTCCACCCATCTACCAATGTGGTCATAGTTTTGTTCACCTAATGAGAGGTTTTGGTCATGACTAATAATCATGATTTACTCATGAGATGTCACTCATGCATCATATGGGTTGTTACTTGACACCAAAATAAAGTGTTTGGCATGTCGATATATAACATATTTTGTGAAATACATTTGTAGCCTATTTGAATATCAATGGTTTCCTTAGTAGGCTTATAAAACTTGACCTCTACATACATGTGTCTCTATAGTGTAGCTAGATATAACTTATTATGCTCATGAAAAATGAACCAACCTAAAGGTTTAATTAACTAGTCAATAAACCCTAGAGGGGTAAATAAAGACCAATAAACTATCCAAACTCATATTTTAAGATTAACATGTTTTGAGATTTAAAAATTCCTAGACTAATGGGAAAATACCATTGGATTGTTTCAGATAAACTAGTTGCCATGGTTGAAAAGGGTGGTCAATTTGTTGGTGAAACATAATAATTATGAATTTAAATTAAGGTATCCTATCAAAAAAATTAGTGGTATGAAAAAAACAAAGCTAAAAGTAATAAAACATAACAAAACAACATTCCAATGATCTCAATTTTTTTAAAGTTTCACTTGTGTATATCACTTATGATGGGGATTTTAAAAATATACAAATGATAGTTACTTGTACTCATGAAGTGTATGCATGGTAGTTGATTACATTCAAAATATCCAGCCTTAAACATTGTCACAAATTCATTGAATCCCATTATAAACTTAACATATTTGTATTATTTATTTTAAATTAATAAGATTATGGGTACACAACCTATAATGTCATAGGTTTGTATACAAACCCTTATATATCTATCAAGGGTGGGTATGTAGAATGATAGGTGGGTCATAATCCCCTATATATCTATCTAGGATGGGTTTGATATAGGCCAGTGTGTTTGCTCATTAACTTGATAGATGGGTTTACTCCCCCTCTATATGTGGAGGTGGGTTTAAACAAGGTGGGTTCATAAACATATCGGTGGGTTCAAATCCTAATAGCAATTTTTGGATCCCCCACTCTATAAATAGGGGAAAATACTATATAGCCCCTATTTATCCTTTTAGTGATCTTAACATCCCTTATACTATATTTAATTAGGTAATGCTGAGATCCCCTCTCTATAATATATATAGGGGCAACCTTATCAAATAAATTGCAACCCAATATATAAGGTTGGATGTAGAACTTCCTTGCTTCCAATGAACCTATCCAACTATGGGAACCCATATGTATATAGGTGACTACTCAGCCATTGAGTGAGAAATCATATGATATGTAGGTGGATGTGGCAATAGTATATTTCCTTCCTAATCTTTATTTATTTTTTTCTCTTTGAATGAGACTTTTTCTTGCCACAATGATTTAGTCAACTTATATCCAAGAAAAAAAAATATAGATCAAATTTGAGATGGAGAAGTATTATGTGGATTACTCAATCTTTTTATGTAGATAGATTAGATTGATAATCTAAATATCTCATTAAATTGAAATAAATTAACTAAATTTCCCTGATGTAGAGGTGATTGATAAAGTTGTATAGGTGAATATATAAACTATGGAAAATTGAGCTAATTTATAGAAAATAATTATTTTATTATATTTATTTCTAAATAAGTAGTAGTGTAAGGGTGATATATCATCAATATGGCTAATGACTAAATTATAAATAAATGGGGAGTCTTACAACATGTGAAAAAATTATTAATAAAATATTTAAAATGAATTACAAAAATATAGTTATATGTCAAATAAGATCAAAAAGGTATGACTAATAAGATTATAAAAATTTATAGAAAAAATATTTAAGTAAAAAATGTTGGATGGTGGAGCCTAATTTTATTATAATGCTCAATTCCTGATAAGAAGGCGGGGGGGGGTGGTTGGGGTGCCCTCCACTATGATTGTCATGGGGGTCCAATGGGGGTGATGAGCTATTCGGAATCCCCCCTAGTGGGGGTTCATGGGTAGCACCCCCGAAGCAAAAAATTATTAAAAATACATTGTAAAATATTTTAATTTCATAGTAAAGCTAGACTGTTCACTATTAAGTTGTAGATCTAATGGTAGAAATTAGGCTTGTATATTTTTGCCTTATATGTAACCCTCCTTTTGATATGAGATTATTATAATTATGTTGGCATGTTATATGTGAGTTAAGAGGAGATTACAATGGATGTATTTCAAGTTTTATCCCTTTATTTTGTTGGACTAAATAAAGAGAAAAACTGGCTATTTCTATGTGGACATATCCCATATTTGGGTGAACCACGTTAAATATATGTCTATCTTGTGTTGTATTTTTTCTCATTTCATTTCCATATTTAATTCATTAAAATTGATCTATGTTCTATATTCCTAACAACTGGTATTACAGTTGAATATTTATTTAGTAGATAAACTCATAGGAAAAGAGGGTTCTTAGTTTGAGTGGGAGCAATGAGAAAAGAAAGAAATTTTAAGGTCAAAAAGTTTAATGGCCAAAACTACCAGTTATGGAAGATGCAAATGGAGGACTATATATATCAAAATAACTTTTTCCTACCATTAGGTGGAATAGTAAAGAAGCTGGTGACTGTGAAGGATGAATATTGAGATGTTCTTGATAGAAAGGCACTAAGAACAATACAATTGTGCTTGGAAACATTAGTGGCATTCAATATTTTAAAATAAAAGATAATAGATGTGATAAAGGCATTGGATAGAGTGTATGAAAAACCTTCAACCTCTAACAAGGTATTTCTTATGAAGTATTTAGTTAATTTAAAAATGTTAGAAGGTGGGTCTGTTGTTGATCATTTAAATGAATTTAACACAATCACAAATCAGTTAAGCTCTATAGGAGTAAATTTTGATAATGAGGTTAGGGCTCTTTTGATTCTGTGTTCATTGCCAGAAATTTGGAATGGCTTGGTCATGGGTGTGAGTAATTATGTCTCTAGATCAAACACTTTAAAGTTTGATGATGTTATTGGTATTATTCTTAGCTAAGAAATGTGATGAAAAAGCACAGGTGAGACTTCAAGTAATGCTTTGACTATGGAGAATAGGAGAAGACAAAAAGATAAAGAAAAAGGCTCAGATAATCATGGTAAGTGTAAGAAGAGCAAAAATCCATAGGAGCATTGGTGTGTTGGATTTGTGGCAAAAAAGGACACCTAAAGAAAGATTGTTGGTTTTAAAAAGGAAAATAAGGAGATGGACAACAAGATAAAAATTAGGAATTAAATGTAGCAGGTGATGTGTTACAAGATGCTTTAATCTTTTATTTAGATAACATTAATGATTCTTGGGTGTTAGATTCAGGGGCTTCATTTCATGCTACACCCCATAAGAAACATTTTCAAGACTATGTTCAAGGTGATTTTGGGTGATGGTGAAAATTGTAAAATTTTAGGAAAGGGTAAGATATAGATAAAATTACAAAATAGAAATAAATGATTACTGAAAGAGGTGAGGCATGTTCCTGAGTTGAGAAGAAATATAATTTCAGTAGGGTAGTTAGAAAGTGGGGGTTGCATAGTTACATTTATAGAAAATTTATGGAAGGTCACTAAAGGATCACTGGTAATAACAAAAGGAGAGAAGGTAGGTACATTATATTTATCTAATGGTAGTGTTGACTCTTCGATTACTTTAGCTTCTACAGAAGTGAATACAAAATTATGGCACCATAGACTTGGGCACATGAGTGAGAAGGGGATGCAAGTTGTCCACTCAAAAGAATTTGTTGCTAGATTTGAAGAAGGTGTATTTGAAATTCTATGAGAATTATGTATATAAAAAATAGAAGAGAATCATATTTCTCAGAGTTGGGGAGATAAAAAATAATGAAAATTTAGAGCTTGTGCATACAGATGTATGGGGATCGGCTCAAGTATCATCCTTTGATGGATCTTTTTATTATATTGCTTTTATTGATGATGTAGCTAGAAAAACTTGAGTTTATTGCATACAAAACAAATCTAATGTTTTTGATACTTTTAAGAAATGAAAAGCTTTGGTTAAGAATGAGATAGGAAATAAGTTGAAGTGTGTTAGATCAGATAATGGAGGTGAATACTGTAGTAAGGAATTTGATAATTATTGTTCATCCCATGGGATTCATAGAGAGAAGATGGTTCTAAGAATAACACAACAAAATGGTGTGTCAGAAAGGATGAATTGGACAATCATGGAGCGTCGAAGGAGCATGAGATTATATGCAGGGTTGACCTTATAGTTTTGGGTAGATGTTGTGGATACTATTGTTTACTTAATAAATACAGGGTTTTGAAGTCCTTTAGATAGTGGCATTTCAAAAGAAGCATGGACAAGTAAAAGGGTAGATTATTCCTTAAAAACTTTTCGTTGTGAAGCATTTGTCCATATTGATAAAGAAAATAAAACCAAGCTTGAAGCAAAATCCAAGAAATGTACTTTTATTGGATATGGAGTTAATGATTTTAGTTACCATTTATGGGATTTTGAAAATTGGAAAATCATTAGGAGTAGAGATATGATCTTTAATGAGAAGGTCATGCACAAATATTAGTTGCAAGGAAAGAAATAATAAAATCCAAATACAGAATGTACAGTACTTGATGAAATCATAGGAAATAAAATTTCAAAAGTGCCAAAAAATTAGAGTGTGCAACAACTACAACAACAACAAGTACCTCAAACTCCTAAAAGTGTAGTTAGAAGATCTACCAGAGTAAGTAGACTCCTTGAACAAGACTCTCCATCAATTTACTATTTATTATTATTTGATGTTGGTGAGCCAGAAAGTTATGAAGAAGTAATACAGGTAGAAACCAAAAAGAAGTGGGAGAAAGGCATGAAAAAGGAGATGGACTCCTTGGTACATAAATAAAAATGGGATTTGGTTTAGTTGCCTATAGGTAAAATAGCATTACATAATAAATGGGTTTCTAGGTCAAAGGAAGGAGGCAAAAAGAGGTACAAGACTAGACTTGTTGTAAAGGGGTTTGCATAAAAGAAAGGTATTGATTTTGATGAAATATTTTCTCCAGTTGTAAAAATGACTTCCATAAGAATTATTTTAATTTTGGTAGTAGTAGAATATTTGCACCTTGAATAGTTATATGTGAAGACTATTATCCTTCATGGTGATTTGGAGGAGGAAATATATATGGAGTAGCCATAGGGATACGAAGTAAAAGGTAAGAAGAAAAAGTGTGCAAGTTGAAGAAGAGTTTGTATGGTCTAAAGCAATCTTCAAGGCGGTGGTATTTGAAATTTGACATGTTTATAACATAACAAGCTTATAGTAGATGTCATTTTAACCACTATGTCTATTTTAAGATATTAGATAATGACAGTTATATTATCTTGTTATTTTATGTAGATGACATGCTTGTTGTAGGGTCTAACATGCAGGATATAAATGATCTCAAAATAAAACTAGCAAATTCTTTTGTAATGAAAGATTTGGGTGCTACAAAGCAAATCCTTGGTATGAGAATAACAAGAGAGAGAAAAAATAAAAAATTGACACTATCTCAAGAAGAGCACATCAAGAAGGTGTTAGTTTGGTTCAATATGGAAGATGCAAAACCTATAAGTACACCTTTGGAAGGACATTTTAAATTAAGCAAGGAACATTTTCCTAAAATGTAAGAAGAAATCAATAACATGTTTGAAGTTTCATATGCTTCAATAGTTGGAAGTTTAATATATGCTATGGTGTGTACAAGACTAGATATTGCTCATGCAGTGAGAGTTGTTAGCAAGTTTATGAATAATTGAGGAAAGGAACACTGGGATGCAATCAAGTGGATTCTCAAGTACTTGGGAGGGACCATTGATAGATGATTGTGTTATGAAGGTTTAGATGTTATCTTACAAAGATATGTTGATGCAGACATGGCTAGAGATTTAGATGCCAGGGAGAGCACCACAAGTTATGTTTTCACTATTGGTGATACACAAGTTAGTTGGATTTCAAAATTGCATAAGATAGTTACTTTGTCAACTATAGAGACAGAGTATGTTGCAACTATAAAAGCTAGCAAGAAGATGATATGGATGTAATAGTTCATGGAAGAGTTGAGGCATAAGCAAGAAGATTGCAGGTTGTATAGTGATAGCCAAAGTGTAATTCATTTAGCAAAGAACTCAACATTCCACTCAAGAACCAAACATATACAACTTAGGGATCACTTCATTCATTTAGTTTTGGAGGATGGTCAATTAAAGTTGGAAAAGATCTATACAAGTCAGAGTCTTGCAGATATGATAACAAAAGTAGTCACAAAAGAGAAGTTGGAGAGTTGTTCATCTTCAATAGGTCTTCAGGGATAACAAGGAAGATGAGAAACATGATAGGGTCAAAGTTTAAAGAAAACTCCAAGGAAGAGTTATAGTGGTGGAGTTGTAGCAGTCAGTCTCCAAGTGGGAGATTGTTGGATGGTGGAACCTGATCTTATTATAATGTCTAATTCTTGACAGGGGGTGTAGGGGGCAATACCCCACCATTATGGTCATCGTGGAGGTCTAAGGGGCGGTGACCTACTTAGAAGCCCCCTTGGTGAGGGTTTAGGGGCAGTGCCCTCAAAGCAAAATTTTGTTAAAAATGCATTATAAAATATTGTAATTTCATAGTAAATCTCGACCGTTCACTATTAGGTTACAGATCTAACGATATAAATTATATTTGTGCATTTTTTCCCTATATGTAACCCTCTTTTTGATATGAGGTCATTGTAATTATGGTAGCACATTATATGTGAGTGAAAAGGAGATTGTAGTGGATGTATTGCAGGTTTTATCCCTTCATTTTGTTGGACTGAATAAAGAGAAGAACTGAGTATTTCTGTGTGGATGTAGCCCATATTAAGTTAACCATGTTAAATCTGTGTCTATCTTATGTTGTATTTTCTGCATTTTATTTCTATCTTTAATTCATTAATATAACTCTATGTTTTGTATTCCTAACAAAAAAAATTCTAAATAAGTGGTAGTGTAAAGGTGATATATCATTAATAAGGAGAATGATTGAATTGAAGATAGATGGATAGTCTTATAGTGGAATGAAATCCTCAACTTACACAATATATGTAAAAAAAGTAGTAATAAAAAACTTACAAAACATTACAAAATAATAAATGTATGTAAGAAAAGGTCAATAAAATATGACTCTAAAAGTGATGTTAATAAGAGGAAGACACAATAAATATAACCCATTGTTTTGAACTTTTCAACTTTTAATAAATTATTTTATTAACAACAAAAATTAATACTAAGAGTACCTTGTAAACCACTACTTATTCATAATTATTAACAAGTTCACATCTCTAACAATAGTATTTTTTTATAAAAAATACAATTTTTTTATATTGAAATCTGTATTGTGATATGTGGAAGGAAAGTTAAGTAAACTCCACAACTCTAACCCAAAAAAAGGCCTACATACCTGATAACAATATAATTATTATTCGTGATAAATACAGTTTTTCTATATGCTATGTAGGTGGAGCTGGCAATAGTATATTTCCTTCATAATCTTTATTTATTTATTTCTCTTTGAATGAGACTTTTTCTTGCCATAATGATTTAGTCAACTTATATCCAAGAACAAAAATATAGATCAAATTTGAGATGGAGAAGTATTATGTGGATTACTTAATATTTTTATACAGATAGATTAGATTGATAATCTAAATATCTCCTTAAATTGAAATAAATTAACTAAATTTGCATGATGTAGAGGCGATTGATAAAGTTGCATAGGTGAATATATAACCTATGGAAAAGTGAGCTAATTTATAGAAAATAATTATTTTATTATATTTATTTCTAAATAAGTAGTAGTGTAAGGGTGATATATCATCAATATGGCTAATGATTAAATTATAAATAAATGGAGAGTCTTACAACATATGTAAAAAAAGTAGTAATAAAATACTTTAAAATCATTACAAAAATATAATTATATGTAATATAAAGTCAAAAAAGTATGACTAATAAGATTATAAAAATTTATAGAAAAAATATTTTAGTAAAAAATGTTGGATGGTCGAGCCTGATCTTATTATAATGCCCGATTCTTGATGGGAGGGGGGGGGCAAGCCCCCCACTATGATTGTCATGGGGGTCCAATGGGGGTGATGTCCTATTTGGAATCTCCCCTAACAGGGGTTCATGGGCAACACCCCTAAAGAAAAAATTTGTTAAAAATGCATTGTAAAAAATTATAATTTCATAGTAAAGTTTGACCGTTCGCTATTAAGTTGTAGATCTAATGGTAGAAATTATGTTTGTATATTTTTGCCCTATATGTAACCCTCCTTTTTATATGAGATAATTATAATTATGGTGGAACATTATATGTGAGCGAAGAGGAGATTTCAATGGATGTATTGCAAGTTTTATCCCTTTATTTTGTTGGATTGAATTAAAAAAAATTGGCTATTTCTGTGTGGGTGAATCCCATATTGGGTGAACCACGTTAAATATGTGTTTGTTTTGTATTATATTTATTTTATTTTATTTCCATATTTAATTCATTGATATTGCTTTATGTTCTATATTCCTAACAATTGGTATTAGAGTCAAAGATTTATTTAGTAGATAAAATCTTAGGAAAAGAGGATTCCTAGTTCGAGTGGGAGCAATGACAAAAGAAAGAAATTTTAAGGTCAAGAAGTTCAATGGCCAAAACTACCAGCTATGAAAGATGAAAATGGAGGACTATCTATATCAGAAGAACCTTTTCTTACCATTGGGTGGAATAGCAAAGAAGCTGGTGACTATGAAAGATGAAGATTGAGATGTTTGTGATAGAAAGGCCTAGGAATAATAAGGTCGTGCCTGAAAATGTTAGTGGCATTCAATATTTTTTAAAAAAGACAACAAATGTGATAAAGGCATTGAATAAAGAGTATGAAAAACCTTCAATCTCCAACAAGGTATTTCTTATGAAGCATTTATTTAATCTAAAAATGTCAGAAGGTGGGTCTATTGTTTTGATCATTTAAATGAATTTAACACAGTCAAAAATTAGTTAAGCTTTGTAGGAGTAAATTTTGATGATGAGATTAGGGCTCTTTTGATTCTATGTTCATTGCCAGAAAGCTAGAATGGCTTGGTCATGGGTGTGAGTAATTATGTCTCTAGTTCAAACACTTTAAAGTTTGATGATGTTATTGGTGTTATTCTTAGCCATGAAATGCGATGAAAAAGCACATGTGAGACATCAAGTAATGCTTTGACTATGAAAAATAGGGGAAGACAAAAGGATAGATAAAAAGCCTCAGGTAATCATGGTAAGTGTAATAAGGGCAAATCCAAATCCATAGGAACATTGGTGTGATGGATTTGTGGCAAAAAGGGACACCTGAAAAAAATTTGTTGGTTTTGAAAAGGAAAACAAAGAGATGCATAATAAGATAAAAATTAGGATTTAAATGTAGCAAGTGATCTATTACAAGATGATTTAATCATTTTTTTAGATAACATTAATGATTCTTGGCTGTTAGATTCAGAGGCTTCATTTCGTGCTACACCCCATAAGAAATATTTTCAAGACTATGTTCAAGGTGATTTTGGACAAGTTTATTTGGGTGATGGTGAAACCTATAAAATTGTAGGAAAGGGTAAGATACGGATAAAATTACAGAATAAAAATAAATGGTTACTGAAAGAGGTGAGGCATGTTCCTGAGTTGAGAATAAATCTAATTTCAGCAGGGTAGTTAGGAAGTGAGGGTTGCAAATTTATATTTATAGAAAATTCATGGAAGGTCACTAAAGGATCACTGGTAATAGCAAAAGGAGAGAAGGTAGGTACATTATATTTATCTAATGGTAATGTTAACTCTTTTATTACTTTTGCTTCTACAAATGTGAATACAAAACTATAGCACCATAGACTTGGGCACATGAGTGAGAAGGGGATGCAAGTTGTCCACTCAAAAGAATTTGTTGCTAGATTTGAACAAGGTGTATTTGGAATTCTATGAGCATTATGCATATGAAAAATAGTAGAGAGTCATATTTCTCAGAGTTAGGAAGATAAAAATGAAAAGTTAGAGCTTGTGCATACAGATGTATGGGGATTGGCTCAGGTATCATCCTTTGGTGGCTCTTCTTATTATATTACTTTTATTGATGATGTAGGTAGAAAAATTTTAGTTTATTGCATACAAAAAGTATGATGTTTTTTATACTTTTAAGAAATGAAAATCTTTGTTTGAGAATGAGATAGGAAATAAGTTGAAGTGTGTTAGATCAGACAATGGAGGTGAATACTACAGTAAGGAATTTGATAATTATTGTTCATCCCATGGGATTCGTAGAGAGAAGATAGTTCTAAGAACACCACAATAAAATGGTGTGTCAGAAAAGATGAATAGGGCAATCATGGAGCATGTATGGAGCATGAGATTACATGCAGGGTTGACCTTATAGTTTTGGGTAGATGTGGGACTGTTGTTTACTTAATAAATAGAGGGCTTTCAAGTCCTTTAGATAGTGGAATTTTAGAAGAAGCATGGACAGGTAAAAAGGTAGATTATTCCTTCTTAAAAACTTTCATTTGTGAAACATCTGTCCATATTGATAAAGTAAATAGAACCAAGCTTGAAGCAAAATCTAATAAATATACTTTTATGGGATAAGGAGTTAATGATTTTAGTTACTTTTTATGAGATTTTGAAAATCACAAAATCATTAGGAGTAGAGATATTATCTTTAATGAGAAAGTCATGTACATATATTAGTTGCAAGGAAAGAAACAATAAAATACAAATACAAAATGTATAGTACTTAATGAAGTCACAGGGAATAAAATTTCAAAAGTGCCAAAAAATTAGAGTGTGCAAAAACTACAACAACAACAAGTACCTCAAACTCTTGAAAGTGTAGTTAGAAGATCTACTAGAGTAAGTAGACTCCTTGAACAATACTCTCCTTCAATTTACTATTTATCATTATTTGATGGTGGTGAGTCAGAAAGTTATGAAGAAGTAATACAGGTCGAAACCAAAAAGAAGTGGGAGCAAGGCATGAAAAAGGAGATGGACTCCTTGGTACATAACTAAAAATGGGATTTGGTTCAATTTCTTATAGGTAAAATAACATTGCATAATAAATGAGTTTCTAGGTCGAAGGAAGGAGGCAAAACGAGGTACAAGACTAGACTTATTGTAAAGGGGTTTGTACAAAAGAAAGGTATTCATTTTGATAATATATTTTCTCCAGTTGTAAAAATGACTTCCATAAGAACTATTTTAAGTTTGGTAGCAGTAGAAGATTTACACCTTGAATAGTTATATGTGAAGACTATTATCCTTCATGGTGATTTAGAGGAGGAAATATATATGGAACAACCATAGGGATACAAAGTAAAAGGTAAGAAGAAAAAGGTGTGCAGGTTGAAGAAGAGTTTGTATGGTATAAAGAAAACTCCAAGGTAGTGGTATTTAAAATTTGGCATGTTTATAACATAACAAGGTTATAGTAAATGTCATTTTGACTAGTATGTCTATTTTAAGAGATTAGATAATGGCAGTAATATTATCTTGTTATTGTATGTAGATGACATGCTTGTTGTAGGGTCTAACATGTAGGATATAAATGATCTCAAAAGAAAATTAGAAAATTCTTTGGCAATGAAGGATTTGGGTGCTGCAAAACAAATCCTTGGTATGAGAATAACAAGAGATAGAAAAAATAGAAAATTGACACTATCTCAAGAAGAGCACATCAAGAAGGTGTTAGTTCGATTCAATATGGAAGATGCAAAACCTATAAGTACACCTTTGGAAGGAGACTTTAAATTAAGCAAGGAACATTGTCCTAAAACATAAGAAGAAATAAATCACATGTTTGAAGTTTCATATGCTTCAATAGTTGGAAGTTTAATATATGCTATGGTGTGCACAAGACTAGATATTACTCATGCAGTGGGAGTTGTCAGTAGGTTTATGAATAATTGAGGAAAAGAACATTGGGATTCAATCAAATGGATTCTCAGGTACTTGAGAGGGACCACTAATAGATGATTGTGTTATGAAGGTTAAGATGTTATCTTACAACGATATGTTGTTACAGACATGGCTGGAGATTTAGATGTCAGGAGGAGTACCACAAGTTATGTTTTCACTGTTGGTGATACAATAATTAGTTGGATTTCAAAATTGCATAAGATAGTTACTTTGTCAACTACAGAGACATAGTATGTTGCATCTACAAAAGCTAGCAAGAAGATGATATGGATGCAACAGTTCATGGAAGAGTTGAGGCATAAGCAGGAAGATTGTAGGTTGTATAGTGATAGCCAAAGTGTAATTCATTTAGAAAAGAACTCAACATTCCACTCAAGAACCAAACATATACAACTCAGGGATCACTTCATTCATTCAATTTTGGAGGATGGTCAATTAAAGTTGGAAAAGATCTATACAAGCTAGAGTCATGCATATATGCTAACAAAAGTAGTCACAAAGGAGAAGTTGGAGAGTTGTTATCTTCAATAGGTATTTAAGGATAATAAGGGAGATGAGAAACATGATAGGGTCAAAGTTCAAAGAAAACTCCGATGAAGAGTTATAACAATGGAGTTGCAGCAGTCAGTCTCCAAGTGGGAGATTGTTGGATAGTGGAGCTTGATCTTATTATAATGTTCAATTCCCGACAGGGGATGTGGGTGGCAATACCGCCTTGCCCGCCCCACCCACTATGGTCATCATGGGGGTCTAGGGGGCGACGACCTACTTGGAAGCCCCTTGGTGAGGGTTTAGGGGCAGCGCCCTCCAAGCAAAATTTTGTTAAAAATGCATTATAAAATATTATAATTTTGTAGTAAATCTGGGCTGTTCACTATTAGGTTGCAGATCTAATGGTAGAAATTATATTTGTGTATTTTTTCCCTATATGTAACCCTCCTTTTGATATGAGGTCATTGTAATTACGGTGGCACATTGTATGTGAGTGAAAAGGAGATTGTAGTGGATGTATTGTAGGTTTTATCCCTTCATTTTGTTAGACTGAATAACGAGAAGAATTGACTATTTCTATGTAGACGTAGCCTATATTGGGTGAACCATGTTAAATTTGTGTCTATCTTATATTGTATTTTCTGCATTTTATTTCTATCTTTAATTCATTAATATTGCTCTATGCTTTGTATTCCTAACAAAAAAAAAACTCTAAATAAGTGGTAATGTAAAGGTGATATATCGTTTATAGGGAGAATGATTGAATTGAAGATATATTATAGTGGAATGAAATCCTCAACTTATACAATATATGTAAAAAAAGTAGTAATAAAAGATTTACAAAACATCACAAAATAAAAAATGGATGTAAGAGAAGGTCAATAAAATATGACTTTAAAAATGGCGTTAATAAGGAGGAGACACAATATGTATAACCCATTATTTTGAACTTTTCAACTTCTAAGAAATTATTTTATTAACAACAAAAATTAATACTAAGAGTACCTTGTAAACCACTACTTATTCATAATTATTAACAAATTCACATCTCTAACAATAGTATTTTTTATAAAAAATACAATTTTTTTATATTGAAATCTATATTACGATATGTGGAAGGAAAGTTAAGTAAACTCCACAACTCTAACCCAATAAAGGGATGTAGCCTACATCCCTGATAGCAATATAATTATTACTCGTGATAAATACAGTTTTTCTATATTAAAATGTATGATATAATTATTGTATATTAAAAAAAAATAAAGATAAATGAAAAAATAAATAATAGTAAACATTGTTCGTTGATGACAATGGCATGCAATGAATTGATTCTTCACGTATGTCTTTTGTTTTTTTCCTACTTTGGGAGGCGCGTGGGAGAAGTGTGGCGACTGACGTGCTCTCAATTATTCCAAACACAATGAAACGCTCTGAATTGAAGTCGATTTCGAATCCGATGGATGGATGGATGAGCAAAAGATATTTGTTTAGAAATATGACATTACGTTTGTCCTTATAATCAACGTGTCACTTCTGAGGTTTTTTATTTATTTGCAATTATTATATGTTATTATAATTTTATTTATTTTTAAAATATTTTATAGAAATTAAATAGATGTCAGATATCTTACAATCGACAACGAATCTCGAATGTCATTATAAGTGGTACTTATTAATATAGTTATATTTATAAATAGTACAGATGTCTTAAATACATATAATTGAAATATGCCAAGAGATGTCAATTTTAATGTTCTTATTTTATATTTTTTTATATATTACATTGATTAATAATTTCATTACATGCTTTGGCAATTTCTCAGTGAATAATGATAAATGACATCAATCTAGCTATATCATTGTGTTGAGCTTGAAAAATATTTAAGTTATTGTCAAGTAGACGTCAAATTTAAAGTTGAAATTCTCTTGCGACTATGAAATAAGCATCAAATTTATGATCGAACATAATTGTAAACAACTTACTCTATGATATACCCATTGTAAACAACTATCGACATACAAATATCTGATCATCATTTTATACTATATTGTTCAAGACAACCAACCATACAAGTCAATGAAGAGTATAAATTATTCATTTTATACTATGCCAAACTTTCTTCTGAGTTACTTTAGGGTCGTTGACGAGAGTATAAGATATTCATATGGTTACCTTTGTAGGGTAAGAATGCGAGTGCCAACTATTCTCTTTGGTGAGCATCTTTACGGTCTATTCCTAATCCTTTCTCAATTCCTTTATGGATAGCACTGTTTATTGTGGGACCTAGAAATTATTACAAAGGGAAACTTTACAGCTTTAATTTTTTGTTATTATGATTCGGATGGACTCTTTTATTAAGGGATGATTGAATTTTAAAAGGAAGGAATCCAATCATAATGTTTTAATGTTTATATGGTTCCTTTCCATCTCTTTCGACTTATAATCTTCAACGTGTCATATCATTAAAGTAAATCAATGGTAAACATCAAAGTGCAAAACAAAGTGGCTCTTTTATCACATGCCGTCCTCCCCAGGGAAAATCAAGGGAAAGAACTTTGATCATTAGCCTTTGTTCCATTATCTAGTGTCTTTGTTTTATTATCTAGGGTTGCATCTTCTTAGGTATTCGAGGTCTAGGGAACAATTGATTGGCAATCCCATGAGGATGATTTGGAATATTTAAATGATTGAATGTGGTACAATCTCACATGAAAGGAACTTTCATCTTCATCATCAATGTGCTTTTTGTATTGGTTGGCACACACTAAAATTCGAAATTGAGACCATATTCTTCTTCCTTTAAGGTGATGGATCCGTTCAAGATATAGCCATAGGATGAAATTTCGCTTTTTTAAGGTTTTTTCTAAGCTTCAAAGTTGGGTGATAATGGAGAATTCTTTCTTAACATGGGCTCCATTCCATTTCATATCTGATAATATGACACATATTTTTTCACATGGCATCCATCTGCACATAGATTGAGCCTAATGATTGAGAAAATCACTTCGCCACATTGAAGCCAGGTTACCTCTGAAAATGGACCCATGTATAATAAAATTGTTTTATATTCAATTTCTAAATAAATTAGAGAATTCGTATGTTTGTGTAAATTATTTTGTTTTTGAGTTTGATGAGTTTTTAGTTTAATATTAAGAAGGAATATTTAATCTATCAAATTTATTTAAAAATTGAATCCGACTTCATTTTTATAATTTTATATAAAAATAGTGTGCATATATTTAATGGAAAAATGTACATGTTATTGAATGGTACAACATACTATAATGTCAAGACGAGGTTATGATATGATGGATCTTATGAAAACTAATGTATTTCAACAATATAGATATGAAAGTGAAATATATGTTAGGGGGAATATTTTAAGGGACAAATAATATAGAATGAAGTTGAAAGGAGTTGAATAAATTTAGTATTTTCATGTGTAGTAAAAAATACTAGTTACACTTATGCATTGAGTATATTTATTTATGATGTTTTATCTAATGGCATTGATTTTATTTTCAAGTGTGTTTTAATTTTTTTATTATATCGATTGTGTAAAATAAGACTCGACATCCGTTAAATTATAGAGAACATATAAAATGTTCGAATATATAATTATAGTTAGAATGACTTTAATACATTATGGTTATGTTTATGTAAATAATTTAGTAAATATTTTGTTTTACAATAGCTTTATTGCTAGACTACAAAACAAACAAGAAATGGATGGCATATTGATTAACTACAATTAATTGTGTATGAATATTTTTGTAAGATATTTTATATTTTTATTTTTATATATTTGATTTTATATTATACTTTATGTAACATTGAATTTGAAAAAGTAAAATAATCCTAGAAATTAAGAAGTACTAGAAGAAAATTAGTATGAAGAGTTATGTTTATGTAAACAATTCAAATAAATATTTATTTTTTGTATGATTTTATTGGCAAACAACAAACAAAATAAGAATTTCATGTTGTATTCATTGACTAAAATTCCAAGATATCCATCCATAAATTGTTGTGTAATGAAATTACGGATGAAGTCAACAAACTTAAAGGGCTTCTGGGTCACGAGATGGCAGAAATAAAGTTCGACAAAGAACATGCAAGTATCGATCAGCTCACTCTCCAAAGCAACAACACCACTCAGAGAGATGAAGCGGAGAATAATAGCAAGGAGTCCAAGAAGGAGAAGGAGGAACCCAAGATTATCGGTTTAAAGCGTAAGAGGCAGGGCAAGGAAAAAGCCCATTCTATTTGGAACCGCACCAGAGGGAAAATGGGCAACAAAGGGGAAAGTTTTGAGGCCGAGAAATTGGTCATCTATTCTGAATTTGATTAGTTGGTCCTTTTGTGTTTTCTTTTGTTTGGCTTGGGTTTTTGCTAAAACTTAATGTCTTTTAGGTGGCAGAGGGTTTTCCCTGCCAAGCTCTTATTTTGTTCTTTTTTGTTTTGATGTTATCTCACACTTATCTTCTAACTTCCTTTTGTACGAAAACGAGCCCCTTTTAACCCAGTTCTTAACCAGTCTAATAAAAAAAATTGACTACAATTAATTGTGTATAGATATTTTTATACAAGATTTTGTATTTATAAATGTATTTAATGGGATTTATTACCATTGGCTTAGTTTAAAGAAAAATTATATTATAAGTTGTTTTGTCTATGGTTTACAATAATTAAATTGAGTGTGTGTGTGTGTGCACACGTGTTAGTTCAAATATTCATTTGTATTGAACAAAAAAAAATCAATGTATTTTATTGCTTTCTATTGAATTTTACATCTTTATTTAATATTTTACTAGTTACTAAATTTATAATCACATGTGCAAGTTGTAATGTTTTATACACTTTCATGAGAGTAATTGAACTAGTTTGTAAAAATTTATGATATGCATATATGTAAATTACATTGAAATAGTTGTCAACATAACATTGAAATTATATGGATAAATTTTATTTATTTTTTTCATTATAAAAAGTAGATAGACATATTGTATTATGACATGTATTATTTCTTTATTTTTGGTATTATTTAGTCATATTCAAATGATATATAAATATTTTCTATGTGTGTGTATTATATGTATGTATGTATACATATGTACATATGTGTGTGTGTATGTATGCGCGCGCGCGCGCACACACACACACACACACACACACACATTTAAAACACATAATTCAATGAAGACATTATCACAATTTTTTTATATAAAAGTTGATGTATTAAATGAACCTATCAAAACACATAATATAATAGGTATTGTTAATTATTACAATTTATTGAATATATGTACATATGTGTGTGTGTATGTGTGTGTATATATTACATATATATATACACATACATACATACATACATACATACATGTATGTATGTATGTATGTGTGTGTATATATATATATATGTGTGTGTGTGTGTGTGTGTGTGTGTGTGTGTGTGTGTGTGTGTGTGTGTGTGTGTGTGTGTGTGTATACACACATACATACATACATATAAACATGTACATATATACACACACATACACTTGTTTAAAATACATAATTTAATGAAGACATTATCACAATTTTTTATAGAAAAATTGATGTATTAAATGAACTTATCAAAACACATAATATAATAGGTATTGTTAATTATTACAATTTATTGAATATTTATAATATTTAATGACAACTCAAACAAGTGACAGTTATTTGTAATGATAAAATTTATAACATACAACTTACTAAATGCAATGATTACATATAAAAATTACAGGACAATATTAATTATAAGTCTTAGATTTTACATGGTAGAAAAATAAATATATTTTTATTTGTATGAGTTACAATGTAGATAATATTTAAATCAAATAACATATGAATAAACAATGAAATTGCAATCAATAGAATTAAAATACAATATAATTTCATCATGCAAAATGGGAGGGAACAATGCTTTCTCTTCAATATTTTAATGAATTTAGTCTCTATTAATATAATTTATAAAAATAGTTTGATGATATGATCTATACAAAAAAAAACTTTTAAAAACTTGAATATTGACCAAATAAAAATCTCAAAAGTTTGTAAGACATTTTTCCACAAAAGACATTAAAATACTACAAAAATTAATTAAACTTTGTTTGCTACAAATGTTTTTTTAAAATTAACCTATCTTTTATGCATTCATTTTTGTTAAATGATATGATCATATCAATATTCAAATATTTTTCTTCAAACATATAATTATACGAGCCTTTAAATTCAAAGAATCAAATGTCTCCTATTTGAGTTCACATGTCAGGATAAAAATATTTCTAACATTATAATCTATATTGGTTATAAAAAAAATGTCATATCCCATTAAATTCCATTGCATAACAATATGACACTAGTACTTTTATAGAGAAACCAATGTCTAACAAGTCTTGTTAGAAGATTCTGCCATCAAATCAAACCAAATACATGACTAATTAAATAAAATAAACATTCAAACTTTTTAAAGCAATGTTTTTAGAAAGAAACATGTGTATCTTGTTTATAACAATTCAACAAATATGATTATTTATGGTAATCTAAAATATTTTAAAAACATGGTCCTTTGATGAAGTAATTAACATGAATAGGAAGGAAATCATAGACTCACGATTGAAAATGGATAAGAGAATATTTTGTTAATGGACGAGTAAGAGAATATTTTGTCATCCTTTTTTAAAATTGTAGTTCATTTGTGCGACAACACACAACAAACACATGGATCAAGTTTATATAATGATTTGGTAAAATAAATTATCTAGATCCAAACTAGAAAATGTAAACATTAGCTTTATATTGTTCATACCAATGTGTTTTTTTTTTAAAAGTTTTGCTGCATTTTATAATTTTTATTTATAAAGAATTGATTTTTATGTAGTGATGTTTGTTTGACTTTTACTTTTGAAAATTTGTTGAACTTACAAATAATGAACATTATGCTTGGTTATAAGCTATTTATTATTATAAATAATTTCAAGTTTGTTATTTACAAATAAGTTGATAGTTGATAAAAATGATGATGATATTTAACAATCAAACTTTTCAATTTTATTTAAAATAATTGGGTCATTTTTATAAATATGTGTTTGAATTTTTGTTATGTTGTAATTTTATTGAAGTTTTCATGTGAGAAATGTATATTTTACCATAGATACGTCAATTCTAAAAAAATAGATCTGTGTTTTCTACAAGGCTTTGATATCAATGTTGATCAATTTTGAGTCTTAAAATGTTTCCCTCTTTATAAAACGATTAGTTGGTCATCATGAAAACATGTTTCATTGTTACTCTTGAAAATTTGTTGAAGTTGTTGACAAATAAAATTTTATTTACCTACAAATTCATCCATTTAGGAGGGAACCTTTTTTTATGACCTACATTTCAATCAATATTTAGTAGCATTTGTGACTAGGTTTGACAAATCATTTTGAAACTCCATGTAACATAGTTTAGGTTAGGAATTTTGTGTTTTCAAATTATGAACATATCGAGCCTTTACAAATCAATTGGTTGGTCTTTAGGAAGACATGTTTCACTTTCACTCTTGGAGCTTTATTAAAGTTGTTAACAAATAAACTTATGTTTACCTCTAGGTTTGTCCATTTTAGAAGGAACTTTTTGTTCATGATTTACATTTCCATTGGTATTTAGTAGCATTTGTGACCAGGTTCGACCAATAGTTTTGTAAGTCCATGTCATACATTTTAGGTCAATTATTTTTTATTTGAAAATTGTGAACATGTCTCCTTTTTTAGTGGTGACATGTTTTTCATTTTATTAAAAATCAATATTTGAAAAATAAAATGGGTGTCCATGTAATTTGTAAATAAAATGATATCTTGAGGTTGTATCAAGTGATAAAAGACAAAATCATCTCATCCTTTTTTCAAATATGTAGAAGGACCACAACAACATAGTTTCATATTCCATAAAAACCCACTCAGGCCTTCCAAAATTATATGGACACAACACTACAAGTGTAATTGGTATTTCCTATCAAATGGTGAATCCATAAAAAAAAATTAGTTGTCAAGAAAGGTATTAAAAAAAAAAGCATTACAATTATATCAAAATGAAATGCATTAATCTTCACTTAATAGAAAGTGACAATAATATTCATTCTTAACTATGATAATGTGTTAGTTTTTTAATTTTTCATGGGAATGTCTTATAAAGCATTTTCACTTGAATTTTTAATAAGTAAAAAAGGGTTATATTGGGGCCCTCACCCGATTGAAACTTTTAAAAGTAACATTTGAAGAATAATTAAAGAAGAGTAAAAAGAAGATAGAGTGGGAAGTGGGGAGAGGAAAGGATAAAAGAGGATAATAAATGAAAATACATATCGCATAAACATGTCAACATAAACTATAAAACCATGAATGGTCAAAATTAACACTTTCCTAGTTTGAGAATCATCTGATTGAGGAGAGATTTATTCCCCAATTTTTTCATTTTCTTGACCTCTATCTAGCCAAGGTGAGAATACTCCATTGAGAGCACCTAAACAAGGAAAAAGTATTGAGTAGATAAATCATGAATAAATGTAAAGGAAACATATGGTTGTTCTAACAAAATCCCAAGAATGCACTAGGTCAAAGAAGAGGGAAAGATGGAAAAAGTTGAGATTCAAAAAAGGCTCTAAAATATGCTTGTGATGAAGAGGAGAATATGTTGAATATTTAAGATAAATTGAGATATATTTTGAGGGGACCAAACCCATTGAGAATTAGGAGAATTGGATAGAACATCCTCAATAGGAGGAGAGACTATAGTGCCGATGGAACCCAAATAATCCACTATCAAAGGAGAATTCATAATGTGAGGTGGGCAAAGGATGACAATTCTTAGGCGAAAAAGATGTAGCCTCCACTTTGGTGGGAAAAGGATAATATATCGAATGATGGTGTTTTTCAACACCACACTAATAACTAGGGAGTTATTTCTCACCATTTTTTTCACACCACTTGAACTAATTTTTTTTTATAGTAGGTCTCTTAGGTAACTTTGCTACCAAGTACCCATGAGATAAGAAAGTACATAATATTAAACCTAAATGTTCATTATATATCTTATTATTTTAAACCTTATCTCCCGTCTTGAACCAAATATCTTTTGGAAGACCATTTTTAAACTCAACCTCCACACAAGTCTAGCAAAGGTAGTGAAGTGTCTTTTAACAATTTTCATAGAGTAGAACTAAATGTCATAGATCATTATCAATAGTAGATAAGGTGGAATGAGATTGGAATTAAAGAGGGAGATTCAATAAACTCACCTAGGTATGAATAAAATAAATAATTTCCAAAGAAGGATCAAAAGAGGAGTACCATGGCTTAATGCAAACACCAAATTCTTCCAAACCCAGGGCCCAAAATTGACAAGAGTGTTTATATCCTCCTCATAGTCATATTAAATAATAAAAAATTGATGCACATAAGGTTTAATGAATATTTCATGAGAGATTAAAGGATCTAAATAAGAGGAGATGAACTATTGAAGGTTGGTTGGATTAGGTCAAAGACCAATAAACCTATAAATGATCCCATGCTTTAAAAAATATATGAATATTACTCAAAATACTATTTTCCTAGATTATTAATAGGGGAAACTTCAAAATATTACACATGGAAGTGACCACTATGAATATTTATACGAAAATCAAGAATAATTTTGAAGGAAAAAATAAGAACCTAGGTAGAGGAGGAATGGATGGAGTCTAGATATGACAAGCATGTAGGGAAAGAAGAATGTTACACTGATTTTTTACTTTTGGGAATAATGAAGTTATATTCCTATTTAATAAACAAGTCTAAGTATGAGAAATCAATAAATAATATTCCTAATTAAAGCTATTGATTTGTGAAATTGAATTGCAATTAGACCTTTTCTAAAAATAGTAGTGAGAGAGAGAAAATTAAACTTAGATTATTTTGGAGTGTTTCAACTGAGACAAGGTCTAGAAATTTGTGTGTAGGGTTTAGACACTATAAAAAGCAAGATCCTAGATTTCATTTTTTGATTAGATAGGAGCACCAAAACTAAATACCCTAGGCTTTGGTGCTATAGTCATTCTCTAGCATTGTAGTCTTGAGGATTTAAGCTTTTTATGTTTTGTTTACCTACTTAGTGTGAGCCTATGTACCAATTTTCAAGACCTCACTATCAACAAATCTCCCTATAGAGATGATTCTTTATATACTTTAATCTTTTATGCAATTGAATGAAACTTTGGCAAATGGGGAAAATGGGTTAGTGTGTGTAAGATGCAGTGAACATGCTTCACACCTTGTATGTGGGCATGCTACCTACATACCAATACTATAAAGAGAGATCAAGACATATGTAGTTCTCCCTTTAAGAGTTCTTGGTGCAATAGTGAATGATATGCAAGAAATGCTAAAACTGGGTATGCTTGAGATGACCAAGGATTGGTGTAAGGACTTGAATTGGCATGAAAGTGTGTGGGTTAGTTGTATGTAGAGAATAGGGAGGATTGATTAAGTGGTCATGCTTGTATTATTGCTTGCTTGAATGATATTTTCCAAACCTTTACAAATGATCTTTGAATGGGCTTTTGTAGGGATCTATTGATCATGGGTTAGATGAAACTAGACTACGCTGACATAATAAATAAAAGGAATCAAGAAAAAATTGTAATCTGGGCTTGAATTATGATTAGATAGAATCACTAAAAAGGGGACACCCTAGGGTCCAATGCTATAGTCCAACTTTGGTGCTATTTTCCTAAGTAGATGAGACCTAAGGGGATGGATTAGTAATGAAGAGAGGGTCCTAGCTCAGCTGGGGTCAATTCTAAAAGGCCAAAAATGATTGGGAATTAGTGAAAGTAAGCCTAAGAGGGACATGAGAGAAAGCAAGAGGGACCTAAGGGTTGGGTGTCATTATCCAAGCTCAAATTACCAATTTTTTCATTTTACATGATTGCATTCTCCCCCCGCTTTTATTCTAGTGAAGCAACAAAGTGAAATACTATGATAAAGGAAAATAGAAAGCATACCTAAACTTACTTGTAAAGGTGAAGCCCATGAAGCTTGTGTTATGTTGAGTAATGTTGGATAATACATAAAGAGAATGTTGTGTAAGTGTGAATCTATTAAAATAAAATAAAGATTAGATCGGTTCTTATTATATGCAATATAAAATAAGAACTTACAAATCTAGGTAAGAGAGAGGAAGAAAAAGGAATGAATACACCTCATCAGGTACATGAACCAATATAAAACTTGTTTTGATACTGAGTAAGGCTGAGTAATGCAATATGTGATAGATGATGTTGTACCAAAAGTTATATCATGAACGGAGTTGAGTGCTCAATTCCCTAGAAAGTGGTTTAAGAATGCAAATGCTAGATCTTTGGCTCCATACTCACCTACTAAGTGAAGCTAGATGATCATGCATGTGATAATCAATGTTTGGACTATGTGTCCAATCCCTCTAAATAGGTGGCTCAAGAATACAAAGGTTGGCCCCTTAGATCCATCATTGCCTCATGAAGTGAAACTATAAATTGATATAGGTATGAAGAAGTATGTCATATGAGATGGCTCATGAATCTCTTGAATGTTTTATAAATCTGAAAACATTACATGGATAGCCAAATGTGTGCTAGAAACTAGGCCAATGTTGGCCAACTCAGAAAAGATGGAGATTAGGCTTGTATGAAAGCCACTCCAAAACTAAAAAATTAGCTTATGTGGAAGCTAATCAGGAACTCGACTACTTGGAAATGTGGAGTTTAGGCTTGTATGAAAGCCACTCCAAAATTATGCTAACCACCTGTAGATGAAATAAGGCATGCAACTATTGAGAATTCCTGGGTAATGCTAAAAATTGAAAGAAAAGAAGCAAAAGTGCAATGTAATTTTCCCCCAATCATTGGTGTCTGAAACATGGATTTTGATCTGGAAGTTATACCAAATACTGTATCTAAAATTGGAAGTGAGAACCAATCATGTCGTGCATGATGCCCCATATGTCTAGATTCTTTGAGAAAATTATATTAAAAACTAATAATCTGAATTGGTCTAATTGTGCAAAATTGTAGTTAAACCTACCTTTTTGCTTGCTTCTAGAAAACTTAGTTTTTCTACTATTTGGATAGGAGTGCCAAAAATGGACACCTTGGTGTCTGGTGCTATATTCCAACCTTGGAACTCCTGTCCTAGGCTAAAATTGATCACTATTCTAGAATCTTGACTATCTACCTAGTCTATTTGAGTGGTTTGATGACTAGTTATTGTTCTAGTTATTCTAAAAATGGATTTTTTGATCGATTAGGAGATCTGATCTTTGTAGTAAAATTCTTGTTTGTTTCACCCTCTTTTGAGGGTAGGAAAAAGTACCTTACAATGATTTCCCTCAAAATAATAATCCTTATAAGTGTGTTAAGATGGAAATATACATGATATAACAATGATAATCAACAATATATCTCAAGATATAGCATGGTTTGATTTGAGAGATTGTTATATTAACAAGGGTATGCCTATATAGATATAATAATGTAATAGCATGTGCAATGTTCTTAAATTGAATTAAAAGTGTTAGTTATCATTTTGTTAGTTTTTAGTTTGGTCAAGGAGGGTTGGAGCATGATGTCCATAATGGCATCCAAGAGAATAGGAAAATGCATGATAAGGATCATGCCATTGCAACAATAAAAAACACAATCAAACAAACAAACACTCAAAGCAAGAAGAAAGAAGCATACAAGGGTGGACAAGGGGACAAGCAAACAAGGGACATGGGCACATGTCACTCAAACTAGAAAGAAATCATATAAGGACTTTTCAAATGCCACATACACATATAAGTGGATCAATCAAAGTTGGCACAAGGGCCACAGGCACACATATGAATAGAAGCAAAGGACATTAGAAAATGTCCTAAGGCACATATAAGAAAAAATTAGGAACTAGAAATACAATCCAATAAGATACACTAAGAAAGAAGGGAAAGCATGTAATAACTGGAAAGATAGAATCACAACTAACTAATCAAAGCAAGAGTGAAAGTATGCAAGACATATTTAGTACAAGACTAGGTATATGCTAAGAGATACACAAGTGCTAGATACTAGTGAAATGTCAATATAGTAATATATGTAATCTAATAAGTAATGTACATCATCATGATAATTTGGAGTGTGTAGTATAGGAATGACATAACCTGGATGGTATAGTCATGTAGAAGATACCCCCAGTGGGTATGTATATTGAATTGTGTCTTGAATGTAGAAGTAGGATGTCCCCTTAATGGATAGAGTGAAGTAATCAAGTAGCTAAATGTCACTACACACACTTAAATAAGATCAAGTGAAGCATGGTAATATAGATAAATTTGCATACAATAACATGAAACAAAAAATGTAAGTCCTAGCATATTAGTAGCAGTGTAAAGTAAGGATGATGCATACAATCAAAATATTTTTGGTGTTTTGACATTTTTGAATGTTTTTGGATTTTGAAATGTTATTGTATTTTCATATTTTAGAATATTTGAACTATGTACAATTAATTAGAATAAACTATGTATAGGAAAAGATGGAAAGAGAATATGTACAAGCATGTAAATAAAATATATATACATAATGGTAGAAAAAACTAGGCTAGAGGGGGGGAAGGGATCCAATGATGGAGCCCATTAGGGATGGAAATGGAGGAAAGGGTCATGGACATCATCAAATGTCTTGAGATAATCATCATATGTTGTAAATGTTGTGTTCATGGTGTCATCATGTCAATAGTGAACTGAAGGTTACTCTAGTGGTGGAGATTGTGACTCTACTCTTAAGACATTTAACCCTACTAGTGATGAATTCAATGGAAGTGATGGAACCGGCACTACTAGTGGTGCTATAATTTGAATAATACCTCAATCCTGTAGTTTATCCAATCTCTAGTGTAAAGTTTTAAATGAGTTTATATCATGGCCTATAATCTTGTGAAAAGTACAAAATGGGTGACCATCCGACTATGACAATTTGTTGATAGATCTGTGTCATACTATAGGTAATGTGATCAATCCATTATCAATTAATATCTATAATATAAATTATGGCTGATGTTGTGTGATTCCTACCTAAATTTGAATAACTGGATCTATATCCATAGAGGTAACCATGTGAACTATATGTGCCAAGTGATATGTCTATGATCGTGAGTGTGGAGTATATCTTGAGAGTGTAGTGCAATATGCTAAAAGTGATGTAGGATGTGGAATGAGAGCTCTAGAGTCATCTCGATACTCTCTTGGACCAATTGGTGTAAATTTAAATCTACACCAATAATCATCTATGAGTGTGGGTGTTGTATCATCAGCTGAAAAAGCATGTGAATCTATATCAACATCATGTACATATGGTAACTCAAAATTTACCACAAGGGGTAATTGTGATATAATTATCTCATCATTTGTAGTAGTAGAAGATGGTACTACTGAAAAAGTATCTATAATTGGTGGAGAAACTATAGAATCCACTAGAACTATTAGTACTACTATCAATGATTATGGATGTATAAAAGGTGTCAGAACTATGACCGATGGAGTAACTAGAATGGTTGAAGCTGTTATGACTGGCAAAATATCTAGAGTTAAAGATATGATTGTAGGTGGAGGAGTGTGAGATATTATAGTCTCTCTAACCTCATATGTATGTATCTAATCAAGAGAAATGCAATGAGATGGTGGTTTTACTATGAGATAAGGTGTCTTACCTAGCAAAATAGTCAAAGATGACTATAGTTTGACAATATCTAAATGGCTGGTTATTTGTTAGACATGTGTATAGTTATACCTCATGGAGAAATTTATTACATTGATGGAGATTAGAAGGAATGGCCCCCATAGTATGTATCTAGGGTCATCCAAGTAAAATATTATAGTGGAGAGGAGCTGGCATGACCTAGAATTGTGTAGAGAGGGTTTTGGGTCCTACCATGATATCCAAAGTAATGGTGCCCGATGTCTATCATGGTATATCATCAAATCCTCAAATTTTCTTATATGATTTTTTCATTGATTACATATCTACACCCATGGTCTGTAAGAATGTGATATTACATATATTAAGTCTAGAACCACTATCAAAAAGAACTCTCTTGATTGCATTGGTTTTGACTTGAACTTGTATGAATAGTGGAAATTTTTTATCAATAACTATCTGAGAAGGCATGTCCTCACTGTTAAAAGAAATTGCATCTTCTATAGTTTTTAAAGTGTTGACCACTGATGAAAAATAAGAAGGTTCTAAATCAATAGGCATAGAAGTCTAAGTGAGTGCCTGATAGTTAATATCCTTGAAGACATTAGCTTTCTGAAGTAGTTTTAACATGGAAATATTCGCTAGAGTGTTTCTCATCTGATCAATAATGTCATATGCCTTGTGCAATTCTACCTATGTAGGTGGGTTGGGCCTGGGATGGGTAGGAATAGAAGGGTGACGGGGCTCTTGGCTAGGTGGAGGAGGTATAGCATCATGTCAAACAATAGTTCTAACCACATTATGTATTATCTATATAGGAGTAGTAGCTATAGGAAGAGAACAAATATAATTGATGGGTCAAGGTGGTGGAGGGATAAAGGGTGCCAATTGGGCTTTTTGGTGATGGGTAGTGACCTGGGGAAGAGTAAAATAGACCATGAAACATGACTCAGCATGGGGTAGAGGCTCCAAGGGAGGTGATGCAAGAGATGTATTAATATATTTAAGAATAACTTGTTTAACATCATCCCATATAATGAAAAATAAGCATGAAATGCAAAGAATGAAGCTTTGTACTAACATCTGATAGACTTCATCATTCATGTACATGATAGGTCCCATTATGATTTCCTTATTATTTTTAAGAAATGTAAGAAAATTTTGTAAATGAATGAGCGTCATTTTTGCAATTTGATTATGGATGTAAGGTGATACCTCAAGAAGCAGAATAGGAGCTAGTCCATGCAACTAGGTATTTTTCAAAAATATTTTTGCAAAATACTATGAATTTTTGAGATTGAAATTAAATTTGAGTTAAGTATTCAAGAATTTTTTAATAAATTTATGGGAAATTAATTGATTTAATGGGACCTAGTACATGTAACTAGGGTTTTGAGAAAAATAAAATTTTAAAAAATTACTATGAATTTTTGAAATTTGAAGTGATTTTTTGATTTTAATATGCAACTAAAAATTCAAAAAATGATTGGAAAATTACTGGGAGCTAGTTGATGTAACTAGGGTTTGAAATAAATTTATTTTAAAATTTACTACAAAATTATAAAATTTGAGATAAATTTCTGATTTATATGTGCAAGCAAAAATTCAAGAAATTATTAGATTAATGTTGGAAAATTACTAAGACCTAGTGTATGCAACTAGGGTTTGAAATAAATTTATTTTAAAATTTACTACAAAATTTTAAAATATGAGAGGAATTTTTTATTTTAATATTCAAGAAATTTTTTTAAAAATTTATGAGAAAAATCAGCTAGGAATTTACCCTAGGATTTCTAGGGTTTTTATGTAAAATTTGAAGTAAGGCACGTTCACCAAAATGATTTGTTATTTTTGGGAATAATAGATTTTTATTATTATTTAATAAACAAGTTTGAGTAGGATAAATTAGTAAATAATATTCCTAATTAAATATACTAATTTGTGAAATTGATTTGCAATTAGACCTTTTCTAAAAATAGCAGTGAGAGAGAGAAAATCAAACTTATCTTATTCTAAACTATTCTAACTGAGATAGGGTCTAGAAATTTGTGTGTAGGGCTGAGACACTATCACAAACAAGATCCTAGACTTCATTTTTTTATTGGATAGGAGCATTATAACTAGACACATTGGGCTTTGGCACTACATTCCTTGTCTGACGCTATTATCTTGAGGGTTTAAACTTTTTGAGTTTTTTTTGCCTACTCAGTGTGAGCTTGTGTACCAATTTTTAGGTCCTTGATATTAAAACATCTCCCTATAGAGGTGATTATTTGTGTACTTATATCTTTTGTGCATTTGAAAGAAACTTTGACAAATGGAGAAAAGGGCTTAGTGTGTGTAAGATGTACTGGATGTGCTTCACACCTCATGTGTGGGCATGCTGCCCACATACCAATATTCTAAAGAGGGGTCAAGCCATATGTAGTTCTCCCTTTAAGAGTTCTTGGTGTAATAATGAATAAAATGCAAGAAATGCTAAAAATGGGTATGCTTGAGATTATGGACTAGTGTAAGGACTTGAATTGGCTTGAAAGTGTATAGGCTAGTTGTATTCAGAGAATAGGGAATATTGATTGAGTGGTCTTGCTTGTATTATTATTTGCTTGAGTGATATTTGCCATCCCTTTCCAAATGATCTTTGAATGGGATTTTATAGGGATCTATTGGTCATGGGTTAGATGAAACTGGACTAGGCTAACATAATGAACATGAGGAATTAGGGAAAAATGGTAATTTGGGCTTGTAATTATGATTAGACAAGAACACTAAAAAGGGGACACCCTAGGGTTCAGCGCTATAGTCTAACTTTGGTGCTATTGTCCTAAGAAGATGAGACCTAGGGGGATGGATTAGTCATGAAGAGAGGGTTTTGACTCAGTTGGGGTCAAGTCTAGAAGGCCATGGATGATTGGAAATCAATGAAAGTAAGCCTAAAAGGGTCATGAGAGCAAGCAAGAGGGACCTAAGGGTTGGGTGTCATTATCCATTCTCAAGTTACCAATTTTTGCATTTTATATGACTACATACACTATAGTCATGTGGCATGGAGGAAGTAATTGGGATTAATTCATTAAATCAGATATTAGGCATGAAAGAGAAAAAAAATAAAAAAAAGCATTCAACCCCAACAAGGAATTGAGAGGCACAACTATACAAGGGTAAAAACTACAACAAACCCCCAATGGTGCCATTTTATGTAGTAATAGAGGGTAGAGACAAACAAGGTAGGAGAGATAAAGAAGTTGAAGGGGGGAGAAACCAAATCTATAGTATAGTAAAATTTAGAGGGGGAAAGGCCTACATATATCTAACTAGAAGAAGACTTGGGAGGAAACACAATTGCAATAAGAGAAACAACTGAATATAAGATATAAAAAATGGGAATTGGAATGGAAATGAGGAATTTTAGTTTCTCTTACATTATATTCACATATTTTTCCTATTGAAATCATCTTGTCTAGATACCTATTCTTAAAAAAATCATGTAAATTTTTAATTCAAATTAAATAATGACGATAAAAACATTAAATAAGTGGCCTATCACATGAGCATTACAATATTATTCAAGAAATTTCTTCAATTTCATTGTATTCATGTGGTCATTGAAAATAACATTATAAAAATATAATAATAAAATTCAAACCAAAAGTTTGAGTGAATTAAAATGCATACAATATAAGTGAAATTATCCTTCGCTATAATATAAGAAGAATTATATTCCTTTTATTATTTAATGAAGTTAACATGTTTGAAAGGTATGTTTGCATATGGATAATTGTGTTAAATTTTTAATTTATGTTAATGTGATTTTAAAAACCATGAAAATAATATTTTGAACTCCCTTAGCATTTTTTACACTTTATTTAATATTGTCACATTATATTTTGTATTGGTTGAGATGTGTAATACATATTGCAATAAATAACTAAGAAAAGATTTAAAAACATGGCTCCTATGCTTTATTTAAATAGTCTACCATACCATGTGTTCATCCCATGCCATTAATTGAAAATCCAAATAATTATGATTTTATCATTTCATTCTAACCAATAAAATTATGAACTTGTATTATATAATGGGATAATTTTTAAAAGCAACATATGGCTATAAAATAACCATATAATCAAAAAAAATTATTTTATTTTTGGTATTATATAGTCATGTTCAAATGGCATACAAATATTATATATATATAATTTGTAATACACATCTCAATGGAGACATTAGCATAATTTTTCTATAAAACAATATTAAGATTATTTAATGAATTTATCATGATACATAACATAATGGGTATTTGTTAATTACGCAAACTATACAATATTTTTAATACTCAATAATTATTCAATCAAGAAGCAGTTGTTTCTAAAAATATAACATAAAATATAAAATATACTAAATGCAATGATTATAATTAAGAATTACAATAAAATGCTAATTATAAGTCTTAAATTTTGCATGGTAATAAAATAACTATATTTTTCCTTGCATGGCTTGCAATGTAGATAATAGTAAAATAAAATGACATATGAATAAATATCGAGGTTTAAATCAACACAATCAAAGTAAAATATAATCTTATCATGAAAAATGGGAGGAAACAATACTTCTCTTTAACTATTCTAATGAAGTGTAGCACCCCTCCTGTGCTACTCCAAAACTAACCACAATTTTTCATTTTAACAACTTATCTAGTTCCTTCGCAAAACATATGGGCCCATAAATAATAAATCACATCAATAAATAATTTATGTTAATATGCAATAAAAACCTTGCAATTTCATCCATAATTAATCCTATCAGATTAATCTAGATGGGTTATCAAGTTAAGATTGGTTCACTTCATGCACACACCATGTTATGATCTTGGAACTTGTGGGTTATGGGCCTTAAATTGTAAATTCATCCCAAGTTTATATAATCCAAATAAAACCTACAAATGTAGTTATAACACCCTAATTTTTCCCTTTGATGTGCTCAATCCCACTCCCTGGGATACCTACATATCAGCTCATGCATACTACACAAGTAGAATCATGGCTACAATAGCTATCTAAAAATATAGAGAGTGACTTTATCCAAGTTGGACATTAGATATAAAATCATCATTAGGCTAGGGTTAACTAATTAAGATAATGATATATACTTATTTAACTATCCACCTAATCAATTATCTTAATTAGAATATATATTAAGTATATTCATGCATTCCCCAAATAAGTGACTTTAATTCACCAAGGTCTCAAGCCACATCATTATAAATTAAAAGAGCGGTTTCATTCAAATTATAATTTAATGTCACCCTAACCCACCTATGTGGCTATCACTTCTGATTCCTCATGAATGTGACCCAAATTAAACTAAGATCCATAAGTAATGTATCCATAGGTTTAAACAACCCTCACAATGTTTAATGCATCAAGTTCAATGTAAATGAGCACTAGATCGACCAAAAATTATATAAATACCCAACAAGCCTCATTAATAATGCATTAGAATTACCTTTATGAGAGTTTCACATATATAAAAATTTAGTCTAAACTGGATTCCAATTATTAATCCATCAATAGTCGTAAGGTAGTTCACAAAGTTTGTTAGTGAACACAACATCACATTTGAGACAAGAAATAGGGGTATACCAAGTACATGACACCAAATTATCATGGATTCATGAAATAAATATGTCCTATGAACATCCATGTGATCTTTGTACAAGTATTTCTTATTGCATATACACATGGCCAAAATCTACACTCTACTACAGATCCTAAATAAAATAAAACATAGATTATAAAAAAATAGTTAATGTTAAAAAGTGTGATAAATATTACCCCAAGTTCAATGCATGAATGTGATGCTCTGGGATCATGACACATGTCATGATCATAGGAGATTTGTAGTCTCATAAAACATTAAGTCATTTTGGAGATTTAGTAACTCGTGGCCCCCATAAATATGATAACACCAACACTCATGATTCAAAAAAATTAAATGGATGTGATAATCCAATACATCTATAAACTCATGGACTCCACATAATGGCCACATGGCATAAGTCTCAAAATCCACCTTACAACCTCCAAATGATGGAATCCCTATCACATGGTAGGATCACAAATATATCTTCATGACAACCATATTATAATAAAATGATAAATTCAAGTTGTTATGAGTTAATAAAAAAAGGTTATTCACA